>OW240919.1:42915121-43011381 GCA_933207985.1 Pelobates cultripes
TTTGCACACCAGGCATATAATCACCAGTAAACCGTAGATTTCTTCAGTTTGCGTTTATATAATGATTAGCACCTGTCAATCCTGTTGAAACTTCAGTAGTGTGGTTTGCAACCTCTGTGTGGGATACCCAGTACAGCAGTGTGTCACAGAAGTGAAAATCCTGGTGCAGGCCGTCACCGAGCGTCTGTGGAGAGAAAGCAAATGGCCGCCGTGAATCTTGCATCTTCGTGAGATCCAAGATGGCCACTGCCCGAGGACCCACTAGAAAGAACTCCTGCTGGTCCATTACAGAGACCGAAGCAAGCAGTAGTAGCGTAGTTCCCCACAGCCCCAAGTCAGCAGGTTAGTGCAGGAGGGAGAGGATTCCCCCGGGCATGAAGTAACGTGGCTCGAACTGCCGGTTGCAGCAAACGCAGTGTTAGCACAGTAAGAATGGGAAGGGCAATCAGTATAGACACAAGATGGCCAAGAAGCCAAGCTCTAAGTAAATAAACCCTAAGGAGGGAGATAATACGTATAGAAAATAGAAGTATGGAAGCCAATAAGATAGTGTATAGAAAAAACATAAAATAAATTCTAATATTGATGGATAAATGACAATACAATATAATAAATATAATATAAATATAATAAAGCAAATACTCTGACCTGTTCCTCTGCAAGGGCAACAAAGAAAGAACAGGAATCGGGGGCTGTCCTGACCTTTATTTGTCATGACTCTTAATTTTGATTAAATACATTGGGGATACTGTTAACACAATTTAATGTTTTGAACAGGAGTAGCAAATATGCACACAGTTGTACATAACTCACAACCTTCCCATAAACACTACATACTATGCAAGACCACAAGCAGCTTCACATGCACACAACACACACAAAATTTTTATTCCACACATGAAAAGTGTTTTAGAAATGGCAAATGGCACTTGTGTGGTCTGTGTGGTCTTGCTCCTCCCAAATTATAACAAAATATCAAGTATCAAAATAGTTTTTTTTATGCTTTGCAGAATAATTTTTGGGGGGGATTATTGCAAATGTGCATGAGTACCCGAGCATTTTTTCTGCTACTTAATCCATACGTTGATATAGTATACGTTGGTATCCAGTGTTTTATGTGTAGATTTTTTTTTTTACTTGAGTAAATGTTTATGTATTACTGCACATCATTCCTTAAAGTTAATTAAGTGCCATGATTTATCACTATTTTTTTGAGAAAGTAGTACTTATTTGCTCTTATAATGACTAAAAGAAGTAAGTAATTAACATTAATCAGTTAGGAAGGCAAAACTAATTGGTTAGAGATGTTTCTATATACTTTTTATCTGATTGGCAAAGTCAATGCATAAAATGCAGCTTTAATATTTGTTTAGCTCTGTGAACTGACAGATGGGGGAAAGGGTAACACCCTGGTGTCCTCCTGCAATTGGTTGCGTGGTAGAACAGATGTACAGTAGCATTGTCATTGAGAGACCTTTGGACTGCAAATAAAACTACCAACAAATATAACACAAGTGTACATGTAATAAGTGTCGTAACTGCTTCTTAGATTTTTTCAGAAATCAATGTTAAAGTAAAATATATTTTTAATTGCATTGTTTTTGAGTAGCTCAAAACTAACACATAAGCAAACATTCGCATGAAACAGGCCTATGTGTCCATTTTTCTCAATTTCTGAAGTTTGTAATTTTGGAAAATAGATATTCCGTATATCTTGGGGGGGGGGGGAAGGGAGATGTCACTAAACTGGTACATACTAATTTTAAGATTTAGATCTCTAGTTTTCTAAACTGTGTTAGCGAGTGCCTCATGGTCATTCCAATTTTGGCAGGACAATCACAATTTTTGGATCTTGTCCTGCCTTACCCAGAACTTTCCCCAACAAGCATACAGTGGTTTGTCAGCTTACTTGATTGGCAGGCAGCCTGGCATGCATTGTCTCCCAAATCTATTGGCAGATCTGCCTCTTTCCATGTGGGTCTGCCTCTTTGGGTGGAGTCAATTGCATGAATTGTGTCACTGGACCATCCCCTTTTGCCCCTCCCACCGGCGTCCTGCTTCACTTTACAAAGTTCGGAGGTATCAGACAGAATTTGGTACATTGTACAGAGTATTATGCAAAATAGTACATAGCAGAGCTTCCCTATTAGCAACCCTTAATCTACATCAATAAATAATATATTAATGCATGTACGGGGCATTTTCACTTCACCATATTATCAGTGAAACCCCCCTTCCATAAAAATTAAAGGATCACTATAGGGTCAGGAACAAAAACATGTATAAAAAAAGAGGAGCAGTAAGTGGGAACAAAAGTGCTTAAAATCGTGCAGGCTAGCCACTCCAAATTAGGGATCACTCCCAATACCAAATGGTAAATATAATTACACGTGTGTGATTGTGGCGCCCCCGGTGGTATATGTTTTTTAAACTATACTAATTTGTTGGACACAAACATGTATCCCTGACCCTGTAGCGTTAACACCACCATCTAGCCCCCCTGGGCCCTTCATGCCTCCATAAATATAAAAAAAAATCTTACTGTATTCAAGCCTGAAGCTATAAAACTGCATGCTGTTAGACTCAGAAAAACAGGCAGTCTGCTGACATGTGGTAGCCTTATCCAATCACAGTGCTTCCCTATAGGATTGGCTGAGACTGACAAAGCGGCGGATCAGGGGCAGAGCCAGCATGATTCAAACACAGTCCTGGCATCTCCTCATAGAGATTAATTCAATCAATGAATATCTATGAGGAAAGTTCAGGGTCTGCATGCAGAGGGAGGAGATACTGAATCACAGGATGCTGTGCACAGTGCTGCCCTGTGCTCTGCAAAATAGTCCCTCTAGTTCACTCTGAGTGACTGCAACTGGAGGTGTTCCTAGCTTTCAATGTAAACACTGTATTTTCTTAGAAAATACAGTGTTTACATGAGAAAGGCTGCAGGGAGCTATAGTTCTCACCTGAAATACCTCATTAAGGCGGCACTGTCATGGCCAAATCCCGTTTTATTTTAATCCCCCTCCCGATTCCACTACATCTAACCCACCCCTTAGTCACCCCTAAATGTCCCTAAGCCCCGCACCTATTTTGACCTATTTTTAATCTTTATTTTCTGCCCCGATCTATATTCAGGGCGCCGCCATCTTTGTGTTGGTAGATGAAGTCCCTGTGGGACATGTCATCTGCCCACACTAGATAGCGCTGTGAGATTCCCGCACATGCTCTGAAATGTCAGACTAACAAACAAACACTGAATATCAGTGTTCGTTTGTTCTTTCGTTTAGTTTATTACAAGGAGGGAGCTACCGGCACGCAGCTCCCTCCTTGTAATATGTAAAGATAGAAGCGGCAGGGAGCAGTGCTCCCCGCCACTTCCTAAGCCCCCCCATGTCCTCCCTCACTCAATGGGGGTCAATATGACCCCCATAATAGCATAAGGGAGATTAAAATGTCCACAATGCCCCTACTCGCTTTACCATGGGTAGGGGCATGTTTACTAAACAGTGAGCTGCTCACTGTTAAAAAATAATAATAAAAAACCCTAATAGCTCGGGGGGGGGTGGCCCTAAATCAGAATGTGGGGGGACCTACTGTCCTCCCCTCCCAGCCCCCACCCCTGCACGGTGGGTGGGGGCCATAAATCACAATAGGGTGGTGGGGACCTACTGTCCCCCCGGCCCCCACCCCTGCACGGTGGGGGGGGGCATAAAGGATGCCTACTGGCATCCCCCCCGGCCCCCACCCCTGAGCGGTGGGTGCCATAAATCACAATGGGGTGGGGGGGGACCTACTATCCTCCCCCACTCACCCCCACCCCTGCACGGTGGGTGTGGGCCATAAAGGACAATAAGGGGGGGACCTACTGTCCTCCCCCCCGCCTCCACCCCTGAGCAGTGCGTGGGAGCCAGAAATCACAATGGAGGGGGACCTACTACCTCCAAAGAACTTTCCCACGCTGTGTAAAATGACACAGAGCCCTCTGATTGCCTTAAACCAACCAATCAGAGTATTCTTAGCCTAATTGCAGGGCGGGGCAAGGCTTTATAAGCCTTCCCCCGCCTTGCAGAGCTCAGTCTGCGCGGAGCCCTCCATGGGTAAAATGTTACATTTTTTTTCACATCAGAATATGATATTAGTTATTTCATTTCTTAAATAATCGTAAATGAAGTTATCATATACCAAATCATCATATGTTTTGTTCAATTTCTCTTTCACGCTCTATCCTTATCTGCTTTAATTTCTGTTTCATTCTTTTATTTATCTTAATAATATTACAATTTTATTAAACAATCAAATACATAACAAACTAACAAACACACAAACATTTACTCGGTTCTCAGTGCAAGAGAAAAAAAAAATAATAATAATAAATTCCCTTATCAGGCACGAGGGAGGGGGCTCAAACATTTCCCTAAGCGGATATAAACCATGCAGTTAGATAAAAAAAAAAAGAAACAGTGAAAATCCACTATGAAAAGAACAGATATTGAGGGAAACCGCCTTATTCAGGGTCCATTTTATTAATCCATTTATTCCAGTATGTGTAGTAATGGCCCTTATTTGGTACCAAATTAGTAATGGCCCTTTCCACTTTACATTGAATAATGCTTTGAGCATGGATCTTAGACCAGTTGTCTACCTTAGGGGATTTCCAATTCCTGGCTATTGAGGTTTTCACCGCCATTAGTATGCGAAAAATAATAGGTCTAAATTCTTTATTGATGCCTGTCATATCCATATGTAATAGGGCCATACTTGGGGTCAACTCAACCCTTATTTCGAATAAAACTGATAAATATTGGTTTAGCGTAACCCAGTGCCGTACACATGACCCATGGGGCCCCGGTGCAAAAATTGATCCGTGGGCCCCCCCCCTTACTTGGCGCGGGTCGGAGCCGCAACACATGGCGGCGGGCACCTGGTCGCAGGGGTTGCAGGGCTGCGACCCCGCGACCGCGGTATGCACACACACTTAAAGGACCACTACAGACACCCAGATCACATCAGCTCAATGAAGTGGTCTGGGTGCCAGGTCCCTCTAGTTTTAACCCTGCAGCTGAAAACATAGCCGTTTCAGAGAGGGTTAATCCAGCCTCTGTGGCTGTCTCATTGACAGCTGCTAGAGGAGCTTCCGCGATTTTCACTGTGAAAATCACAGTGAGAAGACACTGAACGTCCATAGGAAAGCATTGAGTAATGCTTTCCTATGGGCGGTTTAAATCCGCGCGCCTCTTGCCGCGCATGTGCATTCGGAGCTGAGAGGCGGAGTGATCCCCAGCGCCAAGGGAGTCCGACGCTGGAGAAAGGTAAATGCTGAAGACACACACACACACACTCTCACGAACAGACGCATACACACTAGCTAACAGACACACACATTTACTGACAGAGACACACTCAGCGACAGACATACATACACACTCACTTACAAAACATACACTTTCACTGACAAACACACACTCACTAGCAGACATCAAACACACTCAGTAACAGACACACACAGTAACACACTCACTAGCAGACACACACCCAATAACAGACACACACACTAACACAAACAAACACTAACACACACACACACACACACACTAACACACAAACTAACACCAACACACAAACTAACACACACACACACACACACTAACACACACATTTTTTTTTTAAAATTTAATCCCCCCAGCCTCCTTACCCTTTGGAGTGCTAGGGGGATTCCCTGGGCTCCTGGGGCTCCTGGGCAGGTGGGCGGGTGGGCTGGCTGTCTGGGTGGCCGGTGCGCGAGGGAGCACTCTCCCCTGAGTGCTTCCTCTTCAGCTCCCTCGCGCACCGCGTAGGGATGCCGGAGCCGGAAGATGACGTCATCTTCCGGCTCCGGTACCAGTGCGGTGCGCAAGGGAGCTGAAGAGGAAGCACTCAGGGGAGAGTGCTCCCTCGCGCACCGGCCACCCAGACAGCCAGCCCACCGGGGTCAGCAGGGCCAGCCTTGGGGGAGCCCTGAGGTGGCCGGCTCCTGGGCCCCCCACAGGAGAAGAGGCTGGCCCTGTAGGTGCATACCAGAGTCGCAGCCGCGACCCTGGTATGTACGCCACTGGCGTAACCCATAAAGGTCAGATTTTTTTAAATTTTATTTTAAGTTCGACGGTATGATGGTTTTTTATTTGGCCTTTTTTGGGGCTGCAAAATTAAGATTTTAGAAGAAAGAAGACATCAAATGGTAAGTGTTATTTTTCTTTACAGGCTAGTTATTTTATTCCCCCTTGACTATTTTTAGGGTGAGGGGGGTAGGTAGGGGATAGATTTTATTTGGGTGGGGGGGTAGGTGACTAGGGTCTTGGGGACCCCTAGTCACCTTTGAAGGGGGGGGGATTTGCCATTTAGGGCCCCCACCCGCCGCCCCGGGTGGGGTTGGGGGGGGAGGGCAGTAGGTCATACCCCCATTGTGATTTCTGGCCACCACCAAATGCGCAGGGGTGGGGGCCGGGAGGGAGGACAGTTGGTTCCCCCCCCTTTGTGATTTCTGGCCCCCACCCACCGCACAGGGGTGGGGGCCGAGGGTTAGGACAGTAGGTTCCCCCCTCATTATCTTTATGGCCCCCACCCACCGCTCAGGGATGTGTCTACTGCGAGGCAAACAAGGCATTTGCCTTGGGCGGCAATTTTCAGGGGGCGGGAAAAAAATGCCGCCCCCAAATGCCCAGGCAAAGGTCTTGTTTGCCTCATTTTATGGGAGCCCAAGAGCTGGCCAGCTGGCCACCTTTGGGCTCCCTCAGGGCAGGTGGGCAGTTGTTTCCCGTGCAGGCAGGCGGGCGGGCAGTCACACTGTGCAGTCAGCGAGGGAGCACTTTCCCCTGAGCGCTCTGCTCAGCTCCCTCGCTCAACCCGCAATGATGCCGGGCGCCGGAATATGACGTCATATTCCGGCTCCCAGCATCACTCTGCGGTGCGCGAGGGAGCTGAGCAAAGCGCTCAGGGGAAAGTGCTCCCTCGCTGACTGCACATTCTCAATGTTTCCTCCCTGGTAATATTTTTGTTTTATAAATTAATAAAGAAAATAATGTACATAGGAACTTTGTACCACAATCACTACTCATTACAAACAGCACATAGGAGTAGTGTGGTCTAAATACACACTCATAGCACAGTTGCAGGGAGATCATTGATAATTCCACCATTTCAAAATGAAGGAGGACTACAAAGATAAGAAAAACTCTACTAACATGAAATAAAATAAATAAAAAGATATTTTTTTTATTGCTTGAATGAACATAACATTGCAATTATTTTTGTAACGAATATGCTTTATTTATTGTAACTTGCCACCAAGAAACCTCCAGCCCTGTCCCTCGCTATTTATCTACTTGGTGTCCCCGAGAACCTAGCAAAATCCAGTAACCAGCAGTATGCATTCTGTACTACAACAGCTCAGTGTCAGCTTAGTGTGTCCATAGACATCCAGCAAGCGAGTCGAATCCTTGTGGGAAGCAGTGAGGACCCCTAGCAGTACAGAATCAACCTGTGAAAACATAAAAAACAGGAGCCCAATGGTTAAATCGGTACTTGAACCAAAGTGTGCATGCCAATACACATCATATTTATAAATGGAAGAACACAGTGCCCACATAGCAAGAAAAATCACCTGACAAAACATAAAACATAGTCAGGTCACATGACCATAAATGGTAAAATAAACACAGAGCGCATCGCAAATACCTACCACCCCCTGGAATCCTACATGAGAGAGAAAATCAACAAGGAGGGAGAATCAAGTGAAAGAAACATAGAAGGGTGGGACAATACTCGTCATGAAATAACAAAATCATGTAATTTTATGTCAAGACACAGAGGCTCATATTGCAAGTTTAAAGCTGATCAATAACAGAAGACGTGAGGGGTTGGTCGAAAATAAAATTTGCGAAAAATGGACTTGAGGGACCAGTCCGCCATCCTCATCAAGTCTTCCAGGCACGCCCCTGAAACCACCATAGACATGGCCGATGCCCCCCGGGAGGAATGGGCACTAAAGATGGACGTATCCACACCAGCCACCAACATCAATCAGCGAGCCAAGGTAGTACTGGACACAGGGGAAAAAGGTTGACGAACCAAGAGGAAAAGCTGAGGGGACGAAACCGAACAATGTGCACTCGTCTGAAGTTCATGTTCCCGCAAACAAGCCACTGGATACAATTCCAGAGTAACTGGAAAACTCAGATACGAAACCGACCAAATAGCTGTCTTAGTGCGTCTGGAGATGTTGAATGTCACCCCATCTGAAGTGAAAGACCTAGCATCATAGTCCAGGGCAAGAACATCCGAAAACCGTTTGCATGAAATGAGGCAAAAAAGGGAAACCAATTTGGCCGACAGTTGTCGTAATGAGCGGTCCGAGTTAGGCCAGGAAGTAAAGAGCGACAAAACGCAGGAGACGTCCCAAGTAGCAGAGGATCTAGGCCTATGAGGGCACAACAGTCGCGAGCCCCGAAGCAAGCGGCACACCAAAAGGTGTTTTCCTGCAGGACAGCCGTCAAAGCCCGGGTGAACCGAGGAAATGGCCGATCTGTACAAGTTAATCATGCGAAATGCACGACCAGCCTCGAATAACGAAGTGAGGAATTGAAGGATCACAGTTACAGGTGCCGAAATGGGATTCATGCTCCGAGCCAGGCACCAGTTAGCCCAAGCTCTCCAAGTGGTCCCATATGATCGTCTCATACCGGGAGCCCATGCGTCCGCCAGGAGGCGTTGAGTTGCTTCCGAAACCCCTTGGACTTCCCAGGGACCCCTGAAAACCCAGCAGCATCGACCCATCCAGCAGGAGAGGTTGTCGTCAGCCCGATGGGTCCAGAAGGAGGTCCGGGTAGGATGGAAGTAGTCTGGGCACATCCACTACAAGTTTCAGGAGCTGTGGGATCCATGATTGAGTCCCCCAAAATGGGGTCAGGAGAATAAGGTCGGCCAGTTGGTGGCGAACTTGGAGCAGGACCCGAGGGATCATGGCAAACTGAGGAAAGGCCTAAGGGAGCGAGCCGGTCCAGTCTTGCAGGAAGGCATCCACTGCCTCTGCCGGATCTGGGTGCCAGCTGTAGAACCGTGGTAACTGGGTATTGAGCCAGGATGCAAAGCGGTCGATGCCAAAAGGACCCCAGAGAGATGAGATACCGGAGAAAGCCCCTATGTCCAATCTCCAAACGTTGCTGTCCGACAGATAGCGTGAAGTCTCGCAGGAGGTGGATGCCCTCCATCTTGAAATGGCAGTAGCGCACCAAGGCGTTGAGGGGATGAAGATTGATAACTGGGCGCATCTGACCGCCCTTCTTTTCCACCAGATGTTACTAAGTATCCCTGCAGGGAATGTGGAGGCTAGTTCTATCGCCCCTATTTGTGTAGGGCCGACAATTCCACCACTATCAAGACGCGGTCGTTCACGGAGAATGAAGTAGGGCGAGGAGGAGGAATGTGACACGGAGTGTCGACCAATTCTATGTGGAAGCCCTGAACAGTGGTCAGAACTCCAACATCTGAGGTGATGGCTGACCAAGTGTGGGAAAAATTACGGAGTCTGCCCCCTACACAAATATTGGAAAAAACATGAGGTAGATGCAAGCTTACCGTAAGGGCGTCTGGAACCAGAGTTCCCTCTGAAGCCTCTGGATCGCTATGGTCTTCCACGAGAAGGGAAGAAGGGGGACTGGTTTCTTGCCTCCTGGTAGGGTATTCGCTGGGTGTAGGAGCCTCGTCCCGATCCACGGGAGTGGTAATTGGAACGGCCGGACAGATGCCCCCTGAATCTGCCGGCCCTGGTAGAGACCCGCCCTCGAAATACTCTCTGCATGGAGGATTGGGCTTTGTCCAGAGCTGTAAAAGCTCCCACAAAGCACCCCAGGTCCTTTATAAAGGAGTCCCCAAATAACAGGCCCTGGGCATCTTTGCCCGCCTCGGTGAGGTTGGGTAACTTCGGCTCTATTTTAAAGAGAATGGCTTTACGCCGTTCAATGGACAGGGAGGTGTTAACACCTGCCCGCTATGCAGATTGCCCTCTGTACCCAGCAACAGAGCTCTTCAGGGTCAACCTGCCTGTTTTCGGCTCTGGCGACTTCAGCCAGGTCAAATAACTTAGCCAAGGGACCAAATATGTCCAGATGTTTGTCTTGGCATGATTTTAGTGCAGAAACCAGACCCTTGCGAGGATTCCATCCCAATTTGGAGAGGAATTGGGTCATTTTGGGGTCGACTATCGGGGTCTCACATACTTTGCTAAGCACCAAAGGCCGTGGGCATTCCGCCCTGAGTTTGTTTCATGCTGCCTTACTGAGGGGGCGCCATACCCAATTTTCGAGGTAACCAGCCACAAGGTCCGCCGGGAGCCATTCAGCCGACCTCGGATGATGGAGAGCATCCGGGACGAACATGGGTTCCCCAGATGGATTCATGAGGGTGGGGCCCGCAGTAGCGGGGGAGTCACTCCGAGAGCCACTCACAGCCACCCCTGACTGAGCAGGGATTAAAGGATCAGTGCCAGCCTCCTCACTAGACCCAATTTCTGAGTCGGAGTCACTCTCATGTTGTGCTCTAGCACATTTCCACTGCCACGCCCATTCTACCTGGCATGGAAAGGCTCTTTTGCATGACATGGGCACCTTATCATGGGTGGTCACGGGTACACCCGTCATATGGGTTTTGGAGGCAGAAGGGTTTAAGTGCTTGGCTTTGGCGGTAGCCTTTTTAAGTGCGTTCCCTGAAAGGTCTGAGACAGGACGTGTTATGCGTTTCTGCGGCCAGTGGGCATGCGAGTAAAGCCTGGGAGATGGTCTGAGAGAGGGCAGAGGACATAGAGCCCATAGCTGCCATAATGGCGTCAGTGACTGAGCGAAAGTGACTCAACAGGCAGAGACAAAGGGTCCACTGCAGATGAAGGGGAATTAGAACTGGAATAGGGGCTCCCCAAGCCCTGGGGAATGTTCATCTCATCAGGGGAAAGGGGACAGGCAGGCACTTTAGGTTTGGGCATTGTATGCCGTGAGATTCCCCAACAAAATATATGGACTGAACAAATAGTTTAAACAAAATAAAACAGTACAGGCTAGCAGGAGTTAATGATCCCAGACTAGCTACACCAGAGAGGGTAGAGATAGGGGAGCTCACCACGGCTCAGACCAGCAGAGAGGAAGAGACACGAGGTAGAGCACAGAGCCAGAAGGACAGGAGATCAGAAAATGGGCACCGCCAGTCTTGCGAGTTTAGCGGCAACTAATCCCATGAATGCGTCCAATTCACGAACCGAATGTTTGGTAAAAAAGGACGAATTCGTGGGAACAAACAAATGAATGGTGGCATCCTGAGAGGTTGGACATGTCTGAGAGGACCCTCCATTGAAGATCTTGTGCACAGTGTGTAGACAGAGAGATGATTTGTCATGTTCGCTCTGTCGTCACTCACAATGTTCAGGAGAAAGTGCTCTCCCCACCAGGATGCCAGTCTGACATGCTGAATTAATTGGAAAGTAGCGAGCAACTCAATTACTAGACAATGTGGTTGAACAGTCTGATAACTGGCAGCGTCCCCGATATACTGTGGTCCGCAAGAAGGCGGTTAGAGGGCTGCAAATGCCCTGTGAGCCAGTGGTTTGAGACCCATGACTTGTGATGGATAGCATTGACTGGCAACAATGTAACCTACTGCAAGCTTTACAACGATGGCAAACTTTGGCAACCTAAATGCCCTATATGTGGACAAGGCATTCAGTCTCACCAGTTATTAAAGGACCACTCTAGGCACCCAGAGCACTTCAGCTTAATGAAGTGGTCTGGGTGCCAGGTCCAGCTAGGGTTAACCCATTTTTTTCATAAACATAGTTTCAGAGAAACTGCTATGTTTATGAATGGGTTAAGCCTTCCCCTATTTCCTCTAGTGGCTGTCTCATTGACAGCCACTAGAGGCGCTTGCGTGCTTCTCACTGTGAAAATCCCAGTGAGAGCACGCCAGCGTCCATAGGAAAGCATTGTAAATGCTTTCCTAAAAAGGCTAAGTAAGTTTTTACCCCTTTCCCCCTTCCAGAGCCGGGCGGGAGGGGGACCCTGAGGGTGGGGGCACCCGCAGGGCACTATAGTGCCAGGAAAACTAGTATGTTTTCCTGGCACTATAGTGGTCCTTTAACCAGGGATGGATAAATAGATAGATTATCTATCTATAGCCCATTGATGGCTAATCTTGTATATTTCTATATGGGAAGAAATGCATTCACCTGTATATACCCCAGTGCATCCATCCCAACATTTGAAATGGACAAAGAGGGACACTTTAATTTTAGGGGTTTGACTGGGGGTGTAGGGTTATTCTGAGAAATTCTATTTAGTATTTAGAAAGTTGGGCAGACTAGATGGGCCGAATGGTTCTTATCTGCCGTCACATTCTATGTTTCTATGTTTCTAGGTAGCTCTATTCAACTAAAATGCAATTTAGAACAAGTCATTTTATTTACACAGACTGATTTCTAAACACATATATTGTAGTTTAAAGACACATTACTATTAGAAATGAGGGGCATTAGGATAGAAAAGGGAGATGGAGGGGTTTGGGTTCACAATAGGGACTGTCACTCCTATACAGGGACACTTGGGAGGTATGGCAGTGCTGGCTAACTGACATCCCCCTGTGTTTGTATAATAACCATAACCACTGACATGTCTACCTCAGTAGTGGCGGCTAATAGCTGGTGAAGGTCTCTCTCTCCCTCCCCCTCCCACCCTGCCAGCCAGCCAGCCAGCCAGGCAGGCCCCGGAAGGCGGTCGGCTGTAAAAGCGGAAGCCGCTGCGCTTGCGCACTGAGTCCGGCCGCTCCCTGCCTGCTGCTCGGCGCTGTGCTCCGGGATGGCGAAGAACACGGTGTCTGCCCGCTTCCGGAGAGTGGATGTGGATGAATACGATGAGAACAAGTTCGTGGATGAGGAGGAGGTGGCAGAGGGGCAGCAAGGACCGGACGAGGGGGAAGTGGATGGAGCTATACGGGGATATCCTTCTATCATGGATTAATATGAGCACACTGTGCCATACATACACTATATACATACATAACATGTGTCATACATACACTATATACATACACTGCATGTGTCATACACACACTATATACATACACTGCATGTGTCATACATACACTGCATGTGTCATACATACACTATATACATACATAACGTGTCATACATACACTGCATGTGTGTCATACATACACTGCATGTGTCATACATACACTATATACATACATAACATGCGTCATACATACACTGCATGTGTCATACATACACTATATACATACATAACATGTGTCATACATACACTATATACATAAACTGCATGTGTCATACATACACTATATACATACACTGCATGTGTCATACATACACTGCATGTGTCATACATACACTGCATGTGTCATACATACACTGCATGTGTCATACATACACTATATACATACACTATATACATACACTGCATGTGTCATACATACACTATATACATACACTGCATGTGTCATACATACACTATATACATACACTGCATGTGTCATACATACACTATATACATACACTGCATGTGTCATACATACATAGCATGTGCCATACATACATACATAACATGTGTCATACATGCACTATATACATACATAACATGTGTCATACATGCACTATATACATACACTGCATGTGTCATACATACACTATATACATACACTGCATGTGTCATACATACACTATATACATACATAACATGTGTCATACATGCACTATATACATACATAACATGTGTCATACATGCACTATATACATACACTGCATGTGTCATACATACACTATATACATACACTGCATGTGTCATACATACACTATATACATACATACATAGCATGTGTCATACATACACTATATACATACATAGCATGTGTCATACATACACTATATACATACATCGCATGTGTCACACATACACTATATACATACATAGCATGTGTCATACATACACTATATACATACATAGCATGTGTCATACATACACTATATACATACATAGCATGTGTCATCCATACATTAAATACATACATAGCATGTGTCATACATACGCTATATACATACATAGCATGTGTCATACATACACACACCATGTTCAACGTGCTTCATACATACATAAATATCTATATGCATATAGCCTGCTTCATACTTACACATATACACAAAGTCTTCATACATGCATGCATACCTATATACATACAGCCTGCTCCATATTTATATACACACTTATATACACACAGCCTGCTTCATTAATACTTCTATATATGCAGCCTGCTCCATACAAACCTGTATATCCACACCATGCTCCATACAAACCTGTATTCCCACACCATGCTCCATACATACCTGCATACACACACCATGCTCCATACATACCTGCATACACACACCATGCTCCATACATACCTGCATACACACACCATGCTCCATACATACCTGCATACACACACCATGCTCCATACATACCTGCATACACACACCATGCTCCATACATACCTGCATACCCACACCATGCTCCATACAAACCTGCATACCCACACCATGCTCCATACATACCTGCATACCCACACCATGCTCCTTACATACCTGCATACCCACACCATGCTCCTTACATACCTGCATACCCACACCATGCTCCATACGAACCTGCATACCCACACCATGCTCCATACGAACCTGCATACCCACACCATGCTCCATACGAACCTGCATACCCACACCATGCTCCATACGAACCTGCATACCCACACCATGCTGCATACCCACACCATGCTCCTTACAAAACCTGCATACCCACACCATGCTCCTTACAAAACCTGCATACCCACACCATGCTCCATACAAAACCTGCATACCCACACCATGCTCCATACATATCTATTTTATATAGATACACAAACCACCTGCCCTGATAGCACAGGTGGTCCATACACTGATTCACACAGTACATAGGTACATAAGGAGACTGATATTCAACATTACTATTACAGGTATTTATATAGCGCCAACTTATTCCGCAGCGCTTTACATGTCACGCTGAATACACACAATCTCCTATTCATACTGGGTAGTGTGCTGTTGCCATATTCATGTAGGTTAAGTGAATTTAGGAATAAACACACAGAAGCAAAAATATACCCACCTATAATGAGATACAATATAAGTAAAGTGATGGAAAAAGAGGGATGCTTGGTGTCCCATACTGCTATAGGTGGAAAAATACACTCACACACAAAGCACTGTGTGGGAAACCCCCACTGATGCTTTTATTAATTGGTATATTTTAAGGATACACACAAAATGGCTTTGTTTTTGTTTTTTGTTTGTTTGAGTATTTTTTTCTCCTATATATTGTGAGAAAGGTTCAAGAGACTTTTTAATAACAATAATGCAAGGAGTATAGTTCTTTTTGCTATCTGCATGGGTATGTGAATGATGTTGGACTACACTTTCTGTGATACTCTGCTAGGGAATCGCCTAGCTAAGCATCACTGGTGCTTGTTGTTAAAGGTGTTCTGTGCATTCTGTGGTTTTTGTTTCACTCTTTGTAGCTGTGGTATATGTCACATTTTCATGAAGTGTAGGTATGCACACACACAAACCGCTCTGTACACTGTGTGGGGGGAGGATTTGAATGTAAGGGCACTGCACACATTCTCCCGTTCTCTAAATGATTTCACCTTGTATCTTTACTGTTTTATGTTCCTGTGTTTGCTGCATTTGATTTTTCTGCTAGCGAGTGAGATTATTTTGTTGTAAACGGTGGGGAGAGGTTTAATCAATAGCTGCATTGTGCTTGCACTTTGAGCCCTTTTTTCTTGCTGGCACAGGTTATACGTAGTGTACACCTCACGTAGTTTATCAATAAGTACACAGTGTACAGCCCAGCTGGAAAGGATGCATGCACAGTCTTGCTTGAAACTCAGGAATGCAGGAAGGAGCCTCGAACTGGGAGGAATGGAATAAGTGCATATTAAATATTTTCGTTTTTGATCCATTCCTGCTAATTTTTAGAAATAACCTCCGGGTCCCTTTTTTCTCTTCAGAAGAAAACTAAAATAGACCATCTTCTCTTTAAACAGAGGAGATACCAGTGTAATTGTCACAATTTTGACGCCGTGATATGTTGTCTTAGTGAGGAATTTGAAAGTGAGTCCCAACTTGCTGGGCGGCCATTGTTCTTTTGAGGTTTTGCCTAAGCTGTGGTCGTATTCTGTTTACCTCTACAGCTGGTACAGCACTTTTGTTGGCACATACCGGTTGGTTGGTTGTTTAGCTGTGCTGTATGTGCTTCTAGACTACATAAGTAAATTTATAGCCGTGGAATTCTAGTTCTGTACTAAGAAATAAATCCTGTTTTAAAATGTTACGGTGGTGCATTTTTCTTGATGGGAAAACTTGCTTTTAGATACTTTGTAGCGAAATTACTCCTAAATCACAGTTTGTTCTGTTAGAGTAACCCTTTTGTGAGGTGATCCACCCCCTCCAAACTTTAAGAAACAACAACATAAAACCTCCTTTCCATCGCAAAGTTAAAGTTCTTCATGCAGCCTGATCCATCTTGGCAGACGCCACTTCCCCTCATGCGAGCAGGTGTGAGGTCAGGGAGGACAGATGAGGTGGGTATGCCACCATTGGCAGTCAGGTGCTAATTATACCCAGGTTTGATATTATCCAGCATAATGACACTACCAGAGGTGGAGTTAAATCTTCAGCAGCTATGGGGTTAATGTCTGTTTGTCCAGCATTTTTTTTTTTTTTTAGCAGAAAGCATTATATACAGACTCCACGCACCATTGACCACTTAAAAAAAACTCACATAATTAGCCACGCACTCGTGTATGTGTGTGTGTATGTATGTGTATATATATATATGTGTGTGTGTGTGTGTGTGTGTGTGTATATTATATTAAAAGTGTTAGGTGCGTACCTGCTCTACCCCCCTAGAACTCAATAAGAAGCCCCTGATAGGCTGTTTCCCCGTGAAGAGATGTTAGTCTCTTCTGGGAGAGAAAAGGGCTTGCAGTTCATAGGCTGGTTTTGCAAGCTCTCTTAAAAATATTCCTCCTTTGCATGCACATATCTTCAGGGTCTATATATACTAAATCGTGAATTCTACATTTTTATTCATTTGGTCAGTGGAGTGTCCCTTTAAATTTTTTACACTCTTGTCAGTAGAATAGTTTAATTTCACCCGCAATAAACCCTCCTTCTGTGACGTCATTCCCCCTCTTTACTAGGGAGGGATGTCACGCTGGTAGGGCTGAGGGGCAGCACAGAGAGGGTAATTGTGCCACCATTCTATGTCTGTTGGAGCATGCTACGCTTGCTGTTGATGGACATTTTTTATGCACCGTTTTAACATTAGCAGCCTGGAACTCTTGTTTTAGGTGGGTTAATGATGCTGCCGGAGGTGGACTTCTGGCAGCATCATCAGATCTGAGCAGTTTATAAAACTGAAATGCTCCAACTTTGAGCAATTTCTAAATATGCCACAAAAAGAGAGAAAAATCCCTTCTCAAACAAAGTGTAAACCTTTTATCATTAAAGGGAAACTCCAGGCACCTAGACCACTTCTGCCCATTGGAGTGCTCTGGGTGCCAACTACCCTTAAAGGACCACTATAGTGCCCTGAGGGTGCCCCCACCCTCAGGGTCCCCCTCCCGCCCAGCTCTGGGGAGAGGAAAGGGGTAAAAACGTACCTTTTTCCAGTGCTGGGCGGGGAGCTCTCCTCCTGGGTTCCTCCCATTCGCTTGAATGCGCACGCGCGGCAAGAGCTGCGTGCGCATTCAGCCAGTCGCATAGGAAAGCATTGTAAATGCTTTCCTATGGACGCTTGCGTGCTCTCACTGTGATTTTTCACAGTGAGAATCACGCAAGTGCCTCTAGCGGCTGTCAATGAGACAGCCGCTAGAGGAATTGGAGGCTGGATTAACCCATTTGTAAACATAGCGGTTTCTCTGAAACTGCTATGTTTATAAAAAAAAAAAGAGTTAATCCTAGATGGAACTGGCACCCAGACCACTTCATTAAGCTGAAGTGGTCTGGGTGCCTATAGTGGTCCTTTAACCCTGCATGTGTAATTATTGTAGTTTTCATAAATCTGTTTTCTTGGCACCGAAGAATCCCTTTAATGACCATATTTCCCTGGACATGCTGCTTTTCAGGCCTTTTTAAAATACATCTATCGATAATAAGCAATTTTTATATGTAAGGGATTCCGCATAGTCTAGTATCAATGACCACTTATCCTTTGTGCATCTAACCCTTGCAGTCAAGTTATCAATATAAATTTGATTTGTGGTCTATCTTTGCTAGGGAGAACGTGGAATGCCAATATTTTGCAGAGAATAAGTAGGTAATTTTATTGGATCTAGGTTAATCCTAAAGCCAGCAATTACAACTAAAATAATTAAGACCCCATGTAGGATATCGCTTATTATAGGTAAAAGTCTTTTAAAGAAACCTCCAAGTACCATAAACACCGCAGCTTGCGTGACATTGCAATTCTGACAACAGTAAACCATTAAAAGTGCAATTGTGTTTTTTTTGTTTTTTTTTGGTGTATCTGTATTTTAATGAAGACCTATCAATATAATCGCTTGCATGAAGAGGGAGATGGTAGATTTACTGTTCATTATTGTACTCTTGCACATGCGGGGAATTACAAAACAGGTGGAAGAACTTGAGAGATCACTAGATATGCCATGTAGTATCTAGCATATGTACACTGGGGTGCCATAGAACACTCTAGTGTACATTGTTATGGAGATATTGTAGCTCTCCTCTCTTAAAAAATATCATTTTGTCGAAAAGACGGAAGTATTTGCTTATATCTTTTTGATTAATATGGAATAAAAAAAAGTGAGTGACCACTCCTCTTTAAACACTACATATTTTCTGCAGCTAACATTACGGACTTTTAAAAAGTTAACTTCATTTCAGTCTGTGAGTTTCTGCACAATTTCCTTAACACTAGTGTACAGGAAACATGATGGGTGCTCTTCAAGCTGTTTTAAAGAACCCACCCATTTATACAAAGAACCAGTCTACCAAGGTAAGTGACAAAATAATGCATATCTGTAGCGATGGAGCGTTTGTATTTGTTTGTCGATCAGATATGTGTGCTCAATGGTTCTTAACACCTGGGTTGCAACCTAAAAACTGGTCCGCGCGGAAATCTGGGGACCGCACCCAAAGGCTCAGTACTCCGTAATCGCAACGACCTCCAGAAGTTGTCTATGTAGGGTGTCCTTTTTAATATATTTCATTATTTGCTTGTTGTCTCCCCAGTATCAACAAATATCATCAGTTGCAATTCTACCAGACTCCTTGCTCAAATCCTGTCATTCCATTGTACAGCGCTACGGAATTTGCTGACGCTGTATAAATAAAAATAATTCCTGTATAAAAAAGAAAAAGTCTGGGTGTTTATATCCCTCTTTAGGTCTTGTTTTTAAAAAGCAGTGTGTTGTGCCATCCACTATGGTAGTTAAATGGCCTATTTAGCACAAGGAACACTAGTGGGAGGAAGAACAGATGCTCTCTTTCCGGTCTCTGATTACTGGAAGGCAGCTTGTGTAAACCTTCTATACTTCCGCTTGTGTTTTCACAATCAAGCAGAATGTGTCCCTTGTTAATTGACTTGGATTGCTTACAGAGACCATTATTATTCTTATGATTTAAAATAAAATAAAAAAATTCTATTTAAATGAACAAATAATTACTCAATAGAATTGATTCTGCAAATCTTGAATTTATTGACTGTATTTTAGATATGTTCACATCTCCCCCCCCCCCTTCTTTTTTTTCTATAGACTAGAGATGTCTAGCTTTGAAAGAGGAACTGTCGCATCTTTGTTGACGACAGTTCCTATTTTTCTCAGCCCTGGACAAGTTGCTCTCTTCACCCTAGTACACGCTTCAATAATATCAAGTGGAAACAAACTTTCCTCCGCTGCCTCTCAAAGTTATCAAAACTGCTCTATCACTGATAAAACTGCTCTATCCCCTTCTGTCTCATTAGAGATCTTTGCCAGAAGCTCAAGGAAGCAAAGTCAATGGTTAGAGTTAGGAACCACCTGGGGGGGGGGAGGGGGGTCTGCCTTGATGTTGGCAGGTGGGTTTATCCACTCATGGCCACTGGAGGTAACTAAAAAAACCTCCATTTGTTTAAAAATACATAGGGATTAAGGAGAGAGCGCAGATAACTTGTTTTTCTCTGGTTTTTACTATATATTGGGGCTGATGTGTACTGTAGTCTTTGCTGCCGCCCAGTGATGGGAGTGAGCGCAGGACTTATCTTTCTGCATTTCGATCACTGATATGTCCTGAGCTTTGCATCTCACATGGCTTCTCCCATATTCTCTGCAAGCACATATTATCCTAGGCCATGTTTAATGGATTCTGGGACATTTTATTCTTTATATTCGTTATTTAGGAGACCTGAAAGTCAAGTGCATTGCCTGCCTGAAACAGTGTTATGTAGCCATATACACCTCAATTTTATAATTATTGTAATGTTGTAAAACAAACAAAAACATTGAGGGGGGGGGAAAAAGTGTAGTTGGGGGGGGCACAGTGATGAATCTGCTACAGATAAAAGGATATGCTTAAGACATTATTTTTTGTAATGACCCACAGATAGAGGGAGCAGATGTTTTCAGCTACGCAGCTGCCAAGGCTCTCTTGGCACCCAATGTAATTAAGTCACCTAACTTTCTAATCTGTATCTGTTTATTTAATTATTATTTCATATAAATTGAAGTGTCACTGTCTATTTATAGATTAGGGTTTATTTACTAAACAGTCAACTAAAAACCATGTTACAGAGGTTATTTTTTTGTTTTTTAAATCTTTACATCGCAACAAAAGTTGCTGTTTCGTTAATAAACCATCACTGATAACACCCAAAAAGGTGTAATTTCACCTGTCCTCTTTATATATCTGGTATCTGATTTCACCGGCCCTTGTTTCTCCTGCAGGATCGAGCGGAAAGTTTGGTACTCAAGGTTCTAATCTCCTTTAAAACCAACGAAATTGAGAAGGCTGTGCAGTCCCTGGACAAGAATGGTGTGGACCTTCTAATGAAATATATCTACAAAGGCTTTGAGAACCCCTCTGAAAACAGCAGTGCTGTGTTACTGCAATGGCACGAAAAGGTGATACAGACATTGGCAGGGAAATGTATATAATTTGCGTTGTTTTATAATACAGATTGTTCCATTCAGTCTTTCCATATTTTTTTGACACAAATCCATAGAAAGGAAATAGGTACACAGATATTTAATACAAAATAAATCCCATGATGAGTAACATGACCTGGTGTCTCTAAAAAGAGCATCTTATTTTATTTATATATTGATATTCTGGAGTTTCCTGATCTACTGACTGCATAGCAGTAAATGTTGCTGCAGTGTGGGCCCAGAGACACTGAGCATGCAGTTCCCCTGCCACAGCATCTAGGGTAGGCGTAGGCAACCTTCGGCACTCCAGATGTCTTGGACTACATCTTCTATAATGCTCTTACCAACAAATTTTTGGCAAAGCGTCAGGGAAGATGTAGTTCACAACATTTTGAGTGCCTATATCTGCTAGAGTATACTCACACACTAAGATTTGTCATTTATTTATTATTTGTCACTAAGATGCCAGTTATTAGACCTTTATTAAAGCCATTAGGCCATAGCGTTGTACGGTATGTTTGTTGGTGTCTTATTTGAGAATAAACATTTGAACTTTGGATTGCTACCCCTTTGTAGCTAACGTTCAGGATTTACTATATATAGGAGAGTGTGGCCACACAGCTGCCAAGGCTTTCCTGGCACCCAGTGTAACTTTAAGTCACCTAGCTTTCTAATCTGTATCGGTTTTATACAAATTCGAAAGCTAGCAGCACAACAGAAGCAATTCTTTCCATATTTCCAGATTATTTCTCTGTGAAACAATCTCTCCAGTTGTTGATCAGTAAGCACGTTATTACAACTTGAAAATATAATGCTTGTAAGTAAATGGTATCTCCAGTGTATTGATTGCTAAGCATCACTGGAGATGTACTTTTTTTTTTTTTTTTACAGCTAGAGATTCATATGTTGGCTTTCTGATCTTTAACCCCTTAAGGACACATGACGGAAATATTTTGTCATGATTCCCTTTTATTCCAGAAGTTGTGTCCTTAAGGGGATAAACAGTGGTTGTTTGTTACTCTGATAGCATATAAAGGAACACTATAGGGTCAGGAACACAAACCTGTATTCCTGACCCTATAGTGTTTAACCTACCATTTAGGTGGCTTGTCCCTTTCGTTTTGATACTTAGCCCTCTTAAAAGCAATTAAAGCTCACCTTAATTCCACCGCCATGCGGGTCTGCCGGCGCTAGCTCTGCCCCCTTGGTGATATCAGAATTGCAGATTTTTAGCCAATCCAATGCTTTCCTGTGGGAAAAGTATTGGATTGGCTGAAATTGTCAAGGGGCGGGGCCAGATTACATTTTGGCCAATCAGCACCTCCTCATACAGATGCATTGAATCAATGCATCTCTATGAGGAAACTTCAGTGTCCACATGCAGTGTGTGGAGATGTTGAACGGCAGAGCTGCCTACTGTGCAGCCCTGAGCCATGAAGCCCCTCCAGTGGCCATCTAAGGCCAACCAGATTATTACCAGGCAATGATTATACTCGCCAGCACACTCATTAAGCTGTAGTTGTTCTGGTAACTTAGTGTCCCTTAAAGGAACATTCTAGGCACCATACTGCTCAATTAAGTGGTTATGTCAGCTGTAGTCCCCTGGCGCTGTCCTACTGTTAAAGGAACACTATAGTCACCTAAATTACTTTAGCTAAATGAAGCCGTTTTAGTGTATAGATCATTCCCCTGCAATTTCACTGCTCAATTCACTGTCATTTAGGAGTTAAATCACTTTGTTTCTGTTTATGCAGCCCTAGCCACACCTCCCCTGGCTATGATTGACAGAGCCTGCATGAAAAAAAAAAAACTGGGTTCACTTTCAAACAGATGTAATTTACCTTAAATAATTGTATCTCAATCTCTAAATTGAACTTTAATCACATACAGGAGGCTCTTGCAGGGTCTATCAAGCTATTAACATAGCAGGGGATAAGAAAATCTTAATTAAACAGAACTTGCAATAAAGAAAGCTTAAATAGGGCTCTCTTTACAGGAAGTGTTTATGGAAGGCTGTGCAAGTCACTTGCAGGGAGGTGGGGCTAGGGTTCATAAACAAAGGGATTTAACTCCTAAATGGCAGAGGCTTGAGCAGTGAGGCTGCAGGGGCATGTTCTATGCACCAAAACTGCTTCATTAAGCTAAAGTTGTTCAGGTGACTATAGTGTCCCTTTAAGACTTAAAACATTTTCAAATGATTAAACACTAAATGAAAGTTTGTGGGTGCCCACAATCTGGACTCTCTTCTGCTTGGTCTTATATGGAAGCAATGACTGGTTGAGCAGGGCAGCTGAGCGCTCTGCCTTAGCCATACCTCCAGCTGGCGGCAGAGCAACAGGCACTGGGGACTCTTATTCCGTCTAAAACTAATCGTAACTGCTTCAGTCAGATGAAGTGCTTAAGGTGCCTAGTATCCGTTTAATTTGTCAAAGTCTGTTATGGAACAATGTATTGAGTATTAACCCAAGAGTGAGTTTGTCTGCTTTGTACACCGTGAAGAAGTAAAATGAACAGCTCTGGTGCCGATAACTCTTTGCTAAACCAAATCTTTTTACCACCTTTGCAGGCCTTGTCAGTGGGAGGTGTGGGTTCCATAGTCAGAGTGCTGACTGCCAGGAAGACAGTTTGAATGTTCGGCTGGTCGTGTGATGGGAGAACTGGTGCCAAGACCAAAACCCTCAGCTGCAGCCTGGCTGTGGTCAAACCAACCCCTACTCTCTTGCTGCCACATTTCTATTCTTCCTTCTGTTTCTCTATGGCTTTCGTTTTGATACTTTTTTGAACAAACAGTACAAGTGAATGTGTGCTGTGAGTGCAGTGCTCTGTTGACAGGCGTGTTAAGTTATCTGCATTTTCGTACATGCCCTCAATGAGCTGGGCTCTTTAAATAACCACCCATTCCCCAGATCTGTACAGATTGCAAATCAAAGCACACACAGTGCTCTTTCCACCAACATAAATACTATTGCGCCTTACGACCTCATTCTTTTTGGACCAAACAGCCTCACCCCTCTATTCAGCTTAGCCATGAGGCTGACCCAGCTTCTGCCTGTAATAATCCTTTCCATACTCTATCCCACTCTACCAGGAAACCTTCTCAGGAGTGGCGTTTTTGCAATCTAAGGCTTTTATATCTTGAATTAACCAGTTCAATCCTCAAGGTCCCTGGAGTTTAATGTGCTCCCTCAGGTCCTAGGTGTTTAAAAGGGATATCTCATACTTTGGCTCAAAAAAGGGCTTCCTTTTATAGCTGTATTAACTTGAGTACATTTTACAATACCAACAAAAGCAGGCTCTGTTTTAGTCCATGAGTCAGATCTTATAAAAACCACCGTTCATTGGCAGTAGGGAGTGACTTGCATTTATTTGCCTAGTCAGGTTTTGTGGTCTATCTTAAATTAGGTTTTCCTTCCATTACGTAATGTAGTGACAAAGCCCCCACAAAAGATCTTTTGCTGATGCAGCTATTTTTGTAGGCATTTGTGACCTCAACTAGTGTTGCACTAGTGCTGCAAAATGACCGTTTTATAGGGCTCTCTGCTTGTGAGGAAGCCTTAATTTGTTAAACTCATTAGTCACTGTAGGCTGGATTATGGAAACCCTTCCCTTGCAGAATTCTACAACAACTTACCATATTTATAGGTTTGCTTTCTGGGGCTGCTCTTTTAAATTTGTAATATCATGGGACCCGCTGACTTGCTAGTAATGTAGCAGGATCCAGCAACAGCAGTTTTAGAAAGATTCTTTTGTTAAAGCTATAGAGCTTATTTGACAATCTGAACGTATCCAAATTTGTGGCTGGCTTCCAGCCTGTTCTCAGTTATATTGAAGGCTAATGGTGGAGATAGTGAATTGAATCTAGCAGCAGATATATACTAGGCCATTCAGGTTGTGCAAGCCTAGCTTTCTCTGCAGAGCAGATGACATAGTGGGGACTTGCTTAAATCATTTCATACTAGGTGGTAAGGAGAATAGAAAGCATCCTGCAACAATATATATACCCAAGGGGGTGAGGCCTTAGCCCTTTCTGTGTTAGCGGGGTCTATAACTCAGAATTGCATCACAGACCCTGTACCATGGAAGAAATTAAACTTTACTATTGTTTTTTTTTACAGATTAAATAAAGAATTGATTTGGAACTTTGGCCTTTTTGTTTTATTATTGAATTGTGTTACTATGCAGTGCAACAAATTAAAACTAACTGAAATCTGAATGGCAACATTTAAGGAAAACAAGCTAATTTGGGAAAATTCATCAATTTGTCTATTGCCACAGTTTTGGCTATTTTAGCTTCAGCTTTGCCATTTGGGATTCTCTACAGCTCCCAGTTTAGTAAATAAACACCATTTGTGTGCTATTCCACCGATGCATTCTAGGCACGACAGAGCCTGAACTTGAAATTTTGTGTGATGTGGCCATGCTTAATTACTGTTCACCTTTTATGCCACAAGCTTCCGGAACCCAGTAATCCATCTCTCATTGCATGGTGTACACTTTTTGGTACAGATATTGTGAAGCAGATTAAATATATGATGTGTGGAAAGTCTCTTTTTAAGGGTTGTGTGCAATTATTATTTTTTTTTTTTTTTAGGGGCACCATAACCACTACAATGGGCTGTAGTGGTTATGGTGCTTAATCCCTAGGTTTTTGTCACACAGTTTGATATAAACAAGACTCTCCCCAGCACATAGTCCTCTGTTTCATGTACACTGATAATGTGAAAACTACTCTTGAATATAATCAAGTGGTATTATATTCAGTCTAGGGTCTAGATAAAAACAACTGTATCATTCTCTGGAAGTGCTAACCTCTGTAACTTATTTATAACGCATGTTTGGATATTTTAATATCTTTATGTACATTCCAGAATATGTCCAGCCCTGAACCCCCGGGAAAAAAAACGACAGCCCCAGCGCACAAAAAGGTTACATGCAAGGCCAAACATTTGTGCTGTAGTGAACGTGCAATTCTGCTTCCAGACGAATGTAAGAAGAAAACTTGCAACGAGTGTTCTGCTGAATTCCTGGAAAAATCAAAGCATCAAGAGATGCAATCATTTTTAAGTTAGTTTCAAGACAATTTGTCCCAGACTTTCGCATCCTTTAACTCCTTAAGGACTGCAGACGTACCTCAAACGTCCTTGACTAATTTGAGCGCTGGAAGTGATGGTGACCACTTTCAGATGCTCTATGGGTATTGCTCGATGTCGAGGCCTCATACAATACCCCCCCTCATGGCCGGGCGCCTGAGTGATCGCTCTCCTCGGAGTGATTACTTCCGGGTTGCCGCACGTGACGCCCAGCTATGTAGAGCAGAGCATCGGAAGCCATCAGGCAGGCTTCCGATGCTTTGCCTGTACTGAGTGCCTCGAGGGTAAAAATTTCATTTAAGTACATGAACCCCATGTACTTACCGTCTTCTTCTGAGGACAAATTTTGCAATTTAGGACCCCCAGGGGCCATGTGATCGCTCTAAAAGGTGCAATAGGTGTCCCCAGTGCTGCCAGCAGGGTTCAGGCAGTCCCCCTGCTGGTGGAAAAAGTTTTAAAGTTAAAACACATAAAAAATAAAGTTAATAAATACAATTTAAAAAATATATATAAACGTCATACTAAGTGTATTTTTTTTAAAATTAATATATACATATATTAATGTAAATTTACGTGTGTATATATTATAATTAATTTCAAAAATATATATTTTAAATACTTTTATTCTAACTGTATTTTGATAAAATATTTATATATATTTTCCCAGATCCCAGCACTCACGGTTCCCGGTCTTTTAGTGCTCCGGTGCAAACAATCTCCAACCAGTATGTTGTATCCATAAGAGAGCACTCTGGAGTCTTATAATTTGAAAAATAAATGCTGCTTTATTGTGCAGAATACAAAAAAATTTCAACGTTTCAGTCAATGCTGACTTTTTTCAAGACAATTGATATAGTGAATAGCCAATGGTTATATACATAACAAAACAGTTCTCATTGGAGGGTGAAAGATGATGAAAACGAGGTCAGGTGATGTCAGAAATGACGTGATAAGTGAGAATTTGCAGGTGTATATTAACCCTATCAAGGTCAGAAAAAATAAAAAATTCAAAATATATAAAAGATGATAAATGAAAAAATAAAAAAATGTATATACACAACAAACCTTAAAAGATATACTATGGCATGAAATCTTGCTGTACGATGAAATTCCTAATTCTATAGTAGGCTAACAGTAGTCAAATATTAGAACAAAGCCGATCTGCAGCATATCTATTGAAATATATATCGGTCCAACTACAGAGCCACTCTATATTTCAGTCTCAATACTATATTATGCAACTAAGTATCTGAGTATAGGGCTTGCTAAACATTGTATCCAAAGATATAATCATAGTATCATTTATTCACAACAGCCTCATAAGCAACAATACTATCTTCTATTTAAGAAGCAATAGAGGGCATTTTTCTCATGAAGACCATTCGGAGATAATGCACCCAAGGTGTGAATCCAGTATGCTTCACGTTTAAGTAATGCCAAGTCTCTATCTCCTCCTCTCAGGGAGATTGGTACATGGTCTATACCAGGAGTAGGCAACCTTTTAGCAGCACTGAGCCGATATAGGATTGTGATGTCACGTAGCGTGCAGTCCTATTTTTTTTTTAATTGAGGTGCGTGTGCTGCTGTATTCTGCTTGTGTTATTTTTACTGTAATTGCTTTGTATCGTTGTATATGTGCGTATATGCAGGGCCGTCTTTAATATTGACTGGACCCTGGGCAAAGCATTTGCTTTGGGGACCCCTGGACCCTGTCCCCCCTCCCCAGATATGCAATCACGTCTTCCACCCCAACACTGACACACACAGACATGCTGGCACACACACACACACACACACACACACACACACACAGACATACTGACACACAAATACACAGATATACTGACAGACAAAATGTACACTTTAAAACCCACCCTCCAGTTTCCTACCTTTCCTGCTGGTGGCTGAAGGTGTTGGGGTCTGGCTCTCTCGCCAAGCCCCCCTCCACTCTGCCTACTCTTCTTTCCCGCACGCTCCTCTCTTTGTGGAAGGAAGTGATGCACAGCCTTCCTACCAGCCTGCTGCTGAAAAGCAAGGGGCCCACTCGCGCTGTTAAAGCGCCTCAGCGTGCAACCAGACCCCTGCTGACAGAAGCCCACCGGGTGGCCCTTTGTGCATGGGCCAGCCGGTGGGCCTCCTTAGTGTGCGGATTACCGGCCGGGGGGGGTGAGAAATAGTTGAGGCCAGCAGGGCTCAAGGTGCAGCTGCCCCGTTTGCCCCGCGTTAAAGACGGCCCTGCGTATGAGCTATTATTTTGTATATGTTCATGAGTAGTTTATGGTATTGTGTATGATACATATGAATGTAAGCTGTGTATGGGGGCTGCTTGTTGAGTTGTGTGTGTGTGGATATGTCACACTGTGTGTTTGGTTGTGTGTGGGGGGAAGTTTGGGGTATTGCATGTGAGAGGCTGCATGTGGGGTTGTGTGCATGTATGTGGATTGTTAGTGGTGTTGCGTTTGTTCGGATTGTGTATGGGCTGTTCGTATTATTTGTATGAGGGGAGGGTTATTCTGCATTTCTGTGTATATCTAGCGGTGTGGGTGGCTTCCCTGGGTTCCAGTGGGGACCAGACCGGCCAGGTGCAGGTCAAGAACAGGAGCTGCAACTGCGTGCTGCTCTACTACAGTGTGGATTCCCATTCACAAGTGCTGGGAGGAAGTGATCTGAGATCACTTCCTCTATGTGCAGCAATGCATAAATTGAGGATTGTCCTTCACCATCTTTTCAGATTAGCAGATATCTGAAGTTTTACTGGGACTCCTGATAGGCCAGAGCCTGTTTGGCTCTAGCAGCCTTGAGTGCCGTGCAAAGGCACCTCGAGTGCCGTAGGTTGCCTACCCCTGGTCTATACCAATGAAGCGTAAAGTCGCCAAATTGTGGCCCGCTTCAAGAAAGTGACGTGATACAGGTGTAGTTGCCACTCCATTGGTCAGTGCTGTCCGAATAGTGGACCGATGTCCACGCATTCTCTCCCTCAGGTTATTGGATGTTTTACCCACATATATCAGCCCACATGGGCACACGATTCTATACACTACATGGGTTGTTATACATGTTATGTGATACTTAATTTTGTAAATTTTTCCAGACCTAGGGTGACTGAATGTCTTACCCGGTGTCATGGAATTACATGCCAAACAATTTAGGCAACGAAAACATCCAGCATTAGAGGCTATCGTGAGAGATTGTGTAAAAGACAATTGATCAGTATGCACTAAAAAATCTTTCAGGCTTTTCCCTTTTCTATAACTCATGATAGGTGGCTTCTGGAACAATGTGGGCAGAGTTGAATCTTTGCTGATAGTCATCCAATTCTCCAAAATACTTAAACGTAGTTTATCGGAGTTAGGGTGATAGGCTTGAGGGAAAATAAATCGATCTCCGATATTATGATGGATCTTATTCTCCGAAATAGACTGTAGAGCCTTACAGTAAGCTGTGTCCAAGGTAGATTCTGAATAGCCCCGTGCTTTGAATTTATGATACATCTCCTGTATCTGATTCTGTGCAGTATCTGGGTTAGAGTTATTACGGAAAACTCTGACAAACTGAGAGATGGGGAGACATTTTTTTCAATTTATGTGGATGAAAGCTGGAGGCGTGGAGCAAAGTATTGCGATCTGTTTCTTTGGAATATAACGTATACCCAAATTTGTTATTATGGATGAAAATTTGTACTGGTCTGCCAGGTGAAGCGGATCGGAGATGGTAAATTATTTAATTCATACATCATGGACTCAAATTCTTCTGCAGTACCAATCCATAATATTAAGATGTCATCGATAAATCTCATAAAGTGCAAGATATTTGTTGCATATCTCTCAAGAATATGGCATTTTTCATAGATGTGCATAAATGAGTTGGCGTACATGGGGGCCATCGGAGCTCCCATGGACGTTCCGGTCAATTGTGTGTAATAAGTAGACTCAAATCTGAAATAGTTTAAGGTTAAGCACGTCCGTAAAAGGTCTAGGATATAATCCACTGGAGGTCTTGAACTTGAAGCTGCCCCCCTCAATACTTCCACCATTGCCTCTATCCCTTCCTGGTGTGGGATAGAGGTGTATAGACTGCAGACGTCAATCGTGGCCAAAAGCAATCCATTAGATGGGATTACTAGCTCCTTCAGGATTTTGATAACATCATTACTGTCCTTGATACAAGTGCTTAGTGACATCACTGGCTCTTTAAAAAGCTTGTCCAGCCATCTCCCTATTGGTTCCAGCAGACCCCCAAAAGCCGAAACTATTGGGCGGCCCGGTGGATGGACAGAGTCTTTGTGTACCTTGGGGAGGGTATAAAGAATTGGACATCTGGGATATAGTTCATATAGATAGTCAAATTGATTGGGGGTGATGTATTTACATTCAACTCCACTCTTTAGCAAATCCTGAACGGTTCTACCATATTCTTTTACAGGATCAATCTGCGATGCTCGATAGACATTGGTATCCCTCAATTGTCTCAGAATCTCGTTCCTATAATCTGAATAGTCCATCAAGACTATAGAACCCCCTTTATCCGCCTGTCGAATGACTAAAGACGAGTCTTGTGCCAATTGAGGGATACCAATGTCTATCGAGCATCGCAGATTGATCCTGTAAAAGAATATGGTAGAACCGTTCAGAATTTGCTAAAGCGTGGAGTATATAAATATTCTCTATGTATATCCGGCGATCTGCAGCGATCACTGGGGGACTGCCAGAGATGCCAGCAGTCCCCCTGCAGCATCTCCGGTCACCATGATCACATTGCCGCAATAGGACTCTAGGAGCTGCCAGCAGGGGGACTGTCAGGCAGTCTCCCATGCTGCCAAAAAGTAAATTAAATATATTATATATTTTATATATATATATATATATATATATATATTAAAATAATTAAAGCATTTTATAATATATAATGCATATATATATGATTTCATTATAAGTGTACTTTGAGATATATACACATATATCTCAAAATACACTTATAATGAAATCATATACCGTATATACTCGAGTATAAGCCGAGTTTTTCGGCACATTTTTTGTGCTTAAAAACCCCCACTCGGCTTATACTCAAGTCAGTCTGTATTGTGGCAACTTACATTGCCATAATACAGACCAGGACTGCCGGGCTCATTACAAGCCCGGCAGTCCTGTTGGGGGCTGACAGTGAGCTGTTACTTACCTTTCCTGCAGCTCATGTCAGCTCCCTTCTCCTCCGTGCAGCTCCTCGCAGCTCCAGCCCCCCCACTGAACTGCCAATGCCACTGGACCACCAGGGATTTAATATTATTAAGATAATATAATATTAAAATAATATTATTTTATTATTATATTATTATTATAATTTTAATATTTGCCTTATTTAAAAAAAAAAAAATTTTGTCCCCCCTCCCTGCTTGTTGCCTGGTCAGGGAGGGGGGACAAAAAAACATTTAAAAAAAATAATAATGCAAATATTAAAATAATAATATAATAATAAAATAATATTATTAAAATATAATATTTAAATAATAATATTTTATTATTATTTTAATATTATATTATTTTAATAATATTATTTTATTATTTTATTATTTTAATATTTGCATAATTTTTTTTTAAAAAAATTTTTGTCCCCCCTCCCTGACCAGGCAACAAGCAGGAAGGGGGGACAAATTTAAAAAAAAAAAAATAATGCAAATATTAAAATAATAATACTATAATTATTGAAATAATATAATATTAAAATAATAATATTATTTCATTATTATTTTAATATTATATTATTTTAATATTATTATTGTATTATTATATTATTATTTTAATATTTGCATATTAAACCATTTAAAAAAAATGCAAATATTAAAATAATAATATTAAAATAATATAATATTTAAATAATAATATAATAATAAAATAATATTATTAAAATAATATAATATTAAAATAAAAAATTTAAATAAAAATGCCCTCCCCTCACCCAGTTTACACACACTGCATTATATACACACAGCATTCATTATATACACACACACAACACACACACTGCATTCATTATATATACACACACAAACACACACTCTGCATTCATTATACACACGTATTCTATATAAATTAGAAAAAAATAAATAATTTTTGAAGATTTTCCGACTGTCGGCATGGTTGCTGCAAGGATGATTCTTAAAGCCCAGGGCGTGTCTAACAGTATGAGTGATATTCTCCTGTCCTCCACTCGCAGGACAAGATTCCTGTATTGGTGTTCACACAAGGGTTGTCTCTCTTTCAACCCATCTGTTCTATGCATCATTTCATGGTCTTAGTGAGTCTACGCTTAAGGTGAAAGTGTCAGCCCTCAGCCATTTCCTCCTTCAAGATTTGGCATCCAACAGGCTCATTCGTAGGTTTTTTAAAGCTGTTTTTCTGAAACGTCCTCCAAGACTTTCTTCTTTTCCCACATGGGATTTGTCCGTTGTTCTTAAGGCTATGTGCAGTCCTCCTTTTGAACCATTGGATACTATACCTTGGAAGATTTTATCAATAAAAACTGCATTTTTGGTTGAATTAATGCCATTGAGAGGTTTGACCTTTGGTCTGTAGACCAAATCAATGGTATTACATCATTGTACCATACATTTATTTTACCATAATACACAGTTTACTTTAAGATATCTTGAATCTATATATATATTACTTGAATTTACACACACACACACACGTTGTTTTGATGTATGGATTCATGAACACACTCGCACACATAGCTACAACTACTTGTTGCATGCATACTTGTTGTATGCTTGTTCGACGTACCAAAATATTAATAAAGCTTCCTAGCAATTATAGGCTACAACATGTCAGTTCTGTGACCAGTAATATTGAGACTGTTGAAGTAACTAAGACATGTGAAGGACTTCCATAACATCCTTGACATCTACAACGTGAATATCAAATTAAATAAAAATATCACATTTCAAAACTCGAGCAAGAATCCAGATGGATTTACCAGCTGAAGACAATCAAACCGAATGGGCTAAATGAAAATATTAATTATGCAGCACTTATTAAGAGAGAGAACATGGTAACCTACATTCTGAATATAATTATAATTTTTTTTCTCTGATTTCATTATTCTCTTACCGATTAATATAGATCTGCCATTAACCCCTTCACTACTGAGCATTTAGTTTGATTAAACAAAAGTTTATCATAATATTAATTTGAAGCAAGGGATGCATAGCTAGCATATACGCATATCATAACACAGCAAGTTTGTGTATATATCAGACTTAAAAATGAAAATTATGTAAATGTTCACAATTCTTTTCTTCACTTATTTGTTCTTCCTTCATTCAATTATCTGGAAAATGACCAGTTTTAGCTAGCAGTGCAGCGTACTGGAAATGGGAACAGAATGTAAAAAGAATGTCTGCGTTGGGCCATAATGCCCACATACAGTGTATACAGTTAAATCATATATTTCTAAAATAAAGATGTTTAACCCCTTAAGGACACATGACATGTGTGACATGTCATGATTCCCTTTTATTCCAGAAGTTTGGTCCTTAAGGGGTTAAATTTGCTATAGCAATCTTAATCAATCTCTGGGCTGCCAATGTAAACCTGACAGTAAAACAAAATAGTCCATTCACTCCTTCCCACTCCCTGACAGTGAAATTAAAATGTTCCATTTAAACGTCCTGTACTGCTGAAAGCAGAGGGTGAGCTGACATTTTAGCCAACTTTACATTCATTATATCAGGGACGAGTAGCTCTTGGCAGAGAAATGTGTTCCTCTACAGGCTGCTAATCATAACAAGAGATAAATGAGGATGAGTGAGACTTTATGGAGTAAGTTTTATACTGCAAAATACATGAAAACAAAAACGTTTATACTCGTTTTTGGTATTGAAGGGGTAAACTCACAGGTGGGGGCTCTTTATTTCCCATTTTCTTATTTTGATGATAATTTATTTATTTATTCCATTTATCCTAGTATTAGGTCTTCTATCCACCCACCGGTATTATTCCTATTTAAAGGGACAGGTTTCCTTTTCTTATGCCAGTTGTATCTTAATGATTAAACTACCCCCATTGCCACTTGCCCTTGCTTATAGTTATCATTTTTTTTCTTCCTTGTGCTTGATCTCACCTCCGTTTTGTTCCTTTATGTCAGTGTGTCCGCATTTTGCCACGTTGTGTGTTTTTTTTCACTGATGGTAAATCAGTTTTGCAACTAAAATAAAAACTCCTCCAATTGCCACAAATTCCCAAAGATCATGCTCTCCATAAGAAAAAGCAGGCATGACTAAAAAAAAAGGTGATTTAAAAAAAAGCAATGGGAATTAGAGGGACAAAAAATAGATTCATGGAAAAGCCACTGTCAAGATTAAGATTTGAATGGAAGTACAGGGGTATCGCCGGTATATAGTTGTTAGTACTACTTTTATCAAAACTAATGGGTTCTAGTGATAGTTAATGAGACCTAATCTAATTCTAGATTTTTGGTAATATTACATCTCTTGGTGGATTTTTCAATAGATTCCCATTCCGCTCAGGACACAAGCTAAGATGGATATTCTAAATTCTGTTATGTAAAGTATGAACTTCTTTATATATGGTAAGTGCCATGTAGCATCAATACTCTATACTCCTTGACTTTTAACACTGAGAGAGTTATTCACTAAAGTCGGAATTACTGGGAGCCCAAAGTGAACATAAATGATTATTCCAGTCACCTTGATGACTTTAGTGATTTGAGTTGGTTATAGTGGTAGGATATATTTATTTTGTGCCCATAAATGACTATGGCTGCCTAATGTCAATTCTGTGCATATTTTACACCAGTCACTCCTTCCTGCTAACCCACTCCCTCTCTCCCTCCCTGGCTCAGAGTCCAAGAACATTACATTCTTGCCCCATCATATTGTGCTAATGGGAATAAAGATGTTCTCCCACAAACAGAAACTTGATAGTTAATGCAACCCTACTCTCTCTTCCTTCCCAAAATGTTTTATCATTACATATATTGTGTAAATCTACATTTACACAAACTAAAATACGTGCTTGCCTTTGTTTAAGAATTGTATCCATACTATTCATAGCTATATTCCACTTTCTGTTAATCTCATGGCCAGTTACTATGCTCATACAGTCCTTATTAAACCTTGATATCCCACACAGAAGTCACGTCAATGTGAGACTGTCCCCTTTCCAATTCTGTGTGTTCTCACAAATCAACACTATTAAAGGGACACTCTGTAACAAAGCACATTTTGCTTAATGTGTTACTCAGATTACCATGACCACTACTGCTTTTTGAAATGGTCATTGTAGTAGGAGTCTGGATGTGCCATGTTTCTGCTTCAAACACTGCACATCCAGAGTAATTTACACTTGCAGGCCGGGGGCAAACCCTCAGGACACGTGGCTTAGCCCAAAACTCTGTTCCAGTCTGCTTAAAATAGGTCTATTGTCAGAGCGTACTGCATGCAGACGACAAACATAATTCACCCATAGAGTCCGTATTCTATCATAAATGAAAAAGTGTTGGATACACCCTTAAATGAAGCAGAGTATAAATGGCAGAGAATTGAGCATTTAGACCGCAGAGCGGGCGGCCGGAGAGGCATGATCTCCCTTAAGTTAAAGATTGTTTTTGAGTTTATATTGTCCCTTTAATATATATATATTCATCAAATAACTTGAATAAATAAATTGAATTCACTCCTGAACTGTGGACAATGTAATGAGCACTGCCATTTTGAACAATTAATGCTTACATTTTACCACCACTTATGAAAAAAAAAATTTTTTTTCCCATAATTCCTAATGTTTATGATGATGTCAGAAGTGTTGATCCTCGTTTTCTCCTTCTGTGAAGCTGGAACTGTAGTACCAAAAATAGATGACTGTATATCTGTATACTCAGTTTACCATACCTTAATAATCATTATTACATTTCTTGAATCTTGCTCAGCTATTTGATTGTTTGTTTCTTTTTTTAATGTTTTCAAATGTTGTTGTGTTTTAAGAAGCTAACAAAATCCGCGCACACAATCTAACTTCACGTCAGGTATCCTTACAAGTCACTGCCCGGCAGGTTTTAAAAGCAAATTCAGGCCGTTAACAATGAGGAACAGTCAGGATGAAAGCCATTTCAGTGCAATTTTGTTGTGTAGGTAGAATGTCATACTGATATGAAAGCTTTGATTTTAGTGCTTTCATGAATAAAACTTGTTTCTATCCTGTAATTTTAATCAAAGGTTTTCTAGATTGGACATCATTTTAAAAATGGCATGCATTTGTGTACCCACTGTGAATACCAATTCTATTATATACACTGTTGGCTAGCAATATATCAAGCCTTGTGTGCAGAGGCATAACTAGAAACCACCGGGCCCTGTTGCAAAAATTGCCCTGGGCACCCCCCCATGTGTCTAATCCCCACCCAGCTCTTCCGTGTGTCTCATTCCCCCCCCAGCTCTCCCAAGGGTCTCATCCTCCCACAGACCTTCCATGTGTCTCAGTCCCCCCCCAGTCTCTTCCATGTGTTTCAATTCCCTCAACCCTAGAGTCCCTTCCAAGTGTTTCAATCCCCCCAGCCCCTTCCGTGTGTCTCAATCCCCAGCCCCTAGTTCCTTCCGTGCGTCTCAATCCCCCCTCAGTACCTTCCATGTGTCTCAATCCCCCACCTCAGTGCCTTCCATGTGTCTTAATCCCCAATCACAGTCCCTATTATGTGTCTCTCGCCCATCCACCTCTGTACCTGCTGTCTGCTATCCATGTAGCATGGCCGAACGAACCACGGTACCAGATCAGACAGGAAGTGCTCCCAGTGAGCACTTCCTGCCTGCAGTCTGCTCGGCCACGCTACAGGCAGTGACCGGCACGAGAGGAGTGCTGTGCGGTCACCCTGCAACTAAGCCACCCGGATGCCACCCCTGGAGCTGCGACACCTGCGACCTTGGTAGTTACACCACTGTTTGTGTAGTCTATCTTATCTGTCTATCATAATGCTGGACCATGAATTATGGTAAAATAATGCCATTAGGGTGCTCTGGACATATTAGCAAACCAAGCTTGCAGACTGGACCCCATTTATTTAAAAACAATATTTATTTAAAGGAACACTACACAAAAGAAGTAAAGTGCTTTATATGTCAGGACAGGCTTATTTTATTTGCAGTTTATAAAAGTTCAGGTTTTGTTTTATAAATAATTGCAATAACACCTCCCCTGTTGTTGTCTGCAGAGACTCCAGACAAGGGAGAGCATAAAAGTCCTCCCACAACCGGTCCTTTTCTTTTCCACAAATAGCAGGCTCTGTGCCTGCTATGGTAACTCATTGGCTAGGGAGTACAGGAATGACGTGATTGAAGTTCACATTTAAAAGGAGCTTGACAAAGTGTCCCCAAGCAGGGCAGGCCATTGGGCAAACCAGCAAATGTCCAGTGGGCCGCTATGGCCAAGGGTCAAGGCTGACCAGGGAGATAAAAGGATCTCCTTTGCTGGCCCATGCAAACAAAAAACAAATTCCCTTTATCTGAATGGGCCGGTGGGGAGATCAGAGATCAGAGATCTCCATCACCGTCCCATTAGTCAGACATGCAGAGCGGCGCAGGGAGCACCGGGTCTAATCTGCGACTGAGGATATAGTCTCTTGTGAGCTCCAGTCACAACCCTGGAGTTCGTCTGAAGCAGGGGTGCCTAAAAGATAGATCCCCAGATGTTGTAGAACTGCAACTTCCATGACGCTTTGCATGCCATTAGAATGAAGCTGTTGTTTTAAAACATCTGGGGACCTACCTTTTGAGCACCCCTGGGCTAAAGTAAGAGTGCTGCAAGGGAGAGAGAGTGACCTCAGTCCACTTGATCACCAGTATGTCCAGACCCCTCTGATGTCCCCCCCTTCCTTTAGCCAAAGGTAACGAAAGGGAGGGGGGAATAGATTTTTTATAATTATAATTTTAATCTTAATATTTTCTTTCCCCCTTCGTCATCCTGGACCCCTATGCCCCAACATAATAGCCCATAAATACACACTAAAGCCTCCTATACACACATAAACCAGCCCCAATCCAAACACACTGTAGCCTATATATTAATACACACACTACAGCCCATACAATTACAGTCAGGTCCATAAATATTGGGACATTGACACAATTCTAATCTTTTTGGCTCTATACACCACCACAATGGATTTGAAATGAAATGAACAAGATGTGTTGTAACTGCAGACTTTCAGCTTTAATTTGAGGGTATTTACATCCAAATCAGTATTTACATCCTTATTATAATTTAGGGCCCCTACCCACCGCTCAGGGGTGGGGGCCAGGGAGGAGGGCATTAGGTCCCCCCCTTGTTATAATTTAGGGCCCCCACCCACCGCTCAGGGGTGGGGGCCAGTGGGGAGGACATTAGGTCCCCCCCTTATTATAATTTAGGGCCCTCACCCCCCGCTCAGGGGTGGGGGCCAGGGGGAGGACATTAGGTCCCCCTACCTTATTAGTATTTAGGGCCCCCATCCGCCGCTCAGGGGTGGGGGCCAGGAGGGAGGACATTAGGTCCCCACCCTTATTATAATTTAGGGCCCCCATCCACCGCTCAGGGATGGGGGCCAGGGAGGACAATTCATGTAAGGTCAGCAGGGCATCCCCTCTCCTCTGATTTTTTCCAGTACAGCCCTCGTGCATATATTCTGTCTTCTGTGTCGAGACTCAAGTGTAGATAGTGAGCCTTTGCGTTTCTGTACCTGCTGGGCTTGGTTGTCCACACTCTTGGTGGGTCGCATTGCAGTTAGCCCTCTTGTGTTTGCTCTCTTTTTTCCACCTCAGTAATTTTCTGACAGGGGACCCCAACTCCGATTGTGCCTCTCAGAGGTCTGATTTCCAGACCTTGCGCAGGTCATGCTGGAGGTGAATTATGTCACCTTTTGTGGCCAGAGCTGAGTCCTCATCTGATTCGGAGTCTAGTTAGACGTTGCCCATTCCAGGCGAGGTAAGTATTGCCCCTTCATCTTGGGAGGCCTACTCCTCACTCAAAAGAAAGCCGATTATTCAGTGAAATTTTGGGGGGCAAAATATTTGGTGCATTTTCCCCATGATGGTCTCTGTTGGGGGAAATAAAGGGTTTGACCTGTAGGAGCTCTAGAGTGCAAATAAATGCCAATTATTTCTAGTCTGGCCCGGAGCTACGTGGGTTCAGATCCTCTCTGCTACTCAACTAGCCAGGCCCCCTTACAGCCCATATATACACACATATACATGCACATTAGATACAGATATACAAATCCCATAGACAAACATATACAAGGTCTGTCTGTAAAAAGTTCAGTCATTGTTAATATAACAACAATGGTTTGCGCAATATCGATCAATGTAACCTGGCAGCCAAGGAGAATGCATTGGAAAGCGCATGCATGAACAATGACAACTTCACTGTAGTAGTCAGTGGGGGTGCTACACACAGTTGAGTGACCATGTGTACTTTGTGGCCATCACATTCACAAACTACCCTGTACACACAAACTACAGCCTCTATACACACATTACACCTTCTAGAAACACAAAAAATGATAGACATACACACACACACACAGAATCAATCTCTACAGCCTCTAGAAGCACATATACACACTACAGTTCCTAGCCAAACACACTACGCCAGAAACAGTTGCCTCTACGCATACACAATCCCACAATCAGCCTCCAGCCACATACAACACCACAGAGAGCCTCCCCATGCATGCATAACATCCTTTATTGGCCATGCCCCACGTTTGTCCTTTGGTATCCCTCTTATAGGGACAACAGAGACACGTCACCAGCAGACACAGAGCTGTGCTGCGTAAAACAAACACAGGGCATTGTTCCCATGCGAGAGTTCTTCAGCAGGGCTCTGCACATGAGATGCCATGGAGGGACATTGAACTAACATTCGGACTTTGAGGTGGTGTGCGTGCCTATGTTGATGACATGCACCCTCTCTGTTCCCGCCCCTATCTACAGGACGGACTGCTCTGGATTTGAATGCTGGGGCTGAATGTTTTTCCCAGTCCGGCCCTGGGGGAGAATATAAAAAAACAAACAAAAACAAAGTGTATATGGAGGCTGGCAGGGCCTTAATGATGGAAGGTGGAAGGGGAAATAAATGTTTCCCCTTGCAGGTGCCTGCAGGGGTGGAGATCAATATATCAGTCGCCAGCTCTGATGACAGACATACATTTTGCACAGAATTGACATTAGGCAGCACGATAACAGAGTTCTTGTCACGTGTGCTGGTGGCACAACTAGCTCCCGGCACAACAAGTGCAACTATCTCTGGATGCACAGCTTTTCATCCTGAAGCACTGCACATTCAGGCTACTACCAACATGACCACTTCTAAAAGCAGAAATGGTCATGAAGTAAGTCTAGGATGTAAATAAATGTCAGGTCCATAGAAACGCTGTTGCAAGTGCTTTTAATTTACACCTCTTCCGCTTCTTAGGTGGGTTTTATAATACCTACTCTCGATAGTGTGTGGACGCGTGCGTTGTTAGACCAATTGTCTTATCCCTTTCTCTGTTTATCTACTCGCATTTCTTTCTTTCTTTAGAAACGGGTTGTTTGATTTTCGGAACCCTTATTGTGGCCGCACATGCGCACCGAGACACTTACATCTCTCCTCCTTTTGGGAGTAACCTCCACCCACTCCAATAGGATTACCCACGCGATTGGCGTATCCCCGCAATAGGAGGGACTTATCTACCTTCAAAAAGCTGATTCCTCGTGGATGCCCTTTCAGCTCTTGAGAAATGCGGTGTTAACCGTCTAAACACGCGTAAGGCTGCCGATGCATATATTTTGCTTTTATATTCACTTTGTTTGTTGACAGTGATACTGAGATCTTTCATTTAGGGGGGGCTGCCTTTAAGCAGCAGGGAGTGGCTTAGCTAGCATTAGTAGAGAACAGGATACTTATCCATTTACCTTCAATTTGTTTGTTGGCTCATTCGCTGTATTCCTGGCGCCTATACACATCTCGAGAATTGTTTACATAGGGGGACTGCATTGTAGCAGTAGGGGGAGGAGTTTAAACCGTTTCAGGGTTTATATTGAAACTTGTGTGTCCTACCCTTTATGTCTTTACTTCCTTCCCCCAATATAATCTACTCTACTTACCAAGATCTTTTGAACTACATGGGTGTAGAGTATATATATATATATATATTTACTAACCTTGGCTAAGGAAGCTCCTTCCCTTAATACTTAGATCTCAGGTCTAGTGTTTATCTACTTCCACTGCTGAATAGACTCTCTATATAATTACTCCCTGCCTTATATGTTTAATACAGGTTCAATCCTATATGTTCTACATTTTATCCACAGGACACTATCTGTTTTTTGGGGGCTTTCCACATTGGTGAGTTAACCGGCGGTCGGCTTCATCGTTGTCTCTTTCAGAGGTGCGGTGGTCAGAGTCATCAGCTGATATTTCCAAGACGGACCAGGCAGCCTGCGTTGCTTGGGTACGTATTGAGGCAACGGGGGGAGAGGTCTGTCCAGTAAGCGCCTTTCAGGGGTTCTTAAGTGTTCAGTCGGAGATGGGGGGGTCTCCGCTCACTCGTTACCAACTCACGGCAATGCTCCGCAGGGCGTTGTCAGCCTGCGGAGTGGATGCACAGGGGTACTCGGCACATTCCTTTCGGATTGGGGCCGCCACTCAGGCGAATTTGCTGGGCTACTCGGCTGCGGAAATTAATCGCATTGGTAGATGGGAATCGTAATAGACCTGTCTGTTGGTGAAGCACCCCAACAGCCAACAGTGGTGAATATTTGCTGGCATTGATTATCAATAAAGCTGTGGCCATTGCCCTTAACCGGGTGGGGGTGTTCCTGGGGTAGTCAGCATTTAAGTTTATTATCCTATATTGAATTTTATCTAGAGGTATTCCTTGTGGGGCTGGTTTTTCCTCCTATGTTTAGAAAGGTAACCATCCTCATTAGTCTTCATTATTTGATTTCAAGAGTTAAGCCCTATCTACCTCTGTAACCCTTTCCAAACTGTTAGGATAGGTTTTCGTCCTATTCTTTTGTAGTTTCTTCTTCCATTTTAACCTTCATCTGGTGAAGTAAGAGGATGGGAGATCTGTTCATCTGCTCACCTTAGTGTTCTCTGTACAGTGCTTGGGTATATAGAGTTCCAAGCAAACTGTGTCAACAATGACCGTTGCATGCTGGGAGACACCAGGAGGATCCAGGAGGAGAGGGGGTGAGGTGGCTATTTTCTATTTAAACTGGTGAGTGCTTTGTCCTTCAAATAAATGCTTTGTCCATCAAACTGCTACTATCAAAGAAGGCAAGGGAAATAGTATAAATTAGATCAACAATGTGTCAATTAGCTGTGAATTCTCCTAGAAACATAACTACAGGGCTGATGGGGGCCGGTTGTCTGAGAACCTTTATCTTAGAAGTGTTACATCTGTTTAATTGGAAATTACAACAAATCATGAGTTATTTCTTCATGTAAATGTTACACCATTTTCCAAAGCAGGAGGGAGTGAAGTAACCGAGATGCATCAAATCATCCTCGCTTTTGTCCTATAGAAAAGGAAGGAAATATTTCCCCATCTTGAGCTCTAATTTCTAAAGAAACATGAATACACTTCCGCTTTTCCTCTGTGCAGTACGTGCTGGACTTTTATGTATATATCACATAGATAAGTCCATCTAATTAAATCTATATGAATTACAGGTTTCAATTTAAAGTATGCAATGTGTTTATTCTCCAACAATGTGGTTGACATGTCACTGTCAATGGTGTCACTCAAAAAATCCAAATTGAAAAAAAATGACCTAGCTCAATATATAAAAATCCCCTGAAACAACAAAGAGTACCTTTGGTAAACCACTACTTAGCATTCTATATGCTGCAACAGTTGGCAGAGCACAGATGCTTACTTCTCTACTGATAGAGAGTTTTTAAAAATGTATTTTTAAAATGTTATACAATTCTCAATATATAAGCAGAGGGTAAAATATTTGTTGTGGTCCCACAGGGCTGTGGTATAAGGTTTTTTATTAATCTGTATATTTAAAGACGCACTCGAAGCACATGGTAGTGGTCATGGTGCAAGGGGTTCCCTGGCACTGTCCCCCAGGTAAGAGTCAAATCATTTTCATTCTCCTACTGTTAAACGAACCACAATTCCGAATCGTATTACAATGGTATCCTTGCCCTCAGTCCTATAATGAATGACTGCCTGGAGTGGAGCCAATCAGGATAGAGAGGCTTAAATATGTACATTTATTGACAGTGATACAGTGCAAAACCATGTATGGTCATTTTGGCGAGATTTGCTACAGGGCAAACCTGGGGTTCCATACAGACTAATTGTTAATAGATACCAAAACTGTTCCTTATTTCCAAACAAAAAAAATATTTATCTTAATCATGTTTCTTAATTACAATCATGTCTGCAAAAAGTTATAAAGTGGATGTTTTTGCCAAGCTATATTTAGACCTAAATCTCCCTCAGCATGACTTTCCATAATTCCTCTAGATCCCCGACCCCTTTTCTTTGTCGCCTCCTTGTTGTGTTTTTCTCCAGTAAAATTATGTTTTGTGACATTTTATACCTTTGACAGCTCTTTAACAATGGTCACAATATCTCTGTTTCTTAACCATTTCCCAAATCAAATGTAAACATTTTTATTTTCATGTACTTTGCAGAATGAAATCTGGTTAATAACATCTCATTTAAACTTTAGTTACTCTGGTCCTCCAGATGTTGCTGAAGTTAAGCGCCCACGATTCTTTGAATTAAATAGTTAGCCAGAGAATCATGGGAGCTGTAGTTCAGAAACATATAGAGGGCCAACACTTGGAGAACCCTGCTGTAGAAGAACAAATTTATCCGCCAGAAGCCAATAATTACTGTATATATGCTGAAAATGTAAGCTCGCCCTCTGCTTCCAAACAGTAAAGGAAGTTTGAATAGGTCATATCATTAGTACAGACAGGGAGCGGGGGATGAGTGAATGGACTACAATTTCACTGTTACCATTACATTAGCATTCCAAAGACAGATACAGATTGCTATAGCAGTTTTATTTGAGAAATATTTGATGTAACTGTACTTACAGTATGTGGGCAGTGTGCTGAAATGCACACATTCTTTTTACATTCTGTCTCCACTTTTAGCGAGAGGTACAATTAATAATGCCATCAGGGTTCTTGCAATTACTTATAATCGAAGTATTTGACCATTTTTTTTATTTAGTCTTAATAATTACCATATGTGAGAAAAATAGCATTTTTAATTTTTTAAAGTAATATTTCAGACCCTGTGTGAAATATAGCAAGATGAAGGACACTGAATACTGTCTAAAGCTTTAACTTTCCCAAATATTTTATAAGGCTTAAAAAAATACGTGAATAATAAAAATTCTAAATGATATATTTTCAATTTATAAAAAATTTCTGTAAAGCAATATATACAGAAACTTGCTCTTATTGTATGCGTATATGCTAGTTATGCATCTCCTGCTTCAAATGCATGTTATGCTAATATTTTTTCAAGCAAAAATTGCTAAGCAGTGCAGGGGCTAATATGTCATTGTTACCTTTATTAAGGAGTTCAATAAAAATTAAGGACATCAAACTTTTATAAGAAGGAAACGGGAAAAAGATTACTGCTCTCCTCATTTTAATCTTTTTTATTCTTATTCTCAGTAACGACTATCGTTGACACCTCATATTTTGAAAACTATACGATTTTCACCTAAAGAATGAAATATAGTCCTCAAAAATCTGGGGTACCGACAAGGTTACCCATCACTACTCTATGTATTCATAATATTCATACCTTAAATGGGTAGATTTTCATGCACTCAAATGATTGTAGTTGAATAAACCTGAATCTGAACCCCGTTTACATTGCAGTGCTAAGATTACCGTGTGCTTACAATGCGTCTTTAAATATAGAGATAGTAAAACTACCAGACTTCACTAATAGCACTTCCTGTAGTTTCACGGAGTTTAACTCCATGAAACGACACTGGATGTCATCATGCTCTGCATGAGAATGTCAAGTGTTTTCCAAAAACCCTATAGGAAATCTTTGAGTTAACGCTTTCCTACGGGGAATACTTAATGTGCTCACTAGCTCACCGGCTGACATCGGCGGACGAAGAACTAGACCCAGCACGTTGACACTGGGATTAGTTAAGTGACTGAATTTTTTTTTTTTTAATCTTTTTGGCCAGGGGGGCCGAAAAGGCAGAGAATCGGAGATACAGTTTAGTATTAGGAAGACATCTTTGTATGCGTAACACTAAATTGTTTCTTTAAACATCCTTGGCCCAGACGTTTAAAGGTCTGCATTCCCAAAACAAACGAAAAAAAGATTAATAAGCAATGATCATTATCTACAAACTGGTCTAACATATTCTTTAGTACATACCATTTCTCTCAACAAGCACCCAGTGATAGGCTTAGAGCATCAGCAGACTATCGCCAGATGCCCGGCTAAACCTTCCACAAACTGCAGCTTTGAGAGGAAGGAATTTTCACACAAAAAAAAAAAGTAAAATTTATTGGCATTATAAGGACTACTGATAAGTGTGTGCTACAAAAAATAAAGAGTGTGCATTCTCCCCTTTATTGACAACTGGAGATGCACCTGGTTTTGAACAGGGTCTGCCATTTCATTTGGTTAAGTGGGTAGAACCAAACAAGTTAGTGGGACAGCGGTCCACCATCTTTAAACTTCACCAGCCGCTGTAGCGTTTCAAAATTCCTCCACCAGCTCTCGTCTGAACTCACCAATTTAACTTTTACATTGTAAGCTCACGGTCTCGGACAGGCCCTCTACATGTTGTATTGGTCTGTTCTAATTGTATTGTCTTTTTCCCAATTGTACAGCACTGCGGATTGTGTTGGCACTTTATAAATGCCAGTAATAAATACATAAGCACTGAAGTTACGTTGTGATGGGGGCATGAGTGTTCATTTAAGCTCTGGGCCCCATTCATCTACAGATTTACACAAAAAATGTGTGCTTTTCTAATCAGGTTTTATCTAAGAGTTGGCCTGAATCCTGTCACTTCTCTGGCTGTAATGCAGTTATGATGGAGCAAGAATTCTGAATAAGGGGAAGTTATCACACTTTGCATTATACTAGTTTCAGAATCCCCTATTGGCAGTTTTGAGGTGTGTCACTGCTTCCTCTTGTGTCATTACATTCTTAAAGCACAATATAGCAGTAAGGAGACAGACCGCCTTAAAGAGCAGGCTCCCTGCCAGTGGCAGAGTTAGACTAAGACGTAGAGGCAGAGGGGATAATATCGTATCTGTGAAGCTCAGCTCACTCTTTGCATAGAGACACCACCTGTAAACCACAGACTTTCCGCAAAGGGTTCCCAAACATGGCTCTGGTTGAGATTATGCGTCTTTGGAGTGAGGGGGTAGTAGCTGCAGAAAAGGGGGATTGGAATGAGGCCCTAAAATGTTTCACCTCCATCTCAGACCCTCGAGCCAAAATTTGCTTCAACATTGGTTGCTGCCATCTTGTGCTGGAAAACTTACAACTGGCTGAGGAGGTGAGTAAAAAGTAACCATTACACATTAAAATCAGGGAATATTTTTTAAAAAATGTGCAGTCCTACAGCATACCACGGTTTTAGACATCTTGCAACACCTGTATTTGCTGTCGTGGCATAACAACTTGTATGTCAAACCTTTTGCACACAAAAAAAAATAGAATAAAAAAATCAGGGAATAAAACTTAATAAATGGATTGGATACAATTCTAATGGAACGTTAAGCAAACAATATAAACATTTAACTACAAATTACTAAACACACACACACACACACACATACACCAAAAACAGTGACATTTTAAAAGCTTTAACATGTTGCCATGACAACAGGAGTATTTGACCTATGTCTATCCTTTCTCTGTGTCACATGACTACATATTAACATTAATACTGTTTGTTAAAGTAGCAGTTTGTAAAACAATTTGTAAGACAGCAGTTTTTATTGACACGGCTCTGTGCGTGCTATTTTTTTGTCCCCAGGGTCAACATAACTGATAAACAACACCATTCTCTAAACTTAGCAAACAGCATGTTCTCATAAAAATCCAAGGTTAATAACAAGAACTAAATCACTTCCAATATAAAGTTGCTCATACAATGCATTAAACAAAAGCAGGACACAGTCTAAAATGAAATAAGAGTAATGCTAAGGATTTTTACCTGGCTTAGATCACTAACAATACCAACGGATCTTATGCTACATTGTTTCTTAAAAATCCTAGTTAACCTTAAATGGTTACTACAAGCGCCATGACAACTCCAATGTTTCAAAGTGGTTATGGTGCACAGATTCTGTATGTACAGCATTTCAGTGTGAAATGCTGCATATACGGAGAAGTTTAATGTTGCTGTCAGAGGTGTAAATTCGCCTCCAACAGCCTTCATTAGTCAGCCAGCAACATTCTCAGCCCCAGAATGAATGGCAGTCTAAGCATCCAGTTTCTGCATCTCTGTGGTAGCCATATACCTTTTAACAGACATGAGAGGAGGCTTCGAGGTAGGTGGGGCCCATGTAAGAGGCAAACCGTTGTAAAACAACTTGCCTTCTTATTGAGGAATGGTACCAGGACACTGCTGGCATCACAACCAATACTGCAGGCTTTAGTCGTTATGATGCTTGGACTAATCATTTAAAGGGGAACAATGATCAAAAGTGCCCACCTATTACTTTAATTAATTAAACATCTTAAAAATCTAAAAAAGATTTTATATATAATTTTCAATGTTCCTGTCTAGTGATGTCCCGAACGGTTCGCCGAGCGGTTCGCCACGGACTCCAGTCAGCAGACACATTCCAGCCAATCAGCAGCAGACCCTCCCAACTCCTGGACAGCATCCATTTTGAAGCTGCATTCTTAGTGAGCTGTCCAGGAGGTGGGAGGGTCTGGGAGGGAGGGTCTGCTGCTGATTGGCTGGAATGTGTCTGCTGACTGGAGTCCACGGCAAACCGTGGCGAACCGCGTCGAACCGTTCGGCGAACCGTTCGGGACATCACTATTCATGTCTAACATGACTTTATAGTTGAACCCCAAGCCCTCTCGGCTCTTTCTGGGAGCAGAAAGAGATCCTTTCCAGGTTTGTAACTGGAACAAGTTGGACAAACATGAAGCATTAAAGTAGGAAGTAAAAAATCCTACTGGTCTGTGCTCTAGTCAGGTAATTGACAAATATCTGTAATGACTTTAACAAATTGTGGCATTCAGAGCTGAGTGAAAATCAGGGATACAGACGGTCTGCCACAAAAACAACAATAATGCCAAGTTCGTATGGAGCCTAGACTGACCCATTAAACAGTAATAGGGATTTCTTCCCTACATAAGCCTTTTGACCTCTCACTTTCTTTACATATATACTATGGCTTGATAATATAAGAAAGAGGCAACCTAAAGCTGTTTTCTAAGACCTGCTACCATCATTCCCTGCATCTCGTTGTGTGTTCTAAATTGTTAGTAATTTTTGGGAGAACTTATAAAAATGTTGTAAAAACATTATTTTGTTTATTGTGTGTGTTACACTTTGCTCCAGATCTGATTTTCATAAGTAAAGTCTTGTTTTCCTGTACACTGTATAATGATAGACCTGAAGCTATTATTATTATTGCCATTATATGTAGTGCTTTACAATATTATGAGGGGGGATGTAACTATAAATAGGACAATTACAAGAAAACTTACAGGAACAATGGGTTGAAGAGGACCCTGCTCAAGAGAGCTTACATTCTATAGGATTCTCATGGTTTCATCAAACTTTAAATTTTTAAGGTGTTCTGCACATATTGGGTGAATTAATCATCAACATCTCTGCTCTTTAGGCATTCACATTAACCATAGAAAGAGACAACCATTTGGCTGTAGGATATTTCCAACGTGGCCTGGTCTTCTTCAAGAGTGGCAAGTAAGAAATATCGGACACTGCAAGCATTATATAAAAATATAATAAAAGTGGTTGTGTTTCTAAATCCATATTAGATTTTATGATCTGTCTGTTCAAGGTTTTTATCAGATAAGACTCCTATAATGCTGAAGGACCACCAATATTATATATTGCTTATGACACCAATTAACTTTGTAAAAAACAGACCTTTTAAAGTATACAGCTTTTTTCCTGCAAAGGTTCCTTTTGATAGACAGTCGCTGGATGTTACATTAGGAGTTACCAACAGCTAGCTCGCAAGGTGTTGTAATCCCAATACCCATAATGCTTTGTTTCTCAGCCTTTGCCATGCTGTGTAGACTATGTGTTGAATGCCCCTGTATCAGAGCATAGCTACAGCAAGGCAAATATTTAGCATTTGATTAGTAAAGGTCAACGTATATGGTGGTTGGGTTAACAAAGGTCAATGTATATAGTACTTGTATTACTAAAGGTCAACGTATATAGTGCTTGGATTAATACAGGTCAATGTATATATAGAGCCTGGGTTAATAAAGATCAATTTATTTAGTGCTTATATTAATAAAGGTCAATGTATATAGTGCTTGGATTAATACAGGTCAATGTATATATAGTGCTTAGGTTAATAAAGATCAATTTATATAGTGCTTGTGTTAATAAAGGTCAACATATATAGTGCTTGGGTTAATAAAGGTCAACGTATATAGTGCTTGTATTAATAAAGGTCAATGTATATATATAGTGCTTGGATTAATAAAGGTCAACGTATATATAGTGCCTGGGTTAATAAAGGTCAACGTATATATAGTGCTTGGATTAATAAAGGTCAACGTATATAGTGCTTGTATTAATAAAGGTCAATGTATATATATAGTGCTTGGATTAATAAAGGTCAACGTATATATAGTGCCTGGGTTAATAAAGGTCAACGTATATATAGTGCTTGGATTAATAAAGGTCAACGTATATAGTGCTTGTATTAATAAAGGTCAATGTATATATATAGTGCTTGGATTAATAAAGGTCAACGTATATATAGTGCCTGGGTTAATAAAGGTCAACGTATATAGTGCTTGGATTAATAAAGTTCAATGTATATATATATAGTACAATGTGTACAGTTTGGTTTAATAACGGGAACGTTATAAAAGTTTTGGATTAATAAAACAAACCAGGAAGTCAAAGTATATATCAGTGTAATAAGAAATGTCAAATTGAACTAGAACTGTAGGCTAGTATTAAATCCAACATGGTAAAGGTATGTGCATTATTCTACCATGCTGCTACGGGTTACAAATTATCACCTTGTTATTGTGTCAGATACATGTCAGCATTACAAGACTGGGTACGGACCTTCACAGAAATGCGTGGGAACCAGCTGATTGACTACAAAATCCTGGGGATGACCTTCCAGCTCTACAGCTGTGAGGTAAGAAGATTATGAAAATCATTAAAAGAGGATCAGCTTCAGAGAAACAAGATGTATCAATTATATGTCTGTTCTCATGCTGGGCCTACAGTAGTTAATTGTGAGTTTTTTTAGCTATGTTGTAACTTTACATGGCAGAATTGGTAACAGGTTTTGCACTCAGCTGATCCTCAAATGTTGACTTACTTGCTTTTAAATAGAAGTGACATGCGCAGTAGGCCACTTGACCAATACAGTTTTAAAACAGAAAAATCGTGAAAACAATATTTTATTGTTTATCACTTTTATTATTTTAGAGATATGTTGTAATATAGGCTCTTTGTGTATTATATTCATAAATGCACATATGTAAATGAACAGTTATTTTCGGTTCATCTCCCAGCTTACCTTTGTTCCATGGGAACCACCATGTTTAAGCACTCTCTGGTCGGACATTATCTGACCAAAGACTACATGTTACTTGAACAGCTGAAAAAAACAGTCTCGGAATGTTTTTTCTTTCCTTTTTTTGATGCCAGACACTTGCACATGAAATCAGGATTTGTGAACTTGCAGTAGCTCTCAGTGGCCTATGATCTCATAAGTGGTGCTTCCAACCAATAAGAATTTAAATATGGCTGCTTTAAATTCTTATATAAATATGTCTTCGTAGTCCTTTATTTTTATTTTTTTGGTCAGATTTTGTATAATATCGCTCTGGCGCATGCCAAACTGGGAGAATGGGCCAAATCTGAAGAAAATCTCCTTCTAGCTCTCAGTCAGAAATCCGAGCCCCGACACAGCACCAAGATTGATAAAGCTCTTCAAAACATCTTGGTAAGTATTATGTGAGTTACTGTGTTTAGGTTAGATTTGTACCAGTCTATAATGGAAATGAAATGATTTTATCTCCCGCCCAGGTTTAAGAATGCGTAAACATGTTTAATATGTTCTTCTGATCTATGTAAAGTTTTTATATTTTATTGATTGGGTGATTGATTATAGGGACTTTTTGATAACTTATTTAAAACCATCACTACGGATATAGGGTACTTAGCTGGAGATGTCCTTATAAGAAAGACTCTCACAATCACTTCATAAGTGATCTCGCTTCTTGGTGGAAGTGTCTTTTTTTTAAATCCAAATGATGCAGAAATGAACAATCCTATAAATATAGCATAGAAATGCTATTTTAGGATCGGAAACTTTTCATGACAACTGACGTTGATGCACACTTTACTAATCGGGAAGTTCAAGAGCACTTCATGGAAAGAGTGCAAGACTTAAAAATAAGTTAAAGATAACTTAATTTTATGTAATTGCACAACAGCATAAGTCAGCATTTTAGTCCCATTACCAAACCTCCTTAATATGTTAAGATAATACGAATGAAACATTGTATATATGCCAATGAATATTTGCTTAAAACAAAGTTTTGAGCTTTAAAAAAAAAAATCATTTACATTTATTTTGAAGTCCTATAACTGCTTTCCTTCACATCGAGAAATAAATTTATATTTTAATATACCTTTTCCACCTTATATCTGCAAGGCTTTGCTGGCGCATTATATTTTAGGACTGAGCAGGTTATAAATCTGCTGAACTCTCAATGCTTTTGCTTATTACTAGACATATAACTTTTTAAACATGTGTGACGGCTTACTCTAATCTGTCAGCATCAAAGTGCAAATGTAATTAGAAAATGACTTTATTTTAGAAGACATTTCTTTTTATAGCTGGTGGATTTTGTAAAATTAAGTAATCATTTCTGGATGGATATGACTAATAATTCTTTCATTAATATTTAATATTTCCTTTTAGAAACAAAAAGATTTTCCTCTGGCGCAAATGCCAAAGGGGAAGATGTTCCAGCCCAATGAAAAGCTGATTGAGCAGCTGGATAAGAGAGATTTCTTGGGCAAAGCTTTGGTATGTCGGGTCAATGCAATAATAACCACAAGCCATTAGAAAATGGGCAATGGGATATAATCTCTGGTATATATCACATAAAGAGAAATTGTGATCTGCCAAATAAATATATATATATATATTCATCTGTAATAGTTTAATCAATGAGACTCTTTTTGAAGACATATCTGCTGGTTTAATACAATGTGTGGTAGAACGTGGTGATAACCATATATAAGGGTGTCACAAATGACAGAATGTAGCTTACATAGAGGCAAAAACCATAACCCCCATGCCTTGTGATGCATCATTTCCCAATCTGGGGTACTCAATGTTTTGAGGTCAGCTCAGGCTACAACTTTATATGAAGTGCCTGGTGTAGAGACTACCTTAGACAAATGTTCAACTCAGAGAGTGTCTTTTAACTGTAGCAATTTGCAGTTTTATAAGCCCAACTGCAGCTGTAAGCCAGCCCCTCAGTGCTGTCAATCAGGCAGTTGGAACAACGAACCCGTTATTTAATACCACTTTTTGACAAAGTTCTGTCTCGTTTTATATTACAGGTTGTAGCTTCTGTGGTTGATAAGGACAGTTTTTCTGGTTTTGCTCCTCTGCAACCTCAGGTGAGCACTTGTGTCTGCTTCTGCTTTGATAGTAATGGTAGTGTAGGCTATCCGCTATACATGGATATAATGCATTCTGTAAGTATCATTTCAAACATGGTCTAGAATACAAAATGTACTGTCTGCACTGCCAGTGCTAATTCATCAAGTATGTGCTTACAAACTACTTCCTTGCAAGAATAAAATAAAAAGTATAAAAATATACATTATTCAAGATATGTATTGAAATCTAACCACTCGCTGATGGCATATATCCAACCATGTAGTGCATAATGTGTGCACCCAGAGAAAATTACCATCTACATTTTACTTTATAAATACATCTTTATTTATGAACTATATTTCTCTTGATGCTCAGTCAGCCGGAAGGAAATATAGTTCAGTGTGGCCCAACAAACCCAGCACAGTGATCTGTCAGAACTAATGGAGCACTATCCAAACTGGACAGCAATGTACCCACTCCTAATGCTCTTGGCCCATCACCAACATGTAAGAGGGATGGATTTTCCCTCCTGATGATGTGCAAGTGTAGTTTATATAATATCACAGTGGAGAAAGGCAAGGGGGACGAGGGAGGGCCCGCAAACTTCTTACACCTCTAAAAAATAATGTGCCAAAAAGCGGGCACAGGCATTGATAAAATTATAGCCTCCTGCCACTAGACTGAGCTGAAATAATTATTGTGCTTGGAGTGACCCTTAAAACAGCTGTCTTAAACCCCCTTAATTTCAATGTGGCGTATATCAATAAAGTTAAAGTTCTAAATCCTGGGTTTAGCGAATGGCATAGAGGGAACATATTTTACAAGTGGGGCTTTACCGTCAATACATTTGTAGCTGATATCATGAAAGTAACCCTTTGGTATTTCCATATAGACCAGAAACCCCCCACCTCGTCCAAAAACCCCAGAAGTCCTCACGTAAGTAACATTTGGGTCTTATATACAATTACAATTTGAATTAAATCAGCTATTTTAGGTGCAGAAACAAACTCAGACCTAATGTATAGAATGCAGGTAGAAATACAGAGGATTTATATTTTTTAGTTTTTCCATAGGGCCCGAGGGGCAATCTCCAGGATGTAACAATTTTACCAGCAGCATTTGCTTCGGCAATGGATTGCGTGGTGACTGCTGGTGTATGTTGGACAGGATTAACCTAAGTATACTGACAGAAAATTGGTTTATTTGCTAAATTGAGGAAGATATACCTAAGAATTACACATTTTACACCAAAATCGCCAAGTAGTAAACGTTCTCTTACTCAACTACTTTTCCAATCTGGCTATTGGCTTGCTCTAGAGAGTAAGCCCCATATTTACTGTATACAGCAAGTATATCATCTGTGCTGGTCATATCTCTAGTACACTTTTTAATAAACATTCAAGTAGAACTCAGCTTTTGAAGATCTAAAAGGTATTTAATGGACATTAACTTTATGTCTTAGATCTGTCTTTGTTTGAAACATAGCAGGTGAAAGACATTGGGTTAAAATATCAACAAAAGACATGAAAAAAAGTCTTACGTGTAAAACGTTTGCTTGTGTATCCTACCATATATGTGTAGGTGGCTGCACATGAGTAATGGAAAGTTATGAATTTGTGAAAATTTGATCCCCCCCCTTCCCTTTCTATTTTTTTCCCTTTGAGGCAGTGGGGTGTAGCGGAGAGGCAGTATGATCCACGATATCTCCGCTGGGTAACAGGAACAACAAAGGATAATCCAGGGAATCAGCATATAGTAATCCAAACAGCACTGCAGTAACCCTTCCTTCCCAAGAACTAGACGACACATAGGCTGGGAGTCAACTGAGGTTTTAATCACAGGTCACAGTATTTATGCAATTCCCCATGCAAGGGGTTTCCAAACTGACATCACAGGGGTTGTACAGGAGGGGACTACATGGGGGACTTACAGTACCACATATTTCTCCCATCAGGCACCGCTGCACGAGAGGGATCATCCTCCCAGAATGCACCGTTAAGGGGATTATCCCCTCGTGCAGCAGAACCGGCAATTCACATAAAAATCTACAACTGGTATAATATACGGTGGATTTACACGAATGGACGTTCGGTAGATAGCTGGGGTCTGGGTGCATCATTCGTGAGATTGCCGCTCAGATCCCAGCTAGAATAACCAAACGCCGCACAGAAAACACATTTCTTTCCAAACCCACGAAAAGAACCGATTGCTTTTAGTGAACCTGGTCCTGAAACTCCCGAACGTCCTGGAGGCTCAGCGGTGTTCGTGCCGTCGAATAACTGTTGGTAATGCTATGCGTTCGACGACACGGACCCGCTGAAGAACCAGGGATCCAAGATGGCCGACCGCCGCATGGTCGGTAGTCGAACGACGGCCACCCAGGAGAGCCTCTAATAACCGATTGCAACAATGTTGCAATCGGTTAACTAGCGCCACACGCCTCTAAGTGTGTGGGCTATTAGGGGGTATCGCATTCGTTTCACGAACGGCCCTCCAAAGTGCCGTTCGCGAAACGAACGGGAATCCCCATACAAACCGCCATTTGCATTCGGCGGAACAGATAGGTACAGGTAATGCAGGGAATACATGAAGCAGGCACATACAGTTACAACGCATCTCTCTCCAGACCTATAGGCAACCCTTAAAGGCATAGTGTCCAGTTATAGTCCGAGTGGCTAGGTTTGCCACAATGCTCCCCCAGAACCAAGCCGGCATACACAGTCTGATCCCAACGGATCGGCTTGGGGATGTCCGGAGGAGTACTCACGAATCACGGCTCCAAGTCTGTTTGTCTAGACAACCCGTCGGCGTTGCCATTCTGCTTCCCAGGGCGGTAGTGGATAGTAAAGTCAAAAGGCTGCAGCGCCAAACTCCAGCGCAGCAGCCTGGCATTGTCTCCGGACACCCTGTTCAGCCACACCAACGGGTTGTGATCCGTGAGTAAAGTGAAGGGTTGCCCGTATAAGTAGGGTTGCAACTTCTTGAGGGCCCACACCACAGCCAGGCACTCCTTTTCAATGGCGGCGTAGCTTACTTCCCTGGGTAAAAGTTTTCGGCTTAGGTAAGCTACGGGGTGCTCGCCGCCATCGGGTCCAACTTGGCTCAGTACTGCTCCCAATCCAAACATAGAAGCGTCTGTGTGGACGAGAAAGCGTTTAGTTGGATCAGGAGCAGAAAGTACAGGAGAATTAACCAGCGCCGTCTTGAGCTGTTGGAACGCCTGCTCACACTCTGGGGCCCAGACTACTAACTTAGGGAGGTTCTTGCGGGTCAGGTCTGTGAGGGGTTTGGCGAGGGCGCTATAGTTGGCCACAAACTTCCGGTAGTACCCGGCGGTCCCTAAAAAGGCGAGCACTTGGGTCTTGGTGCGAGGGGTAGGCCATTGGGCGACTGCCTCTATTTTAGCAGGTTCGGGTTTCTGTTGCCCACTCCCTACCCGGTGTCCCAGATACTGGACTTCCGCCATACCGATATGGCATTTGCTGGGTTTTAGGGTCAGTCCGGCCTCTCGGATTCGGTCTAGAATGGCTCCTATGTGAACCAGATGTTCGTGCCAGGAGTGGCTGAATATGGCGATATCATCTAGATACGCGCAGGCATACTCCTGGAACCCATCTAACAGTCTGTCCACCATTCTCTGGAAGGTAGCTGGAGCGTTTTTCATCCCGAATGGCATAACCTTAAACTGATACAGGCCAAACGGGGTGACAAAAGCCGACTTAGGGATGGCGTCGTCCGCTAAGGGAATCTGCCAGTATCCTTTGCACAAGTCTGTAGTGGTTAGGTATTGACCCCTGGCCATTTTGTCGAGGAGTTCGTCTATTCAGGGCATGGGATATGCGTCAGAGGTCGTTTTATCGTTGAGCCGTCGGTAGTCTACGCAGAAACGGGTCGTCCCGTCCCGTTTCGGCACCAGTACTACCGGGGAGGCCCAGGGGCTGTCCGAGTGCTCTATTACTCCTAGCTGAATCATCTCCTCAATTTCCTTGCGCATATTCTCCTTGACTGCTTCTGGAGTGCGGTAGGGGGTCGAATCTAACGTTTCTACCTTATGGGTAGCCAACGGGGTATAGCCGGGTAAATTGGAAAACGTGGCCTTCTTTTCCCGAAGCAACTTTTGTACCTGGGCCCGTTCTTGGGTATTTAATCTTTCTCCTAACTGTACCTCTCCCAGATCTCCGCTCTGGCCCTCTTGGTCTAGGAGATCGGGTAGGGGTAGGTTATCAAAATCTTCCGTGGCAGGGGCACAGATTGCGGTGACTTCCTCAGTCCGTTCGTGGTATGGCTTGAGCATGTTCACATGGAGCATGCGTTTGCCTCCCACGCCGGTAACCGGGCCGATCACATAGGTGGTGTCACAGATCTGTTCCACCACCTTGTATGGGCCCTGCCAGGAAGCCTGCAGCTTATCTTTGTGGACGGGTCGCAGGATTAGGACTTTCTGCCCCACCTGAAAGCTGCGGTCCCTGGCTCCCTTATCATACCATCGGCGCTGTCGTTGTTGCGCTACCTGGAGATTGTCTCGGACGGTCTGGGTTAGCCTCTCCAGGCGTTCCCGGAACTCGAGCACATATGGTAAGATAGGGGTGCCATTAACGGTTTCGTCTCCCTCCCAGTGTTCCCGTATCAAGTCAAGAGGTCCCCTCACTCTCCTCCCGAATAATAATTCGAACGGAGAGAATCCGGTGGATTCTTGTGGCACTTCTCGATACGCGAACAGTAGGTGGGGTAAGAACCGCTCCCAGTCCTTTTGGGTGTCCATGAACGTGCGGATCATTTGTTTCAGGGTTCCGTTAAATCGTTCACAGAGCCCATTGGACTGGGGGTGGTATGGGGAGTTGAGGATTTGTTGTATCCCACATATTTTCCAGAGCTGATGGGTCACTTCCGCAGTAAACTGGGTGCCTCTATCGGAGATAATCTCCCGGGGAAATCCTACCCGGGTGAATATCCTCATCAGGGCTTCGGCTACCGTTTCTGCGTGTACGTTCGTTAGGGCCACTGCCTCGGGGTACCGGGTGGCGTAGTCCACCACAGTTAGGACATACTTCTTGCCGGAGGGGCTGGGTTTTGCGAGGGGACCTATAATGTCTACTGCCACCCTACTGAATGGTTCTTCAATGATGGGCAGAGACCGTAGTCGGGCTTTGTATCTGTCCCCCCTCTTGCCTACCCTTTGGCAGGTATCGCAGGTCTGACAATACCGCTTAATATCCTGGGAAATACCTGGCCAAAAGAAATTTTGGGTCAGCCTGTGCTTGGTCCGACTGATGCCTAAGTGTCCAGACAGGGGGATGTCATGGGCTATGCGTAACAGCTCTAACCTATATTTTCGAGGCACTATTAGCTGTTTAATGGGCAACGGTATTGACCCGGACACTACCTTCTCTGCGTGCCGATATAGTAGCCCTTTGTCCCAGATATACCTTTCCCCCTCTAACCCAGCTTGATTTTTATCCATGCGATCTTTGTACACCTGTAACGAAGGATCTAGGGCTACTTCGGCCCCGAACTCTATGGAATTGGCCCAGGGCAGGGTAGGGGGTAGGGGAGGGTCATTGCTTACCTGAGCCTCAGAGTGTTCGAATGGTGCAGTGGTGCGGGCCTGTTGCCGGGTCACAACCGGGTATGCTTCTTGTACGGTGGGCTGGGGAACAAAAGCCGAAGTCAGCTCCCCCAAATCGTTGCCCAAAATCACATCCGCTGGCAAGTCTTGCATCATCCCCACATATACATTCCCGTGCCCCGCTCCCCAATTCAAGTGCACCTTGGCCGTGGGTACTTTGTAAATGGCTCCCCCAGCCACCCGCACAGCCACACAGTCCCCCGTGAGCTTGGGCTTTGGTACCAGATGACTGCGTACTAGAGTTAGGGTGGCTCCCGAGTCACGAAGTCCTTGCACTTTCCTCCCCTCCATGTGTACTTCCTGGCGGTGCCCTTGGCGGTTATCGGAGGCGGCCTGGATAGGGTTCCCCTCGTGTAGAGTACCGAGGGGTTCCTCCCGGGTCATCCCCAACTCCAGATTTTGGTCGGATTCGGTCTGTAGACAGTGGATTGCGGCACGGTTGTTCGGGGCGGCGTTATTCCAGCTGGGTCGAGGCCGGTTCCGTGGGCAGTCTCTCTGGATGTGCCCCTGTTGGTTGCAGGTATGGCACCGGATTGGTGGACGTGCTGAATATCTGGGGGGGTAGGAATTCTGATTTACCCCTGGTCGCTGGTACGTTGCGGGGCCCCCTGGAGGGCTGGCCGTTGTAGGGGGGATGGTGGTTCGGGTTGGTAGGGGTTGATCTCTCCGATTGTCCTGGAAATCGTCTGCCATATTAGCCGCTTCCTGCAGGGTGTGTGGCTTTCTGTCCCGGATCCAGTTTTGTAGGTAGGTCGGGACGCCATTGAAGAATTGTTCCAGTACCATTAGCTGGAACAGACCCTCCAATGTATCAACTTGGGCGGCCTCCAGCCACCCTTTGGCAGCTCGTTGTAGCTGGTGCGCCCACTCCACATGGGTGTCCTTACTGGGTTTTTTAATGTCCCGAAACTTCTTTCGGTATGCCTCTGAGGTGATGGCATACCGGGCTAGGATGGCCCGTTTTACTTTAGCGTAGTCTCTACTATCCTCGTCTGGTACTGCCCGGTACGCTTCGGCGGCTCGCCCAGATAATCTCCCCGCTAGTAGGGGTACTCTATCTGCATCATTAATCTCGTGCAGCAAACACAGTCTCTCGAAATCCTGTAAATAGTCGTCAACGCCACCCTCTGTCTCCACATAGCTTTTGAAGGCTTGATATGGGATTTTGGTTTTCCCTGGGAAACTATGGACTGGCGTTGCGGCTCTTTCTCTGGCTTGCTGGTTTCCTGGCGGTCCCCTAGCCATAATGTAATCCTGTACATCGGCGAACAGCCGGTTAAACATTTCTGTAGATGGTGGTTCCGGAAATAAAGCCAGTCGTGCTCGGAATTCCGCTGTAAATTCGTTGTTTTGTCCCTCCATTTGAGGTGCTGCAGCAGCTGCGGCTCTGTCTCCTTCCATGAGCTCCGTAATTAGGACAGCCTTTGCCTTGTTACTGGCGATTGCTCCTCTTGCTTCCAGCAGCTCCTTTAATGTGCTCCGTTTTAGCAGGGTGTAATCTGTTCCCATTCACCTGCTGTTCGTGAGGTTTATTCGAATGCGCTGATTCCCGAATGCTTGTTCCTTGATTCGTTTAAAAATCTGCCGAACGTTGCTTTGCTGTGTAAATTCAATCCCGTCGCTTGCCACCAATTGTAGCGGAGAGGCAGTATGATCCACGATATCTCCGCTGGGTAACAGGAACAACAAAGGATAATCCAGGGAATCAGCATATAGTAATCCAAACAGCACTGCAGTAACCCTTCCTTCCCAAGAACTAGACGACACATAGGCTGGGAGTCAACTGAGGTTTTAATCACAGGTCACAGTATTTATGCAATTCCCCATGCAAGGGGTTTCCAAACTGACATCACAGGGGTTGTACAGGAGGGGACTACATGGGGGACTTACAGTACCACATATTTCTCCCATCAGGCACCGCTGCACGAGAGGGATCATCCTCCCAGAATGCACCGTTAAGGGGATTATCCCCTCGTGCAGCAGAACCGGCAATTCACATAAAAATCTACAACTGGTATAATATACGGTGGATTTACACGAATGGACGTTCGGTAGATAGCTGGGGTCTGGGTGCATCATTCGTGAGATTGCCGCTCAGATCCCAGCTAAAATAACCGAACGCCGCACAGAAAACACATTTCTTTCCAAACCCACGAAAAGAACCGATTGCTTTTAGTGAACCTGGTCCTGAAACTCCCGAACGTCCTGGAGGCTCAGCGGTGTTCGTGCCGTCGAATAACTGTTGGTAATGCTATGCGTTCGACGACACGGACCCGCTGAAGAACCAGGGATCCAAGATGGCCGACCGCCGCATGGTCGGTAGTCGAACGACGGCCACCCAGGAGAGCCTCTAATAACCGATTGCAACAATGTTGCAATCGGTTAACTAGCGCCACACGCCTCTAAGTGTGTGGGCTATTAGGGGGTATCGCATTCGTTTCACGAACGGCCCTCCAAAGTGCCGTTCGCGAAACGAACGGGAATCCCCATACAAACCGCCATTTGCATTCGGCGGAACAGATAGGTACAGGTAATGCAGGGAATACATGAAGCAGGCACATACAGTTACAACGCATCTCTCTCCAGACCTATAGGCAACCCTTAAAGGCATAGTGTCCAGTTATAGTCCGAGTGGCTAGGTTTGCCACATGGGGGCTGGAAGGTCATTTGAGATATTTGTAAGAACCCAGTTTGTCATCAGATGCCTATTTTAATTCCTTCTCTAATGTACACACAATCTCATTTGCTTATACATACACATACAACAAACACTCATTTATAAATACATGTTCTCTCTCCTTCTCACACAAGTTCACTTGGATCTAATGATCAGAATAATAATAAAGTATTTAACCAGGAAAGGTACATTCAGACTACTCTGGTTTTCAAGTACATCCTATCTCACTCTCTCTCTTAGGACATTGCAGGGGGAGCCGCACAGAGTCCTGTTTGAGTTTAATCCCGAGACCTCGGAAGAAATACAGGTTATGCCAGGAAACATTGTGTTTCTCGTCATGAAAGGAGCAGACAACTGGGCCACTGTCATGTTCAATGGAAAGGTAATCGTAATTCAAGGGCATTTTAAGATCTAGTGGTTCGGGGAAGGTAGTATGTCATTTTATAATGTATGTATTGACATATGTTTCTTGGCCCATTGGAACTCAGTTCCTGTACTATTTGCAGAGGGAACAGAGTTCCCACTATTCTTACAGTGAAGGGAGTGGCTTTGCTGACAGTACAACATTCATACAAAGCCCTGGACTTTATTTTTTGAACCGCAGGAAAAGCAAATTAAGAAGTGCTCTACCTAAATCTTTACTTATGCAGTTTTTAAATCCTCAATTCTCTGTATATAGTCATCCCATTGTATAGCGCTACGGAATTTGATGGCACTATATAAATAATAATAATTATAATAATGTGCTTCTCCCTTCACACAAAGCTGCCATCATTTGACACACTTAGATGCTGTTTGGGGTGGTAAGGTCAAATGGCCCTTTAACAGCCAGCTTCAATTTCCAGTGTGTTAAGAGTGACATTTTATTCTATTTGATTACAGAATTTGAAGATCTGTAATGCTGCAATTTTCTCATTTGATAATTAAATCACTCAAACTAGCCTGTATAATAGCATTAATGGTGGGTACATGTATATATATATTCATATTCTTATTTTATTATTAAAATGTTTTATTATGCTATCCCAGCAGGTATTTTAAAATGAATATACCCAAACCGCTAATTGCACTGCATATAGACAAGGGCTGCCCAATATGTAGACCCCAGATGTGGTAGAACCGTGATGCTTTGCATGTCTTTAGAATGACAACACTTCATGGGAGTTGTAGTCCTTCCCCATCTGGGAATCTACCGATTGGGCAGCCCTGATATAGACAATATATTGCATTTACACATTCCAATATGCACCTCACTGCGCACAGGGTTTAGCAGACTTGTGTGTGAATTACAAACACGTAAAAATGGATTTAAGTGTAAAAGGTTTTTATGAATCCGTGATGTCTCCTCAAGGTTATGGGTGCAATCTTGTGGCTGATTATCTATAAATGGCCAGTAGAGGGGGCAGGCTGCTCAAAGCAAGATGGTAATAAATGCACCATTGTAGGAGTAAAAACAAAACTTAATATATAAAAGGCAGACTAAAAATGTCCAGGTGCCAACAAAGAGAAAGAAATTATGTTACTGTCAGCATTATACCTGGGGTTGAAAGATCCACCATGATTTCCTTGTCCACCATTACTTCTCTATGTTGATGGGCGGTACACATAAAGTAAAGTATAGACCCCATTTTATATACATGGTTAGATGCTGTCCTTCAACAGGCTCACCCCTGATTCCATTCAGGGAATAATTCAAACTTCCAGTGACCTTTCCCAGGAATCAAATATCAAGAGGAGGAAAAAGAAAATAGCTTTCCTTTGAAAGACTGGAAATGGCACACACTAGGGCAGAGGTGAGCAACCTTTGGCACTCCAAATGTGAACAACAGCATTGTTGTAAAAACATTATGGAAGATGTAGTCCACAACGTCTGGAGTGCCAAAGGTTGCCCACCTTGCCAGTCCTCAGGATTGCGCACTGACGAAGCAATCACTATTCCTAAAATATTTGCAAACCATGCATTTCCAATACATTTCACCAAACACATCTTTACAACTCCATCTCAAACCAAACACTACCCTTATGTGTATCATAGAGATAAAAATAATTTATAAACTGATTGGTACTCGTGTATGCTAGACTTCCCTTTACTTTGGAAGGAAATGTATCATAGTGGTGCAAAAAAAAGAGGAGGCGTCACTAATGGAATATACCTACTGGTTCCAATGGTTTTCATGGTGATTGCCCAACCATTAGTACTTTAGCTCACTTTTCAACTCAGATAAAACCTCCACCATTAAAACGGTTGCAGATAATAACCAATACATTGGGGTTTATTTCTCCGAAAATAAACACTTTTCTAGATCACCTCTCCATAGAGTAGACACAGACCTCAGGCTGATTCACAAACCAGAAGTGATTCATCTTGTGTAGCTCTCATTACAATCATGACTCTAAATTATTAACGCCAGTATAACGAATAATTGCTGGCTTTTACCGGGCTTGCCCTGTGAATAAGAGAGGAAGGACCTGCAGAGAAACTGGAATCCATGTCCACCAATCCATGATGGAAAGCTTATCAGCCAACACCTTAGAAGGTTAAATAAGAACAGACAGGGAGCTAGAATATAGGGAGACCTACAGGTGATACTCCAAAAAATTAGAATATCGTGAAAAAGTTCATTTATTTCAGTAATGCAATGTAAAAGGGGAAACTAATAAATGAGATAGGCGCATTACATGTAAAGCAAGATAGTTCACGCTGTGATTTTTTATAAGTGCGGTGATTAAGGCTTATAACTCATGAAAACCCCAAATCCACAATCTCAGTAAACTAGAATATTACATGCAATCAATAAAACAAGGAGTGTACATAGAACAATATCGGACCTCTGAAAAGTATAAGCATGCATATGGACTCAGTACTTGGTTTGGGCCCCTTTTGCAGCAATTACTGCCTTAATGCGGTGTGACATGGAAGCTATCAGCCTGTGGCACTGCTGAGGTGTTATGGAAGACCAGGATGCTTCAATAGTGGCCTTCAGCTCTTCTGCATTGTTCGGTCTCATGTCTCTCATCTTTCTCTTGGCAATGCCCCATAGATTCTCTATGGGTTTCAGGTCAGGCGAGTTTGCTGGCCAATCAAGCACAGTAATACCACGGTCATTGAACCAGGCTTTGGTGCTTTTGGCAGTGTGGACAAGTGCCAAGTCCTGCTGGAACATGAAGTCCGCATCCCCATAAAGCTCATCTACGGAAGAAAGCATGAAGTGCTCTAAAATCTCCTGGTAGACGGCTGCGTTGACCCTGGACTTAATGAAGCACAGTGGACCAACACCAGCAGATGATATGGCTCCCCAAATCAACACTGACTGTGGAAACTTCATACTGGACATCAAGCATCTTGCAGTGTGTGAATCACCATTCTTCCTCCAGACTCTCTGGGTCCTTGGTTTCCAAATGAGATGCAAAAGTTGCTCTCATCATAAAAGTGGACTTTGGACCACTGAGCAACAGACCAGGTTTGTTTTGTTTTTCTTTAGCCCAGGTAAGATGCTTCTGACGTTGTTTGTTGTTCAGGAGCGGCTTGACAAGAGGAATACGACATCTGAAGCCCATGTCCAGGATTCATCTGTGTGTGGTGGCTCTTGATGCACTGACTCCAGCCTCAGTCCACTCCTTGTGAAAGTCCCCAACACTTTTGAATGGCCTTTTCCTGACAATTCTCTCCAGGCTGCGGTCATCCCTGCTGCTTATGCACCTTTTTCTTCCACACAACTTTCTATTAATGTTCTTTGATACAGCACTTTGGGAACATCCAACTTCCTTCGCAATTACCTTTTGAGGCTTTCCCTCCTTATGGAGGGCGTCAATGATGGTCTTCCCCATGATTGTGATTCCTACTGAACCAGACTGAAAGACCATTTAGAGGCTCAGAAACCCTTTGCATGTGTTATGGCTTACTTAGCTGATTAGAGTGGGACAATGTGGGCCTAGAATATTGCACCTTTTCACAATATTCTAATTTACTGAGATTGTGGATTTGGGGTTTTTATGAGCTGTAAGCCATAATCATCGCACTTATGACAAATCACGGCTTGAACTATCTTGCTTCACATTTAATGTGTCTATCTCATATATTAGTTTCCCCTTTTACGTTGCATTACTGAAATAAATGAACTTTTGCACAATATTCTAATTTTTCGAGTATCACCTGTAATGTAAATAATTGTGTTTACAGACAGCTGGTGAAGTATTAAGTATTGTGATGCTGGTGGACCACCAGTGTTCTAACCTCCAGTCCTGAAAAGCTTCTGTGGACATCCACCAATCAGGACAGGGAGGACTATTACAATTAAACATATGGGATAACAGGGGCTGAAGCCATGGGAAGCACTATCAGGATATCCCAGAAAAACTAGGAGGGCCAAATTAGGTTATTTAAAAAAAAAATCTAAACCTTTAAATCCTAGGTTCTGGTCTCTTTGTTTCCTGGTTGCACCCAAAGTACCAGAATCTTATTTCTTCATTCGCGGTCAATATAAGAACATTCTTAACTCGACCCTTTACATTTAAAATATAAAACCAAAACAGGTTAAAATGCTGAATATTCTATTCTTGCCAATGTACTATTGACATTTGTAATATGAAGTGTTCACCTCTAACAGTTTTACAGTTTGCACGTTATGGTGAATTTTGTTTTAAGCTTTGCACAAGGACAAAGGATTTTCTCAAACTCACATAAAGCGCTACAGGCCAATAGTAGGATTTCTATCACTCTGGACAATTTTCCATCATATTCACCCAGACTTCTGGCCAATAATATCTCACACAGATCAAGTATCAGTACAGTATATGTACAGTTGGGCTTAATGTTGTGAAAGCATCATAGGAGTTATTTTTCAACAGCTGGGGTTCCAGCCTTTGGTCAATCCTTAGGTATATGTTTTTTCCTCCAAATATACAACTTGTACTTTTCAATCAGGTGCTTTCCTGCCGTAAGGAGTTGGCGGTTACAATACTGACTTTGCGTTTCTCTTTTTGGCATTTAGAAAGGCATTGTACCATACAATTATCTGCAGCCAGTGGAACTGCGCTTTCAACAAACTCAGGTAATAACCATACAACGAGTACATGGGTTTTTTTTTTCACTAAACAATGCGTTGCGATTAAAATAAATAAATAAAAATAATGAATTACAAATTTTAGATTAAAATAGTGGATTTGGAAACATTCTCCAACCCAGCTATAGTCCGTACATGATCATATTTTTTTAGCCCGTGTATTGCAATGTGTTCAACTCAGCATGATTCAATACTCCATGAATAAAGCAAAGCTGTTTTTTGTTTTTTTTTTACTTTGAGAAAGTGCAACCCAATTGCCAGTCTATAAATACAAAAAGATAACTAACACACCCACTAAATTTTCTGCAGAATACTCTTTATATGTATTTGCGTACTCATCTAGAACTAGAGATATTTGGAGTTATGCCGGAGAATAAAAAATCCGTTACCCTGAGTTCTACTCACTAAACTGGAGAGTGTGAAGAACTGGTATATTTTAAGTGAAAATACTGGAGTTGGAAAAGTTGTTGATTTGGACAATGTTTTATGATTTGGCTGTTTTGGCCCAAAATATGCAGCTCCCAAATCCATTCTTCAAATTTCCTGGTTTACGAATTCTATAATCAAATATTATTTAGAGCAATATCCTCTGTATATATTTCTTCCACCCTTTGTATTCCGGTGTTCTAAGGTTACTTTACCTTTTTAAGAATATCTATTAAATGTTATATTTTATGTGTCAAGTTTATTAAGGACATTATTTAACCAGGACAGGATTATGTTCTTTTGTTTTGTCTATTGAAATTTCTTTGAAGGGTTATCCCCTCTAATCTGTCCTAAAGATAGTTTCTAAACATTCCAGCAGCTTCCTATAGCTTTCTAAAGTTCAGTCTAAGCACAGTCAAGGCGCGCACACAGCATTGGAGACGAGAAAGAGAAATGTTTTTAATTCTTCTCCTCTTTGTAGGTCAGGCATAGGTAACCTTCGGCACTCCAGATGTTTTGGACTACATCTCCCATGATGCTTTGTCATGATTATGGGGGATGTAGTCCACAACATCAGATGTGCCGAAGGTTGCCTATCCCTAATATAGGTGCAAAGTACAGGGTTTATACCAGTGATTGGCACGAAGCCAAGATGGAGGTAGTCAGCTCCAGGTTAGAAAAAAAAAATACACCGCAGTACATTTCTGTATTTATTATATTTTCAGACACAAATATATATGTTAAATATCATTGATAAGTAAACATAAATCCTTAATGACCAATCACATATCATGTCGCCCTTATCATAGGATTTGTTTAACTCGTTGTGATGGAGTTAAAAAGCAGTGACTTTAACTGGGTTCCATAAAAGGAGGGTCCTGGTCTTTATTGTTCTGCACTAATTTCACTAAAAATACAGAATACAAGAATTACGTTTATATATCTTTCAGCCTGCTGCATCACATGAAGTCCCCTCAACCAGTGTCCCACCAGAGCAGATAGACATCCCAGCACCACCGACTATTGTACCCCCTGCGAGACCTAACAGTGAGTAGTGAATTATTACAACAATTAAGATGAACCCAAATAGTTTGCTTTAAGCACATTTGTACTGCACAAGTTTGCACTGAACTAGCTAAGAAAACAATCACAACCATATCTTTTACTACTGAATGTAAACTGTAAAGATCACTTTCTGAACAGTTTTAGCGCTTGGTTAGGAAAAGTATCGTTAGATGCACTCACTCTGTGAGAAGGATGCTAGGATATTGCAGAGTGCTTTTCTACATGATTTGACCTGAATGCCTCCTTTCTGGGCAGATTTTGTAATGACCAGTGACAGAAGTGATCCCCTGTCCTGATTTTATACGTGCCAACGTACTCATACAACTTTTTGGATCTAAAACATACATAAATCATTTTTGTATTATACCACGACAACAGTTACAGAATTACATATTTTCTTTTCTTATTTAGCAGTTAAATCCAGTACCAATGAGAAGCAGAAAACAGCATGTTCGGTAAGAGTTGTACTACAAAGTAACCTGCAGGACAAAACCATTGATAGTTTACATTAAAACAGTTCATGCTACGGATTGTGCAAAATGAGAACAAGAAATATTTGGTACTTATGGTACTTTTTTTGGGGGGTTCTATAAAGTAATAGAACATGGGAGAAGCATATCCAAGGTTTGTGAAGCTGAAGTAATAGGAAGTATGATAACTAACTCTGGGAGTTAGACACGAATACATTGGACCATTTATATATAGGGATAGAAGGATCTTTTATTCCTGGGAGCCAAAGACTGATAACAGCCTATTATAGAAGAATTTCTTGTACTTTCTTTGTTGTTGCTCTGTTTTTACCCTTAGGCAAGATGAGATATGTACTGGCTGGGCTGGTGACCTCTTTGATGTCTTTATTACAGGAACATCTTTACATGGTTAAAGTTTACTACAAATACACAGTAGCAATACAAACACCACACAAGCTTGCATATGAAGATCTTCTCTTACTGATCAGCAGCAAATTGAAGTGTACACCCTGCAGTATCAAGCTCAGGTAAGATCAATTATCAAAGAATAATAGAGAGGTGTTCATGAAATTTGTGCTTAATCCCTTTAGGACCATACATTACTATGACATTTAGAATCTCCATAAAATCTGTCAGTCAGTAAAAGTGATTGGGAAAGGTGGAGACAGTCAGCACAAAGCTTTGCCAGATGGCATCCATGGGAAAGACTTTCAAGCTGTATCCAAACCCTTATTCAGAAAGATCCTGGTATTGGGTATTTGTGAACTCTTGGGTAGGCTAATGAACCAGCCATGGTCTTGCTGTAGAGAGATGAATAAGTCTGTTAAGGACCTCTTGTTCATTAAAGTAAAGGGCAAGAGCAAAAGCACAGGTGGTAGCCTGGGGCCACAATACTCAAAAGTAAGTGTTGTCCATGATGCGGTGTCAGACCTTGCAGAAAACAAAAACAAACATTTGCACCTGCCACTGTTGCAGAAGATGGTTAGAGTTGGACCCCTCCACAGAGACTTGGAAAAAGTTGGTGGGCATCTGGGCCTTCTAAAACTTGGAACACAAGCCTGGCTTGGACTTCTAACCTTGCTTAGTGGACAACAATTACAAAGAAAGACCCCTGCTGGCCCCTACTTTGCTTGTTTTAGGAATGGAAACACCTTAAATATCACCCATCAGCAATAAAATTCTTCCTGAGACTGAAAAGCACTCTTAGCCATAAACACCTTCAAGATAGGGGCTTCCAAAGGCCAACCCAGGTGATCCTCAAAAAGTGGTGCATCACAAGCCTCAATTTAGAACACTGGTAGACAGTTAAACCACAGGACCCTACACAAGAGAATCTGCAAAGTAGAGTTCCTGGCGAAAATTCTCAGAACATCAATGGAAGTATTTAGCATGTAGGTAAAAAATGCGGAATTGCACACTCTGTAAGTGTTTCCCAGATGAGACTCCAACACTTATAGGTTGATAGCAGCTTTTTAATCAGAGAATTTTTCGAAGTGTTTTACTAACATTTAATACACAAGGATTGACTTTATATAGTTTATTCATCCATTACAAAATATCTATGTTATACAGTGATACTGTTACATTTTTTTAGTTTCAAAGATGGAGATGCTGATGTAACACTGAATAAGGACAACATAGAAAAAGCTTGGGAGTTAATCACAGACAATTGCCTGAAACTGAAGTGCACCGATCTAGAGGTAAGAGAAAAACAATACTTACTGTAACAGGCCAACAAAGATGAAGGGATCGGATAACCAGGACAACACAAGACCACCTAACATACCTTCCCTGGCAGATTCTCTGCTAGTGCAGTACATCCTTGAATCATAACGAACATTGGTCATAACATTTAGATTTCTCTCTCTAGGCAGAGGAATCCCCTGTGGTTGTAGAGGAGATTGACAGTCAAAATACTCTCCAAGATCAGGGAAACACAGAAATCCATGTGACTGCTCTGTTTGACTATGAAGCTTCACAACCAGAAGATTTGTCTTTTAAGAAAGGAGCAATAATTAAAGTACTGTCTAAAGGTAAGTGTTGCTGGTAGGATTCTAGGTACAAACTAAAGAGTAAATAGAGTAAACAGAGAAAACAAAGAAAGTATTTGACAGAAAATTAAACAAGATGTAGAAATGGCAGTGCTTGAGATATCTGTATTAAAAAGAGTTACTTTAACACATAGGGTTACTTCAAGCATCATGTTTATGTAGTAGACCATGAAGAAATTAGATTTACCCACTAATTGATTTGCATTAAAAACAGGTCTGTCCCATGCACCAAATTAACACTACTATGTTGACCTCATGCAGTATGCACTATATATTAACATAAAGTCCTGTTTTCACAGTTTCCAAGGATTGGTGGGAAGGTGAACATCAGGGAAAAGTGGGAATCTTTCCTACAGCGTTTGTAAAATAAAATAAAAAAAGACTATTTCAGAAAACCAGTTTCAGCCGTCAAAGTCCGTAAAAATAATATTTAAAATTGTGTATTTAATCCCTTGTTTTGCACTGAAGAGATTAAAATAAATTTAAAAAATTGTTTTAAAAATTGGTCCAGATTTCCGTTGTGAATTTTGTACATTGTTATTTTATTATGTTGCATGTATTACATATTTGATATATATGTGGCTTGATACATTTTACACATGGTAATAGTTTTATATTATGAACCTTTTCTGCTGCAGTATATATGTGAGGCATTTGAAATGCCATTAAAAACAAAATAGCAAGTGGTACTTGGGTGCCAAGCAATATAAAATTATTGCTTGGATTGGTAAGTGCTACAGGCTGTGTCAAAATTTGAGCAATGATGAATTTGTATTCCAATTGACTTCAGGCAGAAAGCAGACCCTTCATCACCACAATAATTATGTATGTCTGTAGATTAGATCTGAGGATATTGCTCCAAGTCTAAAGTCATTTTTTTTTTTAGTAATAACATTTAAATGCTGATGCTACCTGCTATCACTTGTGGCTGGAAAATATACCTGCAGGAAGACCTGAAACCACTGTAGATAATCCAGAGAAGAGCTATAAAAGGAACGTTCCAAGCACCCTGAACACTACAATCTCCTGCAGTGGTTGTGGTGCCAGGAGTGTCTTGAAGCTATCCCAGTGTAATCCATCAATTCAGCTGATGCGCTCAGCCAACAAAAGTTACCCTGCTTACCTCAGTAATGCTAACTAGATTCTTCTGCAGGAGAATCTTGAGGCACAGTATGCAGCCATAGGTGCCAGCTGCACACCTTTTTAAAACAGTTTGATAAATTACACTGGGAGGGCATAAAAACACTCCTGGCACCAGAACTACAGTGCACTGTTGGTGTTTTGGTGCCATGCCAACCCAGAGTCATTTGTCAAACATGTTAAGAATAATAAACTTTTTTTATGTGATCAACAGTTTGAGATTTCCAATTTTTACAAGTACTAACAGTACCAAATACCATGGTAAACACTGAAAAAAGTAACAATACATTGTGTTTTTCATAGTGCCTTAAGTCATGGTTGAGCTTAGTTTGGAAATGGTGAGATTGGATTGTATTTTACGAAAACATTATTTGTAAAACTGGGTTCTAAGCAACATTAATTTCCCTTTATCATACAAATCTTTTAGATATATGTACTTCAAACTCTTACTAAGAAGGATGGATTTAAATTTCTTTAGTCTTCAAGTATGCCATCAAATAAGATATTACCCCATTTCTTGGTACTCATTTTATCATACTTAAAAGTATGAGAAATTGTTTAAACCCTGTTGGGAAACATAAACTGGGACTCAGAAGTTTGATCCAGTAGTTCTGCTGAGGCAATTTCCAACAAAGCTCACAAAAGACCCCTTAACATTTTAAAGAAGAAAAAAAATTAATAAAAATTCAAAACATTTTGTTGATGGGGGAGGGGAGCTTTTTATGTCCCCTTAACAAAAATATAAATCAAGTGTTGCCTCTATGTAAACAGACAGATAGAATAAGCAAGCTATTAGAATATAATTTGAACAATACACATCAAGATTTAATAGCATAGTTTAAGATTAATCAATAAGTGCACACAACATTGCCAGATGATCTTAAAATAATGTTTATTAAAACTTAAGTGCCAGTAAGATAGCCCTCCCATAATAGCTCTTGATGATAACAGTTTTGCTTAATGCAGTCAGTACTACCTTGGCATAGGTCTGTTTTGGAATTTCTAGAAATCTTATTAGGATTCATCTACTGTCATACAGTGTAATTAAAAATAATGTTTTCACACCTCCAGTGTAGGAATTCTTGATTGATAAAATTTAAAAAAACAAAAAAAACAAAAAACTCCTCAAACACACATCCCTATTGCGCACACACACACAAAGAATCATCTTTTAAATTGATAAACAAAACACCATCCTCACAACCGCCACTTCCAATAATGAGTGTTGCAACCAATAACCAACAATCCTTCTTTGTTTTCTCTAACGGACTCCAATATTGAGATGGTGCGATTGCTTCAAGTTCAAGAGCGGAAAGAGAGGTGGGGGTGGATATACTGGGATATATATACGGTAGCTGCACTAGTGTGAAATCTCACTTCTACTGGTTGAACAACCACCAGATCACTATAATCCAAGAAAAAAATAAAATAAAATAAAAAAATCGTTCATCCCTTAATAAATAAAATATAACCATTCCTTCTAGTACTTAAAGCACATTACTATTTGCAAGGTTGTCCATCAAATAATGTAGGGGGCATTCGAGGAGTTCTAAAAAGTCTTACATATTGTTTTTGTTCCAAGAGGAAAGAAAGACAACTCATGCAGGTAGCTGTAGAGAAGATGAGTTTATTAATGGTAAAGCAGATCCGAGCGAACGGTGCTCACACAAGAACACAAGGAAAGGTGGGAGTGGATAGGAGTCTCTGCACTCTCTAGATCCTGCTAAAGGAAGGATGGCCAAAAGGACATCTCGTCACCTATTTGTCCAGCCAAGTGGAACTGCTTTGTCCTGGAGAAACCTAGATTATGGGCAAGACAGCCAGTCCCATATAGTATGTAACGTGTATGTTCAATGGATGAAGTGTTGAACGTGCTGGAGTACGCACTGGTACTCTTGGCATACACAGAAATACACCAATGCTACATGACAGAGTTGTGACAAGAAGAACCACTCTTTCCTCGTAACTGTAAAAGTGAGGGCACCCCTGCCTTTTACACTGCATGTCTATCTGACCATGTGCTCATCAACTAGCATAAACATCCTGATGCTCACACACTTCTTGCGTGCAATGCTATTCAGGATGCCGGAGAAATGAAGAGGATAGAACAATCTCTGTTCTTGATTTGTGCTATGAACTCTGGCATGTGTATCCGACATTGCATTGCCACTTGATCCAATACTTCTGTTACCTTTCTGCCAGATGAAAGGGACTTTTTCAAAGGGGCAGGGTAAGAAAACCACCTACAGCTGCAGTCTAGCTGTAACAACTGTGACGCTGTTTATCTAGCATCTACTTGTCCTAATTCCTGCCCCACCTTAAAAGCACCACCTTCTAATATGTCAGCACCCATCCTGCAATACACAGCTTTAAGGGAACATAGAGCGCACACACACAAACACACATGACAATAAAGCAGGCAGGGAGACAGACACCAAAGTAGATTAAGGACACTCAATGGGAACAAGCAAGCATCCATAACCATAACACAAACACTCACCCCCTCACCTCTTCCCCAAAGAGGGGAAAGGAAAAGAAATAAAGCCACCCAGCCAATCACACCACCTTCAGCCAGCACAAGCTGATGGATGAGAGGGGACAAGTCCCTCTGCTTCCTCTAATAGAGAGAATTCCTGACATTCGGCTGCAATTAGGATGTGGAGGTAACTTTATACATCCTCCACCATGAAAAACAACCATAAAACTCATTAAAACTTGGATGCTCAGAGGGAGGTTCTCATTTCCCCTGCCTGCCTTACGCTGCTGGGGGATATTTTCTATCCATGTGTTAGGCATAGGTTTGGGGGGTGCTGTGAGAGGCATGCACAAATAACGAGAAAGATGGGGGCACAATAGCCCCTTCCCCCTAAACTCAAGAAGCCCCATGTTCCTTCTGGATGGGAACTTCCTGCTGTGTCCGTCAGGTGACGTTGCCGCCTGCGGGGCTGGGGGTTTTCAGATTGTGTGGGAATTGCTGGACGCTCTCCCACACATGCTCCCCCCAGATCGGTGAGGGGGGAGAGAAGGCTGCCCTCCTCAGGGCTCAGGACAGATCCTGCCCTGTGCTGCTGATCCGTCATGCCATATGTCACTTAATTCTTCTCCCCGAATTCCTCAGTGCGGGGGGTTCAGTGATCCTTGCCCTCGTTGCTGCTTCTCCTTCTGCTGCATCAAGAGCTGCTCCAAGGCTGAAGGGCCAGGGTGCATCATCGTGGTTGACCAGATGGACTGAGAAAGAAACATATCAATGGTGTGTTACACAACAATCACTGCTTAATACCCACAGAAGACGAATATATATATATATATATACACACACACATATATATACATACATATATACACACACACACACACACATACACACACACACACACACACACAAAAGTTTATGGTGGGAAAAAAATTGTGATTGAAAACCCCCTTCCACCTGAAGTCTGTAGATAGTTAATACAATGTTAAGCCGTGAGTGGTTCACTGGCTTTGCATCTTTTCCCAAGTTGTGTTTCAAAGCTGTTGTATACAGCAAACACAGACTCAAAGGAATCCATGTTTAAAATGGAATGAGACAAAAATTTGATTCTTTATTAAGCTAATTTGCATATGCCCACCCAGAATCCTTTGTGGTAGTAACATCACATTGCAGATTTGTGATTTCTGAGGGGAAAAGCAAGTCGGATGGCTTGACTGGTGTGCAGATATTTGTTTAACAAACATTGTATTAACTATATAAATATCTTTATCTATCCATATAGATAGATAGATAGAGATTATAATATACACACACACACACACACAGATCTATGTCAGAATATTTGAATCGAGAAACTAAATTCAGCCATTTTTATTTTGTTAAATGCATTTAAAAAAAAAAAAAAAAAACACTTTTCAAATTTTTACACACATATTTCGGTTTTCAATGTAATTTAAATTGGTCATCAAAACTACCTCCTAAAAAGACATTTCAAGAAACATTATAGCGTTAGAAATACAAACATGTATTCCAAATATATCCATTATAGTGTCCTGTAGGTGTTTAGAGGTCTGGCTCCTTTACAGTACATGAAAAAGGTGAGTCTTCCCTCTCAGTGCAGTCCTGATTCCTTTACTGAGATCAAATCAATCAATCTTGATAATCTCAGCTACTCCAATGTTTCCAGAGGTATTGGGAGTCTAGTACGCATGCGAAGCGAATAGTCGCACCGCGCCAATTACTGCTCAGAGTTTGACTCAATGTAAAAGTGCCTCTAATGGCTGTCCGGAAAGGAGGTGTGTTAACCATGCAATTGAAACACTGCAGTTTCTACAAATCCGCAATGTTTTACATTGCAGAGTTAAAACTAAAAGGCCACTGCATCCACACCAGTTCATTGAGATTAAGGGGTCTGGATGTCTTTAGTTATCCTTTAAATTCAACTTACATTTCCCATAATTTCTATTTTACAAGGTCTCAAAAGGCCTCAAGTGTTCCTCACAAAACTTTCAGGATTAGAAGGTATTACAGGACAGAGTTTGATAAATCTTGGGTGCTTGAAAGCTCATTCAGCACTGCCAACCATAGAGTTCCCACCACCCGAGGTGGGCAACTGTGCGGACTGGAGGCGGCGAGGGAGCTGTAATCTTCCTGCTCTGCTCCCTTGTGCTTCCTGCTGTGATGTCGGGAGCCAGGATATGACGTCACTCCAGCCCAGCATCACTAAACAGCGCATGAGGGAGCAAAACATGAATAGCTTGAAGATTACAGTTGGACACAGCTGAGATCATCAATTTTAATGAATAGGAAAGCATTGGGAAGCTATTGTACATGTGCGGCACAAACACCACACTGCGCCAATCAGCATCTCCTCATAGATATACATTGAATTAATGCATCTCAATGAGGAATGTTCTGTGCCTCTATGCAATGCGTGAATATGCTGAGTGGAGGTGCTGCACTAGACTGAGTGACTGCCACTAAAGGTGTTACTAAGCAGCAATGTAAACTTTGCCTTTTCTCTGAAAAGGCCAGGTTTACATTGAAAATCTTGAAGGGATAGGCTGTAGACACCAAACCACTACATTAAGCTGTAGTGGTTCTGGTAACTATAGTGTTTCTTGAAGAATTATATTTTTCCCCTTTAAAACAAACCTTTGTTTAGAAGAAAAAAAAAATGGCTCCTAGACTCAAAGTAATGTTTTTTTTTTCCATGTCCCCTTTTAGAAGTAAGATGACGTGCGTAAATAGCCAAAACGTCAATTATTAAATAAACTCTATACCTTCAAGCTCTCCATGAGAGCAGCGGATGAGTCCTCTCGGGTATTACCGTGAGCTGCCCAAGTGTTGACATTGCTGGAATTGTTCACTTGGCGCCAGCTGTTCTCCGAAGATGAATTCACGGACAAGTAGTCAAGACCAAAGCCACCCATTGCTAGAAAAAATATATATTCAATTTAAACATTACAAGAGCAGAGAAGTTATTCAAGACAACACAAAACCACACTTTAAAGGGAAGCTGTGTGTGTGCGGTCTGATAAATAACAAAATGTAGAAATGCACACTGCTGTATTTATTTCAAGCCTGGAAATGAGCGCGAAATCTTGAGCATTTTGGATCTTTGTTAATCATGTTCTATTAATCTTGATTGTTTTCTCTCAATTACCATAGTTTGTGGAGGAGGAGAAAAACAATATTCCAGTTTCTCCTCTTTCAATGCACTGTGTGCCATGGCTATGACAGGACAGAACTGGCTTGCTGTGTCAAATGTGAAGTCTTTAATATACATTAAAAATAAAATCATCACATGGAAATGTCAGTGTATGTTGAGAATTGTCCTGCTACCATGCTGTGCGTCTTTCTCTTTGAGAAAAAGTGTATATAAAATGAAATAAAGACAAGATTCCTTTAAATGGGGGTGTTCATAAAAAGGGAAGAATTAATAATCTTGTAGGAGCAGACCCACAAAAGCAACAAGTGAGCTCTTAGCCTTACTGCAAAGTGATAACTGGGTACCAAGGTATCAGATAAGACTTCCTAGCAATAGAATTTTTTTAAACCGGCAACCCCTCCGGCAACCCCTCCCCAAAAACATTTAGCCGATGATTTAAAAAAAAAAAAAAGCCATATCTGCAAAATGTTAAATTCATGCAAATGTATACATTATTTTAAAAATTGATATTCTGAACAAGACAAACACAATGGAAAAACCCACCTGGCTTGTCAGTTTTCCAACGATCAACAGCTCGTCGATCTCTGCTGTCTGGAGTACCAATAGGCCCAAAATTGGAGAACGGCTGAGATGTGTGGTTGTGGGTAGGCGGAGAACTGGGAAGGCTGCTTGGGTTTGAGGAATGAGGTGACTGGCTGGCTGGCGTAGAGTGATCTGTCAAACAACCATTTGGGAAGCTAATATTAGCTGGGTGGAACGAAATGAAACAATCAAAAACTCTAATCAGTGCAAAGCAGCATGGGAAGAAAATGTCAATTAACATTATTATATAAAACATATAAACCAGCTATGCAATTGAATTAGGTTAATCAAACATTCTGGTAGTGAACTAAGTTACAGTCAAATATTCTTTCCTATATAATCATCTTTAACGTATTGCGCTTTACACGTTTTCTTCATTACCTGAGCTTGCCGGAAGTGATGGTGACCAAGGTTTGCCCTCAAACAGAGAGTAGAGGGAGGTCTCCTGCTGCCCCAGGGGTGGACAGGCCTCGTGCTTTGTGCTAGTGCAAGGAGGTTTGCCGTACACCTCATTAAACATGCTGTTACTGGGGAATCTTTCCTGCAATTACAAGTAATAGTATTGTCAACAAATAATACAATTAAACATTGCCTACTTCAACAAAAAGAATAAGCATAGATGGTCCCATCCCAATTATTCAACTACTCAGGAATTTATATCCACGCAAAACCACCTCTTACCTGGCTCAGTGAAAATCCAGTGAGTGAGAGGAAAGAGGTGGGCTGGGATATCAGTTCTGATGGCTTTTCCAGAAGAGACTTCTCCAAAAGAAAGAGAGAAACACTTACTGCCATACCCATTTATTTACTATACCTATGCATAGAACTTTGAGTGCCAGGGATTGAGCAACCCATTGCTTAGCATGGTAAAATGAGGTTGTGGGTTTTTTTTTTTTTATCCCATCCATATCGGATAACAAGGATGTAGTTTCAGAATTTATTTGCGACCCGGGTCAAATATAAAATAACTTTCACCCTATTAGCAACAGCAAAGTAAATGAATGGTTGCTAAAACACTCTATTCCCAGGACATACTTGAAAAAGAGAGAAATCTCAATGTATCTTTCCTGGTAAAATATTTTATAAATAAATAATAAATAATATTCAACAGCCACTACTGAGTGCTTTACAAAAAAGTTAGCTGTGGATTCTGCTTCGATTTTTCTAGGATCGTCAGTAGATGTTTATTTAAAAAAAAAAAATTTAAATTAATTGGTATGTCTGGTTGGTTGAGCACATCATATACGTTGAATTAACACTCTCAGTGCACCTATGGCACAACTGAAGGCATGACCCAGCAAGCAGGTGATATATTGAAAGACTATTGCATTTCTGTGCAGATTAGACATGTGCACCAGTGAAATTTTCACTTTGTATGAATGATTTCGTATTAAATAAAAACTGAAATCGTCAATTCCAAATTTCGTCCGCAAAGCATTTGTTTTCAAACGAAATTCGTTAAAAAAAAAATAATAATTGTTTTCGTCCATTAGGATGAAAACAGCACTGCTATGAGGAAGCAATAACAATTCTAACCCTCCCCCCCCCCCTTCCATTAAAACCTACGGGGGCAAAAGGGAGGTTAAATCCTACCACATGCCCCTACAAAGCCTAATGTCCCCGCTGGACCCCACCCATGAGTGGCGGGGTGTGGACCCTAAATAAATAAATAATGGGGAGGAACCTAATGTCCCCCTCCCATGAGTGCCAGATGGGGACCCTAAATAATTAAAGGATGGACCTAATGTCCTCCTTGGACCCTACCCATGAGCGGCAGGTGGGGACCCTAATGACCCCCCTGGTTCCCACCCATGGGCGGCAGGTGGGAACCCTAATTAAAAGGGGGACCTAATGTCCTCCCTGGTCCCCACATATGAGCGGCAGGTGGGGACATTAAATAAATAATGGGGGGGACCTAATGCCCCTCTCCCCTTAGGTCCCCACCCATGAGCGGCGGGTGGGGACCACAAATAATAAAGTGACTTTGGGTCCTCCAGCCTATAGTGACTCCCCCCCAATAAAAATACCCTACCTACGCCCCTCACCCTAATAGTAGTGAGGGTGAGGGCCAATAAACTAACCCTGTAAAATAAAAAATTAATACTTACCATTTGATGTCTTCTTTCCTTTTCTTTCTTCAACCCCAAAAAAGGCCAAATAAAAATCCATAATATGCGTCGCAACTGTTTAAAAAAAAAGAAATAAAAAAAAAAAAAAAAGAAAGAAATAAAAACAAGCGCAAAAAAAATATTAAAAAAAATCCTTCGCCCATGGAGAACACGGCGTAAAATAACCTCCGCAGCCTTCCCACGCCCTGCAATTAGGCTCAGAGCGCTCTGATTGGTTGGTTTAAGCCAACCAGAGTGCTCTGACAGGTAAATCTCTACATTTAACTGTCAAAGCACTCTGATTGCACAGCGTGGAAAAGTTCTTAATTTTTCCATGCTGTGTAATTTGACTCATAACACTGATTGGTTACTTTCAATTTGAAAAGCAACCAACCACAGTGTAAAGAGTCAAATTACACAGGCATAACAGTTGCAACAGGTATCATGGAGGTAGGTAGAGAATTTGTATGGGGGTGGGGAGTGACTAGGGGCTTGAGGACCCCTAGTCACTTTTTTATTTGTGGTCCCCACCGCTCATCGGTGGGGACCGGGGAACGTTAGGTTCCCACTTTAATTAAAGTCCACAACCGCCATGGGTGGAGACCAGGGGGGACCCCTGTTTATATTAATAGCCCCCATCTGCTGGTCACTCTGCCCCCCCACCCTTTAGTTATATTCTGTTCCCCACCATGGCTTATTACAATAGCTGACCAATCAATAGTACTTATAAATTTGTTTAGGCGACATGCCCCTACTCGCTGATTTAACCTCCCTTTTATCAATATGGGGGTCATTGTGACCCCCATACTAATTTAGAGTTAAATAACCGCGAGCAGCCATTGACTGCTCGCTGTTTAGGTGACATGCCCCATACCCACGGCATGCGGGAGGATTTAACATCCCTTTTATTAATACGGGGGTCATATTGACGCCCATAGGTTTTAACGCGCGGGCGGGGGGGGAGGGGGGGAATTAATATTACTACAGGGAGGGAGCTGGTAGCGCTGCTGGTTCCCTCCTTGGTTTTGTTTTGGGATTTATCGCCCATGAGCAGTATTATTTTCTCCGTGCTGTGGGAGTTAATTCCCCTGCAGCACGTAGTCTAGTAAATGAACGAAGCGAAAACGTAAAGCATTCAGCATTTGCCCTTTCGTCTTTCGTTTCGCTTGTAGGGCTTTCGTTTATGTATTAGTAAACAAATAAGAAAAAAACCCTGAACTTTCAGGAGGAAATTATATTCGTACAAAAACGAATACACGAAAGTCTAGTGCAGATGCCTGAGTAAGCCCAGAGCATGATGGGGGCAACTATGGGGGCAACTATGTTCGAAAAGACAACTGCTGAGTAGAGCTTGTTTTACTTATTTCACTTACTCACCCCAATAAATTCTTCACTAGCGTTAAAGTGACAGTAACATTTAAAAATCCACCCTGAACTGCAGACAATGCGTTCATGGTGGGATGGAATGTGTGTGTATGCTTTTGTGTACCAATATACAGCCTATCAGCAGTGGCTGTAGGTGAAAGGCCTTGTCTCACTTTTTCTACAGGGAGATTTTATTTTTCTCCCCATGTGAATCTTTGAAAATACAAACTAGTTCACCTTCACTTGTCCAAAGCATGCAAATAAGTTTAAGTTCTGTATTTTGAAGAAAGGAGTCTATGGAATTAAAGTGGACTTGTGAATTAGAAATAAAGCTAATGACATTGCCTTATTATCAACTTGGTTGTTTACATATACATTTTGCAGTTTGTCTGGTACCTTCTGGAGGATATTACAATGAAAGCATTCAAAAACTTTAACAACTAGGCGGATGCTGCAAGTAATTATAGATTATAATAACAATGCTGCCAGTAATAATTATTTATATACATCATTTTACTCAAGCAAACCAGTGGTGAACACACGTTGCTATGACTGGAACGTGCAACTCTGAAGTTCAAACTCTTGGCTTAGACCCAGCTACACTATCTAGCTAGCATTATGATTAACGAGCTGTTGTGATTATGGTGCATGAAGTGTTCCTTTAAATCAACTCTAATCTGAGAACACACACACTGAGCAACCAAGCAGGAAAAACCTAGTCATTCACTGACCAGATAAAACACAGATGGAAACATACTAAAGACAGACTGTTTGCTATAAAAAAATTTTACAAAATTCTGAAGATATCAAACCATAATGTGCATAAAGGACATTCATTTTAGTACTCCTTGCCTCAAAGTGCTTTATAATAGAAGTTGACCTTAAGTTGAAATCTTCGGTTCTCCAGTTATTGATCTAAAACAGTACTGTATGCCAAATACGATAGCTAAGAATGACCGATCCAGACTTCATGTTTTAGACAGAGACAGAAAAAACACCACTGGGAGAAAACTTTGAGAGAAGCAGAAAAGAAAACAGCCCACCAAACCGAATACATACAAAGAGGCTTCGTCCAGGGAGAGAAGCCAGAGGGCCGAGCAGAGCTGGGTAAAGATCAGGAGGAGGGGAGAAAGCCAGCTCTTCCTCCTCCTCTAGAGCAGCCAGACTCTTTAACAGGTCCGGGGGCAGGAGAGGGGAACGCTTGGGCTCCTAGTAAGAGAGACAAGCAGAAAGAAACAGGAAGGAAGAGAGAGGAAAGAAACAGAAAAATAAAATGGAGAGAAGAGTTACACAGAATGATAAAAAGGTCATTTGTAGAAACACAAGTGAGGATTTAAACCATACAGCTGACTCCTAGGCCATTGACCAGCTGCAACACACCAAGTACTTTACCAAGTGTATCGGCTACTAATATTCTACTTACAGGAATGACATTGAATATTCTATATGGCACCGACTATTTTGAAAATTTTATATTGCTCTTTGAAAGAATATAAAGTTTATATGATTTCTTTACAAAACACAGTTTTGGCCATTAAACTATCTGTATTGGAATGATCAAACTTTGTCTTACCAGCTGTTCTTGGGACACACTCCCATGATTCTTTATGAAAAGAATGCTAAAAAAATATTCACATTCATTCAAATTCATTTTTGGAGTGGCAGACGGCAGTTTGACACCTCCAGCCTGAATCCTAGGTGTAAGACTGCATACTAGCTATCATGGATTAATCTAGGAACCAAGGAAGCACTGATGGGATTTATGCCAAAAAAAGGATCTAAATACAACACAAAAAGAGTAGTTTTTAAATCCCCACTTGTATGTATGGAATAACAAAAGAAGAGGACTGAGTCTATTACACAGTTATAAAATAGATGATCAGCACAAGGTGACTGTATGAAATATGTCTTGACAGTACCAGAACACAAATAACCTTTGGAGGAGAGAGACACCGAAAATAATTATTCTTACCTCAAATGGCATTCGAGTCATTGGCTCTGGGCCGGATGAACGGAAGCTTGTGGGCGGACGCTTGCCCCTTTGGTTATTAAGGGATTGTTGTGCAAGAAGAGCCCTGCTGTCATTTAAGTTGAAGGAGGAGTTGTCATTCCAGTAGAAGTCTGTCATCTTATCAGAAGTGCTCTGGTTATAGGCATCCATCGGGTAAGATTTGATCTTTTTCTCCAGAGGCTGCTGCATGACTGAGTGCTGCTGCAAGCACTGCTCCAACATACTCAAAGGTTCTGCTGGTAATCTGCTATCCATATAATAGGACTGTTTCATGGGCATCACCTTTCCCATTGAGTTAGAGACTGTAGGAGAACTCCATAACTGCTTGGATGCATCGGCTTGCTGGTACTAATAAGGACAGAATAAAAAGAAACACTTTGCAATGGTTCTATAGAAGTGAGGACACATAGTATGTCTCAATGTGCACCCTTCTTATGGATAGTATCATCTATGAGTTGTGAAATAGATCACACCACTGATACTTTTTTTTTTGTCATTAATACCCCCCCAATATGGAACATGCACTAGGGAAGAGAAAATAATGGTAGAACAAATGCATATGTGTCACAATGGCCTCTGTCATAAAAAGCACAGAATCTTGCAAAAACATAAGTCTCTAAGGGGTATCTACCGCAATCTATTTAAGTTATATAATAAGTAACTATATAACACACCAGCAGTATCTCTCCTTATCTTTTTGCCCCATGCCTCAAAATCTGCTCATTCTACCACACTACTCTACTACGGTCAACAACAAAATACATAAAATAAGACTTTCAAAACATACCACCACAGTACAAACCTCAAAAAAAGAAGAAAAAAGAAAAATGTATTATATATTTAATACAACTCACTGTGGACTTTGTAAAGACCACCAGACAGCTAATTGAGGCAGTTCCTGCTGTTTCACAGAGTTTAACTCTGTTAAATGACGCTGGACATCCTCATGCTTTGTATGAGGACAGCCTGCTTCTTTTAAATTTCCATAGGAAAACACTAATTCAATGGACCCAACTCCTAATACAAAAGAATACAGCTTTGTATTGCTAACACCATAGTGTTCCTTTAAGTCAAATCTGCTGAAATTAAAAATAAATTAATATTCAAGTCATCTATTTTGGAGTACAATTCCAAAATTAAAGTCACAAACATTTTGGATGGAAATACAGCTGTCTTGAGCAGAAATCAAAACAAGAACATACACCTTTTAGCTCATTAACAGGCAATCTAAATGGGGCAATGCTGCACATTTGCCATCTACTAGGTGCTTTCAGGAATGCTAAATGGACTGTAGGTTGGGAAGCAATGAATACGCAGGATTTTGACTAGTCTGGTCTGACATATGAAAGTTAGCCTAAATGTCACTGTTGTCTAGCCGTGTAATACAAATCAGAAAAGAAATGTTACTTTGCATCAAACCCCGTACCACATAATATGAAAATGAAACAAACCCAAATCATACATACTTGTTGGAGGGAAGGGTGATGTGTGGGGTTCTTGCCATGTGATTGCATTGGTTTAGTTGGAGATTGTTGCTGCTGGGCCATTGCTTGGATTTGTAATTGAGTTACAGTCTGTGCACTGGATTGAGTTGGAGAGTTGGACGGAGCCTGCGATTGTGATTGCCCAGGTAACTGGTTTCCAAGAGCTCCCTGGTTAGGAGTTCCTGGTCCAGAGGGTCGCTGCTGACTGTAAGGAATGTGTGATGGTTTCCCAGGAGGTCCCTGGTTTCCAGAATTGGAGTGAGATGAAGGCTGTAGGAAAGACCCTGGGACATTAACCCCAGCCGGAAATGTATATCCAGAGCTCATGGAGAAAGCCACAGGAGGTGGGATCACATAGGCTGGTGGTGGGAAACCTGTGGAGTGGAACATTGGTTAAGTCAGCAGCAACTTGTGCAAGTATTAGGGATCGACCGATTATCGGTCTGGCGATATTCTGTATTTTCAGCAATATTGGTATCGGCTAATAAAAGATACCAATATTTCAGACCTGTGCCGCCATTCGGGTCCTGGGGGGCCTATCACACTCTTAACTTCCCAGCAGCTCTCTTCATCCCCCTTCTCTAAATATTGCGAGTCCCGCGGCCGTCAGAGTTGCCACGGGTTACCACAGCAATGCTTCGTGCGGGAGTTAGACAGGGGAGCTGAAGGGAGCTGCTGGGAAGTTAAGAGTGTACTGGGCCCCCCAGGGAATATCATATCCCCCTCCCTGGTCAGGTATGAAGCAGGGGGTGGGGACTAAAAATTATTATTATTTTTTTTTGAAAATTAAATATTTCAAAATAAAAGTGTTTAAAAAAAAAGCCCCTCCCCCCATTTTACACACATTACATACCTACACAAACATTCTGCATTCATTATACACACAAACACACTACATTCATTATGTACACACTACACAAACACACACTGCATTCACTAATCAAATACTCTCACTGCATCCACTACACACACATATATTCTTGAAAACATAAATTCTGACTGGCATGTATATTTTGTGCTTTTACCTGAATAAAAAATAAGATTTGCAAAAAATAAAATTATAATAATAATAATAATAATAATAAACATGTTCAGTACATTTGTGTAGAAATAGTTTGTTTTTAAATGGAAAATTTACAGAATATTGGTATCGGTAAGCTATCGGCCTGAAAGTGCACAGATTATTGGTATCGGCTCTAAAAAAAATTTAAAAAAAAATCAATATTGGTCGATCCCTACAAGTATGTATTCAAAATAGCTAAAGAAAGACACTCTTAAAATGCCTGACTAGCACACAGAGAAAGGTTTTCAAAATTACATTCAAATACTGTAATTTTATAACAAATGTTTAACGTTATGCCTTTTTTTTTTTTAAACTCACACAAGTATACCTATACAATAAAGATAAATGATGTTCCCTTTTATTATTATTTATCTTTGTGGAAGCTCCAACAACAAAACCTGTCAGACAGGAATCTTAACAATTACAGTCGACAACATGCATTGAACTAAACTGGCTAAATGAAACCTGTCAGATGTGGTTAATTAAGGTTCCTTTCCTAACCATTTATGTGCTGAACAACCCAAGAAAATGTATATAAAAAAAAAATATATATATATATTTTTATTTTAATTCTTTATTTTTGTTGTGCAGAGAAGTTTGACAGAAATGTCTGCAGTGCCACAATAGCAGTAGCAGGCAAGATTAGGCATCCATTCATTGAGAGAACAAAAGGTGAAGTTGCACATTTTGCTTAAGTAACATATTAATACAAATTATGTTGTTAGGTGATTAAAATTCAGAAACAGAATAAAGTTACAAACGGTTTTATAACCTAGCGTCTTCGTGGTGCATAACAATAGAGCCACCCGTGTAAATAATAAGTCGGGATATGGCAATGTGATGATAATCAGTCAAGGGTGAAAAGGTCAATATAGTATGGGCTCGGACTGTGTCGCTCGTAGTTTAGATTAGTGGCCACTCTAGGGTGTAGGGGAGTAGGGACGCTTTCTGGCTTTTCATAGTTAGTGTTTTGTCGTCCTCTGGGTGTATGTTGGGTCAGTATGTCGTCGGTAGTCGGGACTCCTCTCAGTGTAAACCGAGGAGGGTCCATGTCTCTGAGTATAAATATAGGAAAGGCATGGAAGGGCTTTAGTGTGTATAAGGGGGCTGTTCGCCTGGTGTGTGGTCCTGTCAGTGTCTCAGCAACCGCTGGAATGTACCATCTTGTCTGCTGGTTCGGATCACATGGTTGTCACTGGGGACCCCCTATGGGTGCGGTGGTTGTTCTGGGTGGTATCGTGACTGGGAATCCAGTGGGGTAAGGAGGACTGCTCCCGGAAGGTTGCCTGGCCCATGTAAGAATCTGGGTTTCGTGTCCCGTGTGTCCCCGTTTCCATGTCCCCCTGTTCCCCGTGCCCCACTGTTCTGTCATACGACCTTTGTGGTCAGTATCGTCTCTAGGGTTTCATGTGTCTATGTTCAGGGCTTCCAAAGCACACACTTAAATCAAATAATTAAACATAAAGTTGCATAAAATGTGTAAACTCAAACATTTTAACTCAGACGGAGGTCAAAAGATTTTAAGCTGAAACTCTTGGTAGGTATGGACAGTCATTACGGGAGCAGCTTCATGGCCGTCAGGCCTCTGGTATGGGTAGTCTCATGGAGGGTTTAGCAGCATGGGGGTATCCCTTTTCCCCCTCTCTCCAGGTGTGTGTGTCTTCGCCTTCACGGCTACTGGGCGACCGGTCCCTTGTAGTGTCTGGGGAATTGCAGGTAGGGGGGGCAGCTGGAGTTTCTGCAAGAAGTCTGATGGGTCCTCTGTGGCAGACAGGACGTGGATTTCCTCCCCCCTGGATACCACTAGTGTTCCCAAGACCCCCCATCGGTACCTGATGCCATTTGCTCTCAGCAACTTGGTGATGGGCAGGAGTCTGCGCCTGGCCAGCAGGGCTGAGAATGGTAAGTCCGCATACACTGATATGGAGCAGGCTTCTACCTGCACGCTGGGGCTTTTCCTGGAACAGGCCATTATGGCCGACTTCACTGCTGTGTCCCTTGTCACCGCAATTATGTCCCTGGGTGAGTCAGCTGGAGCCGTCGGTGCCTTCCTTATTCGAAAGGCTGCCACCAAAAGCGGTGAGTCACCATTCTCTCTGACCCCCATCGCCTTTAGTACTTTGTGTGCAAAGTCCAGGAGGGCCTCCCGTTGTACGGTTTCTGGAGCTCCGCGGATCCGAATATTCCTCCTGCGGTGTCTGGCTTCTAGTGATGCCACTGTGCGGGTAAGGCTGTGAACTTGTTGTGTGAGGGTTTCCACCTGGGAGTGGGTGTCTGTCAGGCGCTGCTCCCGGGCTTCCTCTCTGGATTCCGCCGCTGCGAGTCGTTGTTGCAGTCCGCCGACTTCCACCTGCACCCCCGCCAGGTCCGCCTTCCATACCGCCCTCAGATCTTGAAGGAGTTTTTTGATGTCCCCCTTCGTGGAGGGAGAGGCATCGGAGTCAGAGTCCGCTCTCAGGTACACTCTGTTTGTGGTCTGTCGTGGGCCCTCTTCGTCTATAGAGTCGCTGGAGTCACTAGAGCCATGCGGTCTGTCCGGCGCCATCTTGTTGCGGGCCTGCGGCCGTTCAAAAGAAAGTCTGATGTCTGAGTGGGTTACACTCTCCGGATGGGCATTTTTTTTGTTTTTGCGTCCCATAGTATTCTGTGAGGCTGTAGGATCTCCCAGGTCGATTTTTGGGTTAAAATTCTGGTGCAAACGGCTTTTTCCTCAATGTTTGGAGCAGGAGCAGCACCCATGCACGTCTGTTCAGTCGACAGGGCCACTTTAAATGTATATATATATATTTTTAAAACAAAAAATATAAAATAAAACCACTTAGGGGAAGACCATTACTAATGTATTAAAACTCAGATCAAAATATTGTATTATCATAAAAAGAAGTGAAAATGTGAGATCAGCACCTTTATTACATATAGAAGTGCCAAATGACACAAGAGCCTGAAATATTCTAAGCATGTTTGCATACAGGTTTTTAAATTTAATGTGACACTTCCCTCCCCTGGAGCAATTCAGCTTTCTGTAATTATTAAAGCGGCACGGTCATGGCCGAATTATGTTTTATTTTTTTAACCCCCCCTCCCGACTCCACTACATCTAATTGTCCCCCTAGTCACCCCCAAATGCCCCTAAGCCCCCCATATTATTGGTAGATAGCTCCCTGATACCGTGAGAATTAGGGAGCTATCTACTAAGCGAATTGGTAGAATTGGCACGAATTGGATAGGAATTTCATTCATTAGAATGAAATTCCGATCAGAACAAAGTCCCAAATTGCATCCCAACATGAATGAACAAACTGTTCGGTAAGAAAACTAGAGCAGACAGGAAGAAATGAAGAACAGATACTGACAGAGGGAGAGAAGAGGTAAAGGTAAGTTCGGCATGACAGTGCCGCTTTAAGGCCTTTTCAAAGTTAGCACTTCTCAAAGAAAACACTTGTTTCAATGCCTCTCTATGAGAAGCAGTGTTTACAGTGACTGCTGCGCTTGCACAAGTCATCAGTAATTATGACTTTACTGGAGATATATCAAAACTGCAGTGTGGGGGGGGGGGATTTAATAGATTTCCAGCACTTTCAAAGCAGAAATGGGTGAACTAATAATCTAAATATAAATAGAACTCAAATAAAAAAAATATTTATATATATTGAATTATTTTGTAACATGTTTTAATGGGAAAAACTTAATCCGATTAAAAAATAAATAAAAAAATAATAGAGTTACCTAAACTGCAGAATATTACACACGCACATTTATTTACTAAAAAGTAAATTAGCATGAACCACTCTCACACGTAACAGCTAGATATCTACACAGCAAAAAATATTAAAGGGAACCGGTCTCTTTTGTCAATATTATGTTTACGGATCCTGTACATTTAGCAAATTTAAATTTGCGATAAATGAAAAAATAAAAAAAATAATATAAATCCACCCCTATTTACTCTGGCACTGAATCTCCCCAGCTTGGCTTTTTGTCAGTTTGCCCTTTAATGTCACTGAACATTGTGGAAAAGGAGACCCGGAAGCAAGGTTTCTATTCTTCACGGTGTGCCTGGTCTGACCTGAATTGCAATATCACTTTATAAATCTTTAATACATATTTGAAATCAAATGGGGCATCAAATGAAAAAAGGATATAAGTTACAGTCAATATTCAATATTTAAAAACAAAACAAAACAAACCCCCAAAAAACAGCAGCTGAAACCTAATTACCTGGCCGGCTAGGCAGAGGTGGAAAGGCTCCAGGGTGGTGAATTGGGATGAACTGGGTGTTTGTACTTGGACTTGAAGTTGGCGTTGATGGGGTTTTCCTTGCTTCAGGGACCGGAGTTTTCACCTGTAAAAAGACAGGTTTAGGATTAGAACAATGAGATTGTATTTACTTGGCATAAAAGAAACAAAAATCTGATGAAACCATAGGAGTGATTATGGCAGTCTGACTCCTAAGTTTGTCAAATCCTTATTTATAGTGATACAGGATCAATAAAACTGTAACCCCCACCCACCTCCCCAATAAATAAATAAATATATATATACACATACATACATACATACATATATATATATATATATATATATATATATATATATATATATATATATATATATATAAAAAATCAATTTTACCTGCACTGCAATGCTCTGTTTTCCAAGTTCTGTGACCTTCTCAATATTTAACTTCTTGGGCTCATTCTTCCGTTTAATGTTATCTTTTTTGGTTATCGCAGTGTTCAACCCCTTGCTATAGTCTCTCTGTTCCTTGCCAGCATTTACTGTTCTGGAGTAACATTTTGCTGGAGGTTCACGGTTTATCTCCTGTGGTTTAATGTTTTCTTTGAATGTAACCACTGGTTTTTCAGAGGATTCACAGCTAGGGCTACGACCAGTGGACAACACAGATTTCAGGCCAGGACTGCCTTCATTTTTGGGAGTCTCTGAATGGATGGTCTCCTGTGGGGAAGACCTGCCATCTGCTTCATTTGCATCTTCGGTCAAAAGCTCAGGGATATCTGTAAAGAATTCTACCTCTCCTGCAATACAACGATATTGCATTAGCCTGCCAAAGAAAAACAGAAGTATTACGTGTTGGCCACTGATGTAAAGCTTTGGTTTTAATGCACTAGTCATATGAGATACATTCTTTGGTTCTGCATTCACAATTAACGAAGAGTATAGCCAAATTGCTCTCTCCTAACAAGAACTGTTAGAAAAATAAAATAAAAAAATCACCATATGAACACCACCACCACCCACACCAAAATGTAGCTACTCATTGCTGCAGTACAATGTCTGTCTCAGTAAGCTATTATATAGCCTGTACAACTCACTTAGGAGTTGCAATAACTTTATCCATTGTATAGACATGGAAGATGATTATGTGAAAAGAAATTACAACACTGGGACTCAAACATCAGGTCTCTAGGTATGCAGAGAGGCATGATTCAACAGGTATAATAATACATAATAAATGCAATCGCTTCTTGTTACAGGGAAATATACAGCTGCTATTAGTTGAAAACTACTTTAAAAAAAAGGTATACAACTTGTCATATTTTGAAACAACAGCTGTGTTTGAAAAGTTGAGCTTGTTGGCTTTTTTTGGACTAAATTATGTTATTAATACTACTGGCAACATCACAATTACACAATAAAAGGCAAGATCTTCCCTGAGAGGTCAATAAATGTACTATAGAATCAATCATGAGATCACAAGCAGAGAAATGAGCATATTCATTTTTAATACTGCCATAGAAATGTCAAGAGTTCCTCAAATAGGCTGTCAGGCAATGCATTAATAAAGCAATGAACATGCTTGAGTAACACACCGAGGCTGGTTTTCACAGATCCATTTTCCCAAGGATACAAGACGCATGGGCCGTAGCCTACGGTGCTGTGCATCCCTGTCTCCAGTGATGGCTTGGTGGCCTCTAGAAAAATCTAGATTCCTGTTGAAAAAATAAATAGTCAAGACAGCAGTGCTAGATAAGAATGATAAAAACTGTACAATAAACTGGTGCCTTGTGCTTTTGTTTTGTTGCTAGGTTCTTGAGTATGCTTTGCAACATTTAATGGAACGGTCCAGTCCCTAAAACACTTCATGTTCCTCTTGCTTATTTTATCAAAGTGCTGATTTCAAGAGAGTCAGATTTGGTAGCAGCAAGGAGACTCTTCCCAGCGTTAGATTAAAGGTAAGATTTCTAACTCTAATTAGATTTCTAATATTATTTAAAATTTTACACAGCTGCACAGCTTACACACCCCAAAGATTAATCCTGCACATGGGAACATCTTAAAAACTCAGTCTTTAATTTTAAATGGAGCATAATGACCATTCTTTGATTTTTGTTATAATGTAGAACAAAAAAAATCTTTATAACACCTTCATTAGACTCTTCCCATTCCCACAGAGAATAGCAATCTTGCTACAGTAAACTATTTACCATGGGCAGTGTCCTGAAGCATTGGCACAACTCCATACTTTGGAAATCCACTAAAAATAGCACAAGCTCCAATTTTTGGGTCCCAACCCAGGAATCCCTGGTTTAGTAAATAACCTCTGAATTTACTAACCCTTTGGTTAGCAAACAGCTTTGTAAAGTACAGTTCATTAAGTTCACAATCTACAGGTATTGCAACAGCCATTTTGGGGAACGTAAACGGCATAGTTAGCAAGAGCAACAAGGAAATATTTACCTAAAGGCTGGGCGAAGAGCCAGGAATCCTTGCAACTCAAACTCCTCTGGAAGTGGCAACACTGAGGAATAAGGAAAAACCACACTTCATTACAACCAGCATTACTGTTTAATGGATTAAGAATAGTAGAGCTAGCGAATTATCACTTCAATAATGAGCAAACATTATTTAACGGCACTTCGAATTTGTAGAAAACCAGTTGCATTCTATATTGCATACATTGAGCACATCAGGTACCTATAAGCGTGGTATGGCTAATGCAGAAGGGAACTTCCACGTTACCCGTTCAACTTTAGAACAGCAATGATAAGCAGAGAGCCTGGTTGATGAGTTAGCCCAGCGTTCTGAGCCTATAATTGTTCTTCAAAGTTATTGGGGATATTCACCATTCATCAAAGCTTTAGAGATTTGCAAACATCATTTCTCACTATAGGCGCAACCAAAAACTGAACGATATCACACAGAGAAGTTCAAGTTTCAATAAGGTAAGCATGCTCACAAAGAGAGAGCCATTTTCAGCAAGCGTGTGTTTTTCTGTGAATGAAACAAGTTTGCATTTCTTTATGTATTGTTTTCATAGTGTATTACAAAATAAATGGTCAACACTAAACAGAAGGATCCCTTTAAAAATTCACAATTTAATAATAAACACTTATTGACCTCTGAAATTATGGTACAGTTAAATCCCTGGTTAAAAAAAAAAAAAGTATGACAGTTAAAATTATTAAGGCTTTTCCCCAAAAAATTACCCGTGTGTTCATTTGCAAGCATCACTGCTCTGGACTTCCCAACCGATATGAAAAAAAGGCAAGGACAAAAAATAAAAAAAAATGTCTTTCAAACATAATAATAAGAACTAGAAAACAATGTTTAAGGCCTACACTACAAAGGTTCCATAGTTTGCTGGCTCAGGTTCCATAGTTCCCTTTGACATTCATATTTTGGAGAGTCAGTTATTTACTGAACAAGGTGAGGCAAGCAAAACCTACATGGATTGCATGCTGGGAAAGCACTGTACACACAGTATACATTGCAGAGGTTATTAATTGCATTATTCACAGAATTAACTTAAATGACTGTGTTTTAATCATAGCAACATATTTCCTTAATTGCACTTAATGAGGCTGTTATTTTGCAAGTCTGTCAGACAAAAAGTCAAATAGTTTTTTTTTTTAGTTTTTTTTAGCATAAATCCAGATTTGTATGCTTTATTAAAAGAGACATAGCTTAATTAATTAGCCCTCTATCTTAAATAACATTATTGCAAAAATGCTTATAAAACAAGGGAGAGGAATAGGAAAAAAACAAAAACATGAAAATTAAACCAATGACTAAGAGAGATATTGGTCTATTCACTAAAGCCAAAACGGCTCCGCACGAATAGGGCAACATTATTTGACCAGCCTCCAAATAGTCAACACTCAAGCTGCGGAGAGTTTTTAAACTATCTGCTTGCTGGCAAATAGTACTTGTAATTATCACTTGCTTATAAAAAAGAACAAAAGGCAATTTAGCATTCAATGCTTTTTGGAAGCAAATTAAAATTTAAAATCTGTGCTTTGGAAATGCCAAAATCCTAAAGTGGACACCAAATGTATCTCTTCGAACAGTGCAGATTTGGTCTGATTGACTGAACAACCTGATTGGCAATTCTCATTTTTACAAAAAAGGTTGCAAAATATTTACCATCTTGACAAATTGGCGTTTAGTGAAAGGCCCGATAGCATTTCTTCTAAGTACCTTGAAAAGACATGGGATTCCTGATATCGATGGAATGTAAGCTCGTTTGATCATGGACCTCAACCCCCCTATGTTCCTGTGCAACCAACTAGTCTAATTGCAAATACTGGTCTGGAAGTACATCTATTGTACAGCACTGCTGAATTTGTTGCCGCTTGATAAATAATAGTAATAATATCATACGATAGGCTTAGCCTTCTCAATATTTGTCAACTCTTCACGCACAATTAAATTTAATGCAATGATTCTAATAATAGCTTGTTCAACTTATTTTTTGCACTTTCCCATATAGGACTGTCAAATGTGGCTCAAATCATTTACTGGGCTACAGCTTTCCTCATCTTCAACCAGTTTAAAGGCTAATGGGAGATTACAAGAACTGCAATTTAGCAGCCACAGGAGGGCAGAAGCTGGAAAGCGCAATTGTAATAAATTAAACAATTTGTACACTATATAGAAACATAACTCTTACTGTTGGCACCAGAGAGGTCCTCATCAAGCACATGAAAACGGTTTAGAAGAGAAATCAGCCAAGGCCACACACTGCAAGAAAGAAAAAGAGGAACATGTTCACCTTCAAAGCAGAATACCTCTGGGAATTAAAAATGCAGAGAGCCGGCAGGATCTCATATCACATATATTCTGTGTCTTGGTAATTTGATATTCTAAGCAGACTCCGATAAATATCAAATATACATATATTATCTTATCCTATCCCATCTTCTGCTTCCTGTATGGCATACTAGTCAAGCTAAAGAAATACTTCTATGTCCTCAGCAACTCTTCAGCAAAAATACATTTAAAGCAGCGTTTCCCAATTGGTGTTCCACCCAAATTTGCAAAAATAAAATGGCCGTGGGCGGCAAGGGAGTAGTGAGCAATGATCTCCCCTGCACGTTATGGAAAAGGAGAAATAATAATAAAAGGAAGGTTTTCTGGAGATACTTTAAGGAGTTGCCTAGATTTACACTGCAAATGAAAGACAAACAGGAAATTAGGGATCGACCGATATTGATTTTTTAGAGCCGATACCGATACCGATATTCTGTGAACTTTCAGGCCGATAGCCGATATAATTTGCCGATATTCTGTACATTTACCATTTTGGAAAATAAAAACTATTTCTAAAGGTAAATGCACAAAATATACATGCCACGTGTAGTGGATGCAGTGTGACAGGGGAGCTGTGTGTGTGTGTGTAGTGGATGCAGTGTGTGTCTTTGTGTAGTGTGTGTGTAGTGGATGCAGTGTGTGTCTTTGTGTAGTGTGTGTGTGTAGTGGATGCAGTGTGTGTCTTTGTGTAGTGTGTGTGTGTAGTGGATGCAGTGTGTGTTTGTGTAGTGTGTGGGTTGTGGATGCAGTGTGTGTTTGTGTAGTGTGTGTGGAGGATGCAATGTGTGTTTGTGTAGTGGATGCAGTGTGTATTTGTTTAGTGTGTGTAGTGGATGCAGTTTGTATTTGTTTAGTGTGTGTAGTGGATGCAGTGTGTATTAGTGTAGTGTGTATATAATGAAAGCAGAGTGTTTGTGTAGTGTGTGCGTAAAGTGAATGCTGTATATACTAAATGCAAAGTGTGTGTGTATATAATGAATGCAGAGTGTGTGTGTATTTGTGTAGTGTGTGTATAGTGAATGTAGTGTGTGTTTGTATAGTGTGTGTGTATATAATGCAGTGTGTGTAGTGTGCATTATATAAACACACTACGCAAATACACTGCATTATATACACACACTATGCAAACACACTGCATTATATACACACACTACACACACAAACACTGCATTATATAAACACTACACAAACACACACACTGCATTATATACACACTGCACAATA
>OW240919.1:43011481-43045025 GCA_933207985.1 Pelobates cultripes
GTGTGTGTATATAATGCAGTTTGTGTGTGTGTATATAGTGTGTGTATATAATGCAGTGTATTTGTGTGCATTGTATACAAACACACACTATACAAACACACACTGCATTATATACACAGTGTGTTTGTGTAGTGTCTGTGTATATAATGGAGTGTGTGAGGGGGAATTTTTTATTAAATTATTTTTATATATATATATATATAATTATTATTTTTTGTCCCCCCTCCCTGCTTGTTGCCTGGCCAGGGAGGGGGGATATGACAGTCCCTGGTGGTCCAGTGGTATTGGCTGAGCTTTGGGGGGGCGGAGAGCAAGCGCTTACTCACCTCCCAGCAGCTCCTCCAGCTCCCCAGTGCAACTCTCGCGGCCAGCGTGTCGCGCGGAGCGTTGCCATGGTGATCCATGGCAACGCTCTGACGGCCGCGGGTCTCGCGAGAGTTGCACTGGGGAGCTGGAGGAGCTGCTGGGAGGTGAGTAAGCGCTTGCGCTCTGCCCCCCCAGGACCGCTGGGCTTGTAATGAGCCTGGCGGTCCTAGGAGGTATTATCGGCAATATCGGTATCTGAATTGGCCGATACCGATATTGCCGAAAATACCGAATATCGGCCGATTATATCGGTAAAACCGATAATCGGCCGATCCCTACAGGAAATGCCGCATCAAACATGGCCCTGCAAGCCGTTAGAACAGAGGACGACATCAAAGGCAGGGAATAGCCAGTTTAGATAGGTATAAAGGTATTACATTACAGTAGTTGGAAAAATGTGTCTAGAGGGAAGGTGTATTTTTATATTACCAGCATTGAGAAGACACACAAAAACTAAATCATTGTAGTAGTATGCCAAGATAAAAGTATGAAATAATGTGTTGCTAATCGTGTTAGTATTTTCGGAATCTATCTTCCATGCCCTCAATTTCACAGTGATCAATGTACATGTAGCAACATTATATTGTACAATGTATACTGACTGTTGTGCAATATGTTACATCAAAGGGGGCTATAAAAAAAAAAAGTGAAATAAGAGAATAGGAGAGTAGAGGCAAAGGTCAGAGTCCCAAGGAATGCTGTCAGAAAGCAGAACAAGACAGGCAAACTTACTGGTTAATGTCCAACTATTTACAATTAAAGCAAATGTTTACACGGCTACTTTACACATCCCAGTTTTTTTAAGTCAAATGTGAATCTACATTTTTGTCAATCTATGCAACTGTACATCCACACGCTAAGAATGTATCTTTCAAACTCTATTCAGTTTATAAAATTTTAACTCACACTTTTAGCCACATATTTAAAGAACTCCCAAAAGTGCAAAAGTAATTCTACTTACTATTGTCTTTCCTCAACTGCATTTTCATGGAAGACACTGGGACGCAGCTTCATCCAGTCTAATGACACCTTGATGGCAGGAAGCGGGTCCGCACAGGAAGTCTCCTCACAGTGGTGGGTCTTTATGGGGCTCCTGCAAAGGATGCCAAGGAACGACACTGCGGAAGGGGGGAAGATGAAAAACAAAAAAAGGAACATAGAAAGATTAACTGCAATCTCTTCATGAAACATGAATGGGAAATTTAGCTTTCACTCAAGTGTACAGATTTCTAAGAAAGAAAAACATGATGGGAAAATACTGCAAAGAACCATGTCCCCATTGCATGGGTTCCCACTACCCAGACCCTATCCAGATAAAGCTAAAGCAGAAGTTCCTACTTTCGTTTTATAATGTGCATTCTGCTAGCCTTTAAACACAATTCACCAGACGATAGTCTGCTGACTCTCTCAGCCAATACATTTTGGCCAAAAACAAATATGAAGTTCAAAGTGTTTCAAAGAGTCAAACAGTGTGAAAAGAGACCATTACCTAGGCACAGTAACAAGGGACTCCTGTGTACAGTGCACTGTAGTGATTAGACTGTCCCTTTAAAAACCAGCAGCCAACAGGAAGCTGAGATTCAAACACATGTTTAGTTCTTAACTCCCAGCATTCTACTGCTAAATGTCATCTATCTAATAAGGAAGTCCAAGTGAGCTATAACTACTATATTTAATTTCAACTGAAAAAATGTTGAACAGATTTAAAATATATCAGGCCACATCCACATATAGCTAGTTTTCTTTGTTTTTGTTTTTTTTAAATATGGATTCTGTTCAGGGCTAAAGCAATTTCACCATGCTGGTTTGTAGGCAAACTATGCACAGAAATACATAATTTTCCAGAAACTCCATTTACTCAACTGTGGTAAATAACAAATGTTAGATATGCATTCACAAAAGCATTTGATAAAATACTGCCAACAGTGCAGGTTTTATCAAGTTTCATGAATTGAGCACGTTAATCTAGAATACCCACTGAAGAGAGCAAGTAGTTGTGACCAGCGTAGGTCTTCTTCTGGAGTAAAACTCTGCTGCTCAGCCTCCAGGCCAAAACTCCTCAGATGGTGCAGCTGAAAGAGGTTAATCACGGTGATGTGAACCAACTGCTGGGAGTTGAAGGCTTTCTGGAAAAGCATGTTCTGTGTAGGAGAGATGAAATCCATGTGACCATTTTGAATTCAAACACAAAAGGGGAAAATAGTTTTTTTTAACATCTCAAATGGTTACTATAGCAGAGCTGGAAAGTTTTTCCAACACGTCCAGCTCATTTGTTTTTTCTGTTATACCACCCACTTTTATTTTTCTCTCTGCCATGGACTTTTTATTTTTCAGCTTTGTGATAAAATCTTGAGTTGCAGACAATCACATTCTACCATATCATAGAGCAACAGCAAGCTGGAAACCATCCCTGAAATTCTGCTAAGGACTATCCCAGGGATTTTGTCCACTTTGTTTATTTCGCAGTAACCCAGGTAGAGCATATGAATTCAAATAGTCAAATAGACTCAAAACAACAAAAAAAGAAGAAGAAAGGAAAATGTGCCCATTCCGGTTCCACTGTTCTTCAGAAGATTATTAGTCGGAATGCAGAAGTGGGAGTCACAAAAGAACGGTTACGTTACTGACTAGTGTAGCCTGATACATAATACATTCATGCTAACAAACAGGATAATTTAGCCTCAGAGCTAATGCACATAATAGGGATCGACCGATATTGATTTTCTAGAGCCGATAACGATATTCTGTGAACTTTCAGGCCGATAGCCGATATAATTTGCCGATATTCTGTACATTTACCATTTTGGAAAATAAAAACTATTTCTAAAGGTAAATGCAGAAAATATACATGCCACGTGTAGTGGATGCAGTGTGTTTAGACAGGGGAGCTGTATGTGTTTGTGTAGTGTGTGTGTAGTGGATGCAGTGTGTGTAGTGTGTGCAATGTGTATTTGTCTAGTGTGTAGTGGATGCAGTGTGTAGTGTGCATATAATGAAAGCAGAGTGTTTGTGTAGTGTGTGTAAAGTGAATGCAGTATATACTAAATGCAAAGTGGGTGTGTTTGTGTGTATATAATGAATGTAGTGTGTTTATATAATGTATAGTGTGTATATAATGCAGTGTGTTTGTGTAGTGTGCATTATATAAACACACTATGCAAACACACTGCATTATATACGCACACTACACACTGCATTATATACGCACACACTACACAAACACACTGCGTTATATACACAGTGTGTTTGTGTAGTGTGTGTATATAATGCAGAATGTGTGTGTTTGCATAGTGTGTGTATATAATGCATTATATAAACACACACAAACACTGCATTATATACACACACACACTATGCAAACACACTGCATTATATAAACACTACACAAACACTGAATTATATACACACACACTATGCAAACACACTGCATTATATAAACACTACACAAACAACGTGCCGCGGAGCGTTACCATGGTAACCCATGGCAACGCTCTGACGGTCGCGGGTCTCGCGAGAGTTACATTGGGGAGCTGTAGGAGCTGCTGGGAGGCGAGTAAACGCTTGCTCTCCTCCCCCCCTCCCCCCCAGGACCGCCGGGCTTGTAATGAGCCTGGCGGTCCTACGAGGTATTATCGGCAATATCGGTATCTTTATTGGCCGATACAGATATTGCCGAAAATACCGAATATCGGCCAATTATATCGGTAAAACCGATAATCGGTCGATCCCTAGCACATAATCATGCTCACAAACACAAAGTAGAAAATAAAGTTGAGACAAGAGCACTTATAAAAAATAAAAAAAATAAAAATTGGACACCGATGCATTCACACATTCCAGGAGTGAACACTATAGTCATTTTATTAAAATCAAACTCAAAAGGAGGAGTGGCAGTCATTTATCAAAATAACCACATGACTCAAGACATCATTGGTCAAAGAGTTTAATTGATAAATAAAACTGGCACCTTGAATTGCACGTCCGTTGCTAATTTTAACTCTAAGCACTGATGTGTACTCTTTGTAACATGAGCCACAGAACACACATACTGTACTGACAAAGTGAAAGTTCTACTGTATGGTTCATTCTTACAACAAGCACATATATATACATAAACAAAATGTTAAATACTGCACAGAATAAAGAGAAAGAAAACAATTCTGCTGATAGTAAAGGGTTTTAGAAATGCCTTTTAACAGTTATTGGGGGGAAGCCCTGTGACTACAAAAATGTTTCTTTAAATCTCCACATGCTCTCTTATACACACACACACAATAAAATAGATCTTTAAACAAATTATTATAAATATACTAGAACCCAATGTGACTAGTGGCAAATGTGATCGGTAGTAATGTTCCCCTCCAATTATTTACACTGAAGTCTCCACTTACAATTTATGCCAGTATAGTACGCGTACTTTACACAGAAACAAAGAGCCATCAGCTTTAATGATTATATAAATTATATATTATTTATATAGCGCCATCAGATTCCGTGGCGCTGTACAATTTTATCTCTGCATATTTATACTTGTTCTAGTAGACCTGACCTCTAAGGAGAGATGGTTGTCAATATGAAAACTCTTATAGTACAACAGGGGAAAGCTACAATAGCAGTGTAATCCGTAGGAATATGCAGTTTGTTACCAAGGAAACGGCTCAAATTTTAGAAAAAAAAATCTTGAATTGCCCATTAATAAATAACCTAATTTGCTGAACTGACAAATTTCTATTAGCACAGTAGCCATGTATACTAGAACAATGAAAATGTGTGTAAAAATAAAAAACAGAGGGGGCGGAGCCAGCAGCTGAATGGAGCAGACGAGTGGCAGAGGAGCTCAGAGACAAAAAGACTAAAAGCCTACTTAAATACATTACCTTTGCTCCCGAAGGCAAGAAAAGACACCCACGAGCATGGTGAAGAAGTCCAGATGCCAGGAACCTGTCAAACTCTACTGCACCCAGGATATAGGGGACTTTTTGCTGCGCTCGCCACCTCCAAGTAGCCACTCCTTAGATGGCCACTGGAGGGGCTTCCTGGCTCAGGGCTGCACAGTAAGTAACCTTGCCGTTCAGCGTCTCCACGTTCTGCATGGAGACTATGAATTTTCCTCATGGAGATGCCCTGATTCAATGCATCTTGATGAGGAGATCCTGATTGGCCCACGCCGATCTAAAAATCTGCCATTTTGATGATGTCACTAAGGGGGATGGAGCCAGCGTCGGTAGACCCACACGGCGCTGGAAATTAGGTGAGTTTTATACTTTTATAGGAGGGCAAGCCACCTAAATGGTGGGTTTAGCACTATAGGGTCAGGAATACATGTTTGTGTTCCTGACCCTATAGTGATCCTTTAATCTAGTAGTTTACTTTAACTTGCATAATTTAAAAGGAAAAGAAGTGTGCCCAGTATATCTCTCACTAGTACTATCTTTGACTCCATGATTGTAAACTTTAGACTTTCTTACTGATTTACTTTCATAAGCATCTGTGTGAGCAGAACTCCTGATTTAAAAGCAAAGATTGTGCTCTCCCCAATTTCCTTTTTTCCATACCTACCATGAATGCCAGTTTACACAACCCATTACTACTAAACATATTTAAGCATCACCTGGCATGAATAGCATCATCTTGTTTACTTAAATAAAAAAATAAAATGTGTGCAGTTTAATCCTGTTCTCACATGGTTTGCATTACTATGCCTGTCTCACATGGTTTGCATTACTATGCCTGTTACTGAGATTGTGGCACTACAGGCTTGTTTGTAAATCTTTATGGCACAGAAAAAAATAAAGATAAAAAAAACAAAAAAACACAAGACCCACTACATACAAAGTATTATCCTTTTTTGTTACACACTGAGTTGGTGCATTCCTATTAAACCAAGTGTACTAAAGCTCTTCATTCTTTAGCATAAGCAAAAATCTAAGCATGAAACTGTATTCTCTAATGTATGCGTTGTCCTGGAAACATGGCCGCATGACTGGTCTTCGTGAGTGACTGATGAACATCCTGAAACAGCGTGAAGCGAGCTACGCACCTTGAACTGCTCTTCTAGCTGCTCGCGAAGGGGGTTCACTCTATCCAGACTCTTTGTCAGGTACACGTGCCCGTGAAACTTGATGAAGGACTTGATAAAATCAGATACACTCCAGCGCGTCTTTACCTCCTCGCGACTTCAAAATATAAGGCACAATGGATTGCAAGATTAATACAAGGGAAGGAAGGAAAAGCACAAATAAGGATACTAGCACAATAATGATATACTTCACCATATGTACCTCTCCAAAGCTTTGGAAAGGGCTTTCTGCAGGTTGGTAGATGCAGCTGGGAAAGGAAACTTCACAGCAATGCTGCGGCAGTAGTAAAAAATAGTGGTCAGATGGTCCCCCTTTGAAGAGGCTAGAATGGCAAGCTGGTTATACGGTTGACCTGTAAATGCATAATAACACACATTTGCAGTCACATACCAGCCATATAAATCCTGAGATACATTACCGTAACTTCCGATATAGTACAAAATGTTGACAAAGCTTAAAATACTAGTTTACAATAGAAGCCTAAAGCAATAAATAGCTTTTTTTTTGTTTATTTTAACATAGTCACCCACTTCCATTATATTTGGAAAGCATAAACCTTCATCCTGTCTATCCCATAAATTCTAATTAGATATTTTTTTTTTTCCCCAAACAAATTTTAATAAAACGTTTATGAAAAGAATTTAGCATTTTTTAATAAGTATTCCATCTTGGGCATCAAACATGATTGGCCGACACTTATTTTACCAAACCAAGAAGCAAATATACCACTCAATTTTTGTATTAATTCTGAAAGAATATTATTATAAATTAATATAAACTATTTGATCCAGATCAAATGTTAGTCTGGTTCCTAGGTATATTATTTATTAGTACTGACAAAATCATACTTTGATTTTAGTTCCACCATTTATCTCACTCCTATATTTGCTTCTCAAAGGAGCCATGTGTATGTCCAAACAAATGCAATGATTCCCTGGAGTGCCATATATATGTACGTCCAGGAACACACCAATGCTGGACTTATATGTCCTGCTGTTTCCCATTTAGGTCTCGAACTGCATTTCTGCATTAAATCTGAATATAATGACCATTAAACTGACAGTTTGCCCTTCAAACAAATGCCTCAATTTAATATTTTTGGATAAGCTCTTAAGTTTTTTATATATATATATATATATATATATATATATATATATATATATATATATATATATATATATATATATATATATATATATATATATATATATATTGAAATTTCTTTTATATATCTATTTTAGATTTTTCAGTATTTTTAAAAAGTATTTTGAATTTTTATAGAACAATATTTTTGAAAAGCTTATTCACAAGTATGGTATTTTGTGCCTTATTTTTAAGTCTGTACATAGCAGTTAAAATTCAGCTTGCACTTTACAGAAATGTACTGATCACTGTACTCTACAGCAGTAGTCCTGTATGGTACTATATGAGTGATCAATATGGTCACAGGACTCTCTGATCAAACAGACATGTTTTCAAAAATAGTAAATCACTTCAAAAATGTATCCAAAAGTATTAAATTGAGGCCTGTGTGTTTATGTTCCTCCTTATGTGGATGATTGCTTATTAAGTGGAGATCAACAAAGCCAAAAATAGAGGATTTTAGACTAAATGCTTCTTTCAATTCCTCTCTAAAGTGAATGTTTATTATTTTTTATTTATTTATTTATTTAAATAAATCGTAGTAGCACAAAACTTTACTCACCATTGGAAGGGACAAGCTGAGCAGCATGCCTATAATAAGATTCAGCCTGGCTTGTCTGATTTCGGTAGCGAGCTGGAAGAATAAAAGAGGAAACAAAATAAACTATAAACTATAATTTGCACAAAAAGAAGCAGTTAGTAACTTATTTAAACCCATTTGCAGTCTAACAGACGAAAGTGGGTTTACATATATATTGTTACACTGTATGAAACCTATTACATGGAAACCATCTAAAGAGAAAATAAAAAGTTGTACATTAAAGATTGTGCAACAGAGCACTAATGATTCTGAATAGATCAAAAGATTTGGTTAACAGAGCACAAAAAAAAAAAAAAAAAAAAAGCAGTTTAAAAAATACCAAACAATGCAATGCGGAAGCACGCCAAGTCAAGGAAGATATTGCTTTCGTGGTTAAGAAAAGAAGAATAAAAGGTCCATCTCAAATGTTTAGAAAAGTTAGGTTGTGTATGCTCTCTAACATGTAATCTTCTCTTCATTCTTACCAATGTCTCCAAGATGGACCAGGCAATGCTGGCAGATATAAGCACAGGAACTGGACTGAGGCTTCACCATGGATCCAGAGTGTGTCTGTTTATTGCTGATAATCCCCAGCTGAGAGGACTTCACGCGACATGGCAAGTCCACATTAAATACAGTGCAGAGCTCCTGCAAAAGCTTGGGGATGGAGGAAGGGGATACAACAGTTAGTAACACAATTCACTAGGATTAACAGCTAAAAACAGACCATTAACAACAAAAGCCTTGGCTAACCAGGTCCTGAAAAGGTAATAAATGTAAATTAATCTTTACTGGAGACCAACAGAGTAAAACGCAAAGTGTTTGGCACACAATTTCCACTTAATAGCTCAAAATAAATACAAAATTAGAGTTATCTAATATTTTAATTTGTTTTCATTCTGCTGGATGTGTGACCGTCTGTATGCTCATACAACATGCACAAAGCACGCTAGGAATAAACCAAGTGGAAGTGTGTGCATCAAACTGCCTGAGCTAGCTGAACATACAGTAACAAGAAATGGAGACAAACAGGGTATTCGTGCACGTAAGTGCTCACACTAAAAAAAAAAGCTTTTTGGAGAAATTACAAATACAATCTTCGGAGTAGAATGACTAAGGGAATGGAAGGTGGGGGAAAAGCCACAATAGTACCCTATTACACTTCTCAGAATTATAGGACAACAGTCATGAAATATTTACTTTTCATTTTTCCCCCTAAAAAAACCCCCCAAATAAATCCAGTGCACTTTAACTTTAAAAAAAACTAAACATTCTGTTTTGTTAGATGTAATAAAGTGAACATTTTATGACAGTTGTCCTTTATGGTACTGTACCCACGGTTTTTGTATGTCTTACTACAATAAAGCTTGTTTGGTTTGGCAAAAGATGTTGACTCCTTGCGAGTGTTAACTGGCATGATTATGTGGCTAGGATCCATATTAATTCTGGTAGAGCACTGCAGCAAAGCCCTCATTATCCACACAGCAAGACATCAAATCAACAAATAACTATTACTTGACCACGTAATGGACTCCTCCAAGCCTTCTCAATTACAGGCAAATGGGCAACAAAATATTTAAGAAGGACACAAATATTTTACAAAATCTGAGGTTTAATAGGACGGTTTAACCCCTTAAGGACCGGCCTGTTTTTGCGATGTGGTACGTTAAGGACCAGAGCAATTTTGACACTTTTGTGGTGTTTGTGTTTAGCTGTAATTTTCCTCTCTCTCATTTACAGTGCCCATACAAGTTCTATTTTTTTTTTTTTTAAGGACAAGAAGGGCTTTCTTTACATACCATTATTTGTATCCATGTCATATATTTTATTTAAAAAAAAATAATAAAATATGGTAAAATATTTTTTTTTAAAACACAAACATGTTTTTGGACTTTTACTAGAAAAATCTTTTACTGATCTACAAAAGCTAATGAAAAAAATGCTAAATAGATAAAAAAATTTGTCCAGAGTTTAAAAACACCCAGTGTTTACATGCTTTATTGCAAGTTAAAGGCCTAGAAATACAAGTAGGAAATTGCTGTTTCAATATATACATACATACATACATACATATATTGTATCAATAGTGCCTGGGCAGACGGGCAGTCCCCCTGGACCGGGAGGAGCACTGATCGCCGCCGGGGGACCGACTGTGATCAGGTAAGTACCCCCAGACCGTTATGACGGTTCAGGACTGTCATCGGTCCTCAAGGGGATGTTTCCGATGACGGTCCTGAACCCGTCATTGGTCGTCAAGAGGTTAAGGCCCCAAAAATTCCAAACATTATTATAATTGCCATTTATATAGCGCCAACAGATTCTGTAGCGCTTTACAATATTATAAGAGAGGGGATTTAGCTATAAATAGGACAATTACAAGAAAACCTACAGGAAAGATGGGTTGAAAATGAATTGCAATCTGCAATTCTACGGCAGTAACGCTTTGTGGGCTATAGATTCACGATCACCGTGTATCACGCAGTTGCACAAGTTTTAAAAATGTTTTGGTTTTTAAATTTTTTTATTCATTATTTATTTTATTTTTTTTAAGCTGGACATCTAGACATCAAAATAAAATATAAGAATTTCTGCTTCATATCTCAATGCAGATTGGACACTAAAGTGATACTTGCTGGACAATTTAAATGAATTTCAGATTTAAAGCCAAAATAGTGAAGCTGGAAGCATAGCCAATGTTGAAAATGTATCCAGGCTTTAAATCTGAAATTCTCTTTCAAATTCCCAACAATTCGCTCTTTATGGATTTTGGCTTTAATGTAATAAATACAGTCTTACATCTTTAACATTTAATGAAGCATTATCTATTATGAATAATTTACTACATGTAAGGTGCCACCACATTAAGTCTGCTTGAGTGATACAAAAGGAATGTTCATTAATTTAGACAAGGCCTTACCTGTGTGTAGAAGCCACTTGCTGCCTCAAGGAACAGTGACAAATTAGCTTGTACCTCACTGCGGTTTGGGTTGGCCCTGTTTTTGGCTTGCCCCTGCAGTGTTGTGATCTGGTTCTTGAAGGCATGATTCCAGCTACAGGCAGAAAACACGGTTACTCCTATTTTTATCACTGTGTTTACAACAGTGTTAATTATCTACTGTGCTATATGTAGCAAATAGACTGAGCCAAGAAAAAAAAAATTAGAAAACAATTGTCCAGTCATAACAAAAAGCAAGAAAAAACAAGATTCAGGTTTAGAGTAGCTAAAATGCAAACAATATGACAATTGTTAATTTTTATTATTACAGCAAATTTCACTTTTATTATTATTTAAGAGAATTTCACTTTTTATGTGAGCGGCCATGTTCAGCACCTGCAGCCCGTGTCACATTTGTACACTCAAGCATGCACGAGAGTACAACACTCAGATATATGGAGGATATGGCAAGATCCTCCATATACAGAGCCCTTTTCCCTTCAGTCGTCACTAGTGATGGCTGGGTGCGTGATCAGGCTTGAAAAAAAGGACTGCCAGTATTTCACACTTTTACTCAGGGCAGCAAACGTTAATATGATTTTGTTTCCCCCTTTCATGATTTAGACCCAACTTAATCTGCATCAGCTGCAGTATCTATAGATACAGTATTCAAAAATCAAGTCACATGTTAGACACATGCCATCTCAAAGATTCAACAACCTAGCTCCTATTATTTACATAGATTAACATAAATATATTTAGAAAATAAGTCACCATTAATGAGGCTTCTCATATTACCCGACAAGAATCCTTATGACTAAACAGCCAATTATACAGCACTGTCTTTTGCCCTGAATCTTTTAAGAAAAAAAAAAAAAAAACAACACTTGATACTTACAGGTCCTGTTCCACCTTTTTGTCCAGTGCATACTCCAAGTCTGTCACCAGCATCTTCTGATACAAGTCCTGGAGCGCTTGACGAGATGTCCAGACCTCAGCTGTACCAGGTTTAGAATCTGAACATCAGAACACACACAGTTAGATTGACAGGTCATTTGTTTTTTCCATAATCTACAACTAATTAGAGATTCAGTTGAATGAGAACAAAAGCTAATGGTACAGGCTACTAAGAATAAGTCATTCTCCATTGTCGCAGACTAGACATCCTTCTCAATATTATTCCAGAATGTTTCATAGTTGCACTGGCTGTGGCATTTAGTCTCCACACTTACAGGTCTATCTCTTGGCCATACCCACAGGCACTTGTATGAATGCATTCCTCACTTCATTTACTACTATGGATACAGCAAGATACTCAGCCAAGATACTAAAGAAGCTGTGAAGTACCTATGTGGTTATCTATCTCAGAGGAATAAACTCTGAACAGGGTGTTGCTCGTGGGTTTCTATCACATCTGTAAGCAAAAAAAAAAAAGCTAACAAGTGCAGACGAGCGCAAAACACTTACCTGTCATATCTGCTTTCAGGACTTCAGCCTGCCTGCAAGGGAATACACAGAAGAGAATGGAAAGTTACAAACAGACCAAAGAATCATTTTAGTTAATAAAATGGAAACAAAATCACAACAACAAAGAAAATGTTAATTCAATGGGACTCATGATAAACAAACAACAAACATACGGATACTTTAATGTGACTTAGCAAAACAACCCCACAAGCAACCCCCCAATTTTTATTATTTTTTTTTCTGAGCACACCAGTATTCCACATTCACACTGTGCAAGGGGCTGGATCATCAGGACTGAACTTGTGAAATTAATAATGGTGTAATACAGGACAACAAATGGGTGTTTGTCATCCCATTGAACACAGTATGTATGCCCGCCGGTGCAGTGGCAGAATTACAGGGTCGCGAGTGCAACCAGTCATACTGTGTTCCACCTATGATGGGTGTCCCATGATGTCCTTTCAGGCCCGGGCATCACTAAATAGCGAGGAAGATTACAGGATCCTAGCAGCTCCACTGGACCACAGGGAAAGGATCCACTATAGATCACCCAAAGGTAGGAAAGCTGGGTGGATTTAAATGAAAACAAATCATTTGTGTGTGTGAGAGAATGTGTGTGCCTATTGGTACTTTAAGTCTAAAACTACAAGGTATGTTCATGGCCACAAAAAGCCAATAAAAAAAAAAAAAAAAAGATACAGTGCATAAAACAGTAAATGGGATGCCATAGTCTTAGGACACAAAGGTGATCGATGGTCCTCCACCCCAAAACATAAAGGGTTAAAAAATAAACAATTCAACAACCCTTTATTCACTTACCCATCCTGTGCGGATGGCAGAGAATTGGGCAATGAGACTACAGGTCCATAATCTATACATCTACACTTCTGAATGTTTACAGGTGCACTTTAGCCTTTACCGCTTCTGATAAAGAAGCATTATGGTTGGCAATTGAAATGGCAAATGAGTTAGGTAAATTGGAAAGATTGTCAGAGTTGTGGCAACTGACATTTACTGTGAATAAGTGCAAGATAATGCATCTTAGAAGTAAAAACTCAAGGACAGAGTACAGAATATGTGATACAGTCCTAACCTCAACATCTGAGGATAAGTATTTATGGGTAAATATTTCAGATGACTTAAAAGGACACTGGTCACCAGAACAACTACAGCTTATTGCATTTGTTCTGGTGAGTAGAATCATTCCCTTAACCCCTTCAGGACAGAGCCAATAGTACATGTTCTGATCAAAACAAAATATAAAACAAAAACTGGAATTTGCGCTATATGTCTGTTCAACCATAATTCACCTCTTTTAGATTATACGCAACCCACACTTATTATATATCATTTTGTTCAGGAGAAAATGGGCTTTCATTTCATATCAAATATTTATATATGAAAATTTATTATGAATGAAATAAAAAAAAAAAAAAAAAGAGAAATTTTTAATTTTTTAAACATTTGTAGTTCCACCTCACATTTTAGCTGTGAATGTCATAATACTGTTAGCTTTTACTGCAAAAAAAAAAAGCACATATTTGGATTCAGCAAAGTCTCACGAGTACAACAGTACCCCCCATTAACAGTTTTTACGGTGTTTTGGAACATTAAATGGTCAAATATAGCACATTCCATTTTTCAGTTTTTTCACATTGAAATTTGCCAGATTAGTAATGTCACCTTTGAGACCGTGTGGTAGCCCAGGAATGAGATTTACCCCCATGATGGCATACCATTTGCAAAAGTAGACTACCCAAGGTATTGCAAGTGGGGTATGTCCAGTCTTTTGTAGTAGCCATGTACAGGTTTTATGGTGTTTTGGAAAGTTAGAGAGTCAAATATAAGGCTTGCATTTCATTTTTTTCACATTAAAATTTGCCAATTGTTCAAGAACACTGAAATCCAAACTATTTTAGATTTATTGCTTTGGCTTCCAATACCAGTCTGGCAGTGCCATTTTTAACAGGTTACCATTTTGCTTGCTGCATTATTTGCAAGCTGCCAGTAACCATGGCCTCTGACAAACACTTGAAGACTATGCAGCATTACTCTGTGTGATGTACCTTGAAGTAAAGGGCTGTTGCTTAGTTACAATTCACATCATGCAGCCTGATGCTGCACACGTCTCGGAGTTCAGACGTTCTTCAGAACATTTCTAAGTTTTAGGTAGTTGCTTAACAATGTATGAAATCATATCAAATACCATGGCACAAGAGTTCACATTTAAAATAAGGGTAACTATTTCATGCTTTTACAGATTTATAGATCATTTTACAAAAAAAAAAAAAAAAAGCGATGGAGCACTGGAGGGCAGTGCTGAATGGAGCAATTTAACTAGTTTTCATGACTAAACATTCAAATGTAGCAATCTGAACAGACTTTGATAATTCCCAATTTTGGACTGCTTGTGGTAGAGGAGTACAATCCAGTTCTTTTGTGATCAAGCCTTACTAAAAATGTGTTACCCTCTAGATAAATGCTGGAAGAAAAATAAATAAATCTGAACTACTTCGCTGGAGGGGCGATGATGTACAATCATATCATGAAAGTTGAATCAATCCAAAACATGGGACTCCTTTCCCACCTAAAGAGCTGAACATATAAATATATTAACTGAAATTATTCCCCTCCACTTACAATAGCATTTTACAGGAGCGCAGCCTCCTTCTGGGTTTGTAATTACCCTTTCACAGTTGTGGCCTTCCCACAGGAGGTCATTTTATTCTAACTTTCCAGGCTAGGTCCTTCAAAACAGATATGTTCCCTCTTTCCCTGTCTCTCTCCTCTCTAAGCAATGTATTTTTTTTCCTTTCCATTTGAATGCCCTTTCTCCTCCCCACCCCCACCCTTAACTATATTGTAATATTTTTGTCCGTGATTTCATGATGACATTACACTAAGTCTGTCGTGACAACTTGTTCTGTGATTCAGGGCTAGACAAATCTCAGGCGCCAGGTCAACTAGAAATTTTGTCCTGGCAGCCCTTTGGCGGAGGTGGCATCCCGTCCAGGGTAGCGTGAAGCCACCACTATACCATTTGAGACAGACTGCACATTTGTTTCCTTCTCTCTAGGTTTTATCTTTGAGAAACATCATATCGTGGATTGTAGGTGTGATGCTGCCTTAAAAGCATACAAGACAGATTACATACCAAGCTTATTATAAAGTTATATGGGGTAAGTGTACCCCGCTATCTTTTCCGCACTTATAGGTGTAGGTTCTGCACTTATTATTATTATTATAATATTTATATAGCGCCATCAGATTCCGCAGCGCTTTACAATGGGTGGACGAATAGACATGTAGTTGTAACCAGAAAAGTTGGACACAGGAACAGAGGGGTTGAGGGCCCTGCTCAATGAGCTTACATGCTAGAGGGAATGGGGTAAAATGACACAAAAAGGTAAGGATAGTATTAGACTAGTGACAGTTGCAGGAGAGGAATCAGTCAGGAGCTATTAACAGTTTAATTGAAACACTTTTATGAAGAAGTGGGTCTTTAATTATTTTTTGAATGAGTGGAGCATCTAATGGAGGAGGGAAGAGAGTTCCACACGAATGGTGCAGCCCTCGACAAATCTTGGAAGGCTTATAGATTCCAGCCGGCCGCCCGCGGTATCGTAGAAAACTGCCGTCCGAGGAATTGTGGGAGGTGATGCGCGAGGGAACAGTAATCTTCCTGTAGTTTCTCTCTGCTCCCTCGCACGGTTTAGTGATGCAGGAATACGACAGCACTCAGGCCCCTGGCATCACTACAAAGAGCAGAGAGGAACTGCATTAATGTGATAAGAGAAATCCCACAAGTTCCAGGAAAAGAGCCACTCAGCTCTCCAACAGTTTGGGAGGCTGGGTGGATATAAATTAAAGTGACTGAGTGTGTGTCTTCCCCTTCCGATCGCATGGGAAAGATGTTTTTACTTGCCCTCTCCCTCGCCACGGCCGGTCCCACCTTCATAGCCGAGATCATCAATCTTTATGTAGCCAAGTCAATGCCAAGGAAAGCTTTAGGAGGATATTGTGCATGTTTACATTGAAAAGCCTGCATGGACATGCTACAGGAACCAGAACAAATGCATTAAACTGCAGCGGTTTGAGTGACTATAGCGTCCCTTTAAGAATTGAATTTTTCTCATTCAAAATTAAACTTTGATAGTTTAAAAAAAGACCAGCTCCTAGATTCCAAACAAATTTGTCAAATTCTGGGCTTTAATTATTTTTTCCCAGGCAAACATAATTACAATAAAACATAATCCAGAGCAGATTCTACAATCCTTTATATACATGTTTTTGTTCGTAAAAATAAAAGATAAAGAGATGTACCTAGTAATGTAACACAAGACAGTACACTTGTAAGAGAAAACCAAAAATTTTACATTAGGTTTATTATTATTTAGAATGAGAAAACAAATTGCATAGCGCTGTACAATGGGGGGAATAACATATATTTCTGATGAGCTCAGCCAAGAAAACAGGGCAGGGCTAGACGCCGCCATAGCCTATCAGCATCACCTCATAGAGATGCATTGAATTAATGCATCTCTATGGGGTGCGTTCAGCATATCCATGCAGAGCGTGAAGATGCTGTGCAGCACTGACCCAGGAAGCACCTCTAGTAGCAATCTGAGGAGCGCCCTCGAGAGGTGTTCCTAGGCTGCAATGTAAACACCGCCTTTTCTAAGAAAACGCAGAGTTTACATTAAAAAGCCTGCAGGTACTGCTATTCTCACCGGAACAACTACATAACGCTGTAGTTGTTCTGGTGACTATAGTGTCCCTTTAAAAACAAACACTAATGTTAATTTGTGAGTTTATTAGAAAGAGTGCATGACACACTGAAACCTTCATTCTTTCAAATCATGATAATCGTTCATCTTGCCGCTATTCACTCCCTCCTCTCCCCCTTTTTTTTTTTACCAATTGATGGGGTTTGGTTTTTCTTATGCTTCAGCGACTTACATTTTAGCTTTGGACTATCTGGAGTGAATATGTGTACAAGTTTATAATTTAGATCTTGCCACCAAGTCCATATAATTCCTAAACACAGATTTTAGTCTACTACTAACACATTTCAAGCAACTCTATCAAGTAGGGTATTACAGGCTTCACATCTTTTTTGGTACTCTGTCAGATGAAAACACAGTTACGGAGTTTATGGTCATTCATGTCTGACAATAATTCACCTCCATAAAGCATGTCAGAAGTGGTTATAGAAAACACACTAGAAATTGAGAGGATGAAAATAATATTCTTTTTAAACCAATAAAGGCAATTGATATTTATGGGACAGGAATGCAAACATGCATTTCTACACTATAGTTCTGAAAACACATTTTAGGTCCTCCTGTCAGCTACAAGAATAAGTGATTATATACTCTCCTTTCTTCCAGCACTGCGTGGGTATGTCGCAGCTAACCCCACCCACACCCCGCCCCCTTCATGGAAATGTGATCTCAGCCAATCCAACGCTTTTCAATGGGAAAGCATTGTGAGGCTATTGGGCATGCGCTGCAAGTCAATCAGCTTCTCCTCATGGAGATGCATTGAATCGATGCATTTCTATGAGAAACATTCAGTGCCTCCATGCAGAGTGACGGCCACTACAAGTATTACTAGGCAGCAATATAAACACTGCATTTGCTCTGAAGAGACAGGATATAGACTCCAGAACCACTACATTAAGCTGTAATGTTCTGATGACTGTGTCCCTTTAAAAAAGTAATTCACATCACGAAAATGCAATTCATTTTAAATGTCAAGAGAAAGACAAACATAAAAAAACTGTTATATCAACGTGTTAAGGATTTAGAGAATTTAAAACGGAACTGGATTGGCTGAATTGAATGATCATTATACTTTAGGGGCTGACATTTAAGAGCCTTTAAGAACATTTTATATTCTGTGTAAAGATAGAAAAGCAGTACTTTCCTGGCACCACTTATACGTACAGGCTATAAATAGGACTACTACAAAACACAAAATGTGATTGGAAATGGAGTTAAAACCAGAAGCCACATATTTTACAAGTAAGCAGGTTACATTACAAGACGATTAGAAACAGAACTTGTTTTTTCCTTTGTGAAACAGCATTTAACAGATGCAGGACAAAAGCGGTTACGAAGTTGAATCAATGCATTTCTAGAACACATGCAAAACACCACTGACCCTTTAAGTGCCAGAGAGGTGGACAAAGCAGATCTTGACAAAGCGTTGCACATCGTTGTGACACTATGGGTGAACAGCAATGAAATAAGAACTGCATCCTGTTGCTGGGAGACCAGAGGATTCCAAGGAGGAAGGTGTCAAAAAGCACCAGCAATAAACCAATCATGATGTTGTTACAGAGTGTTCAAATGCAAGGATAGGCGACTATCTCCACACGGACAAACAGTGAACTACGACTCCCATGAGGCACAGTCTCTTACATGAGCTGCATGAGAGTTGCTATGCCGAGAGATTCATATTCCAGTTCTAACTAGTTGTTGTAAACGGTGGTTTCCCTGTATCTGTTTTCAGTAACACAGCTGGCTGTAAAAACAAGCAAGTAACCAAACCTCATTATGCACGACTCCAGAAAAGAAACACTTTTTTACCAAATATATGATACCTGAAAGGAAGAACAAGATTCTGAAATAAAGTATTTGGAAACCAGCAGATATGCTCTGCGCGGTTTTCTCAATACTACAAATCTCTGCAGATACACTGCATTGGTGCGCAATGCCCATGTGTGGACAACCAAAAATAGGAAACAAAGGGTTCATTCAATTATTAAACCTATAAACAAGCCACCTTTTCCCCTTAAACAAAATGTAAAATGTTGTATGCTGAAATTAAAGAGCACCAGTCATGCCCCAAACAACATATATTAGATTAAGAATAAGATTTTATTTATATATTGTGCCAGTAGTTTTGCTAGCAAATGTATAGAATAGGAGAACCCGAGGCATTGACTGACAAGGTGGAGCAGAAAAGACCTCCTACGGATGGTTATGCTCTAGGCATCACAGCCACAGTGCATGGTTGCTATAGAACACAGCTTGACAAATTTTGTTGAAATCTAAGAGCCAGCTAAAAAAGTTAGTAGCCAAAACAACAATTTTTAAAAGGAAACAATAGTCAACAGAACCGCTACAGCATATTGTAGTGGTTCTGAAGTCTATAGTCGGTCTCTGCACACTTTCCAATGTAAACACCGTCTTTTCAGCTAAGAGACAGTGTTTACATTGCTGAATAGTAACACCTCTAGTGACAGTCACTCAGATGGCCTCCAGAGGTGCTTCCTGGGCCAATGTTGCATGGAGACTATTTATGCTCCCCATAGGGATGCACTGATTCAATGCATCTCTATGAGGAGATGTCGATTTGCACAGCTTGGCGTTTTGCCGTGCATGTGCAATAGTCTCCCAATGCTTTCCAAAGTAGACGAATTGGAAAGGCTGAGATCATCAAGACTGATGATCCCCGTCATGGAGGTGAGGCCAGCCGCAGAGATAGCAGCCCAGTGTGGGGGAAAAAAGGGGAGTAACACCTTTCCCATATGATTGGAGGGGGGCTGGGGACTTAGACACACTCACTGACAGACACATACAGTCATGGATTTGACACACACTGATACTGCAGCACTCACACACACAAACTATGATTGGTTTTATTTAAATGTGCCCATCCAGTCTCCCGATCAGCGGGAGAGCTGGAGTGGATCAGTGTTCCCTGGGGTTCACTGGGGCTGCTATGTTCATCTCCCTGCTTTGCTCCCTGTTGCGCACTACTGAATGATGCCAGGGCAGCGTCATATTCCGGCTCCAGGAATCACAGGGTGCGCAAGGGAGCAGAGCAGGGAGATGACTCCCTAGCTGCCTAAGCACTTAATCAGCCTCCTGCTTCAGCTATCGATGAGCCAGCCTCCCGTCTGCCTGTTTCAGCCCTCCATGATCCGACTGCCCATCTCTGCTCTCAGGCAGCCGGTCACCTTGTGGGCTGAACGGGCTTACAAATCTCATGTCGACCTGAGATTTAGCGAGCCCTTATATAGAAACTCCCAAGCCGGCGCTTCTAGCGTTGTCTAGGGAGTACAGGAACAGAGTGACGTTTATCCGTCAACAAGCTGGCAATGAGGCCACAGTGCTTGCGTCACTGAGGAGGCTTGCCCTGCTTGGGGAAGTGGCCCTAAACAGTGCAAATCACTAAAGACCAGACGAGGATTTAACACTCATAAAGCTTGAAGGTGGCGGTTCTGGAATAGAGGAGAAGTGAGTAACTCTATGTATCTTTGTGATACATGCCATATTCAATGTATATCAGAGCGTGGATGCTGATGGCAGTGCGTGCTGACAATCTTATTACATGCATTGACATTACGCAGCACAAAACTCCAAAGTCATGGATGTAACAAGCCCCGGCACACAAGTGCAGATTATTCTGCATGTGCAGCGTTCCAAGCAAAAAAGCTGCACATACAGACTCCTACCACCATGACCACTGCATATTACTGAAGTGGTCATGGTGGCTTGAGTAACCCTTTAAAAAAGACCATCATAGGCACCCAGACCAGGTCATCTCAATTAAGTGGTCATATTCTTTTAGACCATCCCCCCTGTTCCCCCTCCTTTGTAAATTTTTATTTATTTATTTATTTATTTATTATGGGGGACCCTGAAACAAAATCGTGAGTCAACATTTTTGGGGATTCACATATAAAATTGAAAAAAAGAAAACAAAAAGAGAATATATATATATATATTTCATACGGTTATACCTTCCTTTGGTAGTTTAGAAAGCCACAGGCAAGTTTCTATTTTGGCCCTTTCTCTTAATTGCACAGCTATTATGAAGCCATGATTAGTCGAACAGATAAACAAGTAACTGATCTGCAAGAGCTCTAATGAAGAAATGCAGCTCACTAATTCCCACATCATGAAGAAGTAGAAACAGCAGCTGGGATTGAAACATGCCTATGTACTTTGTATTAATATTGGACAAGATTTGACATTTAACTCCTTATCCATCATTTCAGAGAGACCCTGCTAAGCTTGCAAGAAGTCATAATGTTCCCTGATAAGAAAAGGATTTCACTGTTACTTGGAATAAACAGTGTGGTTTAACAACGAAAAGGTAATAACTGAAAATAACAGCAAAAATTGGCAAACAATGCATACATTGGTAAAAAAAAACACTAATTGAAATTAAATATTTTTCCGAGCTCAGCTATTTTAGTCTAGATTTAGGGTTTGGATTTTAGTTTCCACCACACATTGCTCTTTTAATAATTGAATGGGGAGTGTCACTTTACAGGTTGTTTGTTTATTAGGTTTACTTATACCTGCTTTTAACAAATATGTGTTTGTGAGCTGTAAAAAAAAAAAAAAATGAAATTAAAAAGTAGACTTCCACATCTCTTTATCCTGCAAATGGACCCTTCCATTTTAGCTTCCTGTCATTCGCTGGTATAAGCTCTGTCCTTTGCACCTGGCAGTTGTCACCATAGAGAAAGCACACAGAGAAGAGGAGAAATAAAACAGTTTCTATTTCACTTCCTTATTTGCAGTGTTTCGCTTGGCTGAAATGGATTGTGATGCAAGTCGCTAAATCATTACTATAAATTGAAAACAAAAAGGAGATCGCAGGAAGAAAGGGTTAAAGGGACACTCCTCCTAGTGCAAAAGCACTTCAGCTTGCTGCAAAGATTTATGTGTGAAGAGTGTGTCCTATTTTTACTTTGCAAAAATTGCAGATTTCAATAGAAATTGACACTTTTATAAGTTAAAATGGTTACACCCCCAATAGTTACTACCTAGGCTGTAATGTAAACACGGTCTATTCTTTGGAAAGGCAGTGTTTACATTAAAATGCCCGCAGGGACTGACTATAGACACCAGAACAACTACATTAAGTTGCAGTTGTTCTGATAACTATAGTGTTCCTTTAAAGAGATACTAGAGGCACCAAAACATATTTAGCGTAATGAAGCAGTTTTGGTGTACAGATGGTGCCCCTGCAGTCACACTGCTCAATTCTCTGCAATTTAGGAGTTAATTTGTATATACAGCCCTAGTCACACCTCTTTGCATACAACTTCCCTACTCTTCCTAAACACTTCCTGTAAAGAGACATCTAATGTTTAACCTTCTTTTATTGCATATTCAGTTTAATTAAAAATTTCCCTGCTACAGCTTGCAGGAGCCTCCTGTGTCTGATAAATTATGGAACCTTTTTTCATGCAGGCTGTGTCAGTCACAGCTAGGTGTGGCTAAAGCTGCATAAACAGAAACAAAAATTATTTTAAATGGACACTATCGGCACCCAGGCCATCTTATTGCAGTTGTTTGGGTGCAATGTCCCTGTCCCTTTAACCCTGTAGCTGAAAACTTTGCAGTTTTAGAGAAACTGCTATGGTTTAATTGCAGAGTTAAGATTGCCTCTAGTGGCCACTAGATGCGCTTCCTGCTGTTTTACAGAGTTTAAATTATACAGAATGCGCTAATGCTTTGCATCAGGACATGCAGTGTCTTGCAAAAACTCATAGGAATACATTTATTAAATGCTTTGCTATGGAGGAAGGCCAAATGTGCGCGCCACTCGCCGAGCATGTGCATTAGGTCCCCGCCCCATGATGACGTAGGAGGAGGTGGAGACAGAGCCAGCATCGCGGGACTTCGGTCGGGTACGTTTTTAAAGATTTTTAACTCTTTGATAGTCATAGGGGGAGGGGGCAGAGGAACACTATATAGGGTTAGGAATACACCTTTACATTCCTAATACAAGTGTTAATTTAACTCCTAAATCGCAGACAATTCAGCAGTGAAACTGTAGGAGCATGATCACTACACACAAATTACTTCTTTAAGCATGTTTTGTTGCCTATAGTTACCCTTTAACTATTACCTTGTTTAGGTTCCACACAAAAAAACACTTTTTTCCCCTTCTTTTTAACTAATGTAGAAAGACCATGGCCTGTGCATAGATCTGGAAGTGGGAAGTTGTGGTAATTGTAAACAGGGTTAAATCCGCACTGTCTCCCACCCCCCTCCAAAATAAGTCTTTCATTAAGATTCAATTTTTATGAAATACTCAGACAGTGTTGGGATTTCATGGAAATTCCAACCCAGTCAAAAGATATACTGAGACAAATTAGGGACTATTTTGTCTAAATAGCTTCCTATACAGTGTAACCTCGGAACTGTAACGCTCCCTTAGCCAAACAATTCGGTATTTAAACATAAAATTACAGGAAACAATGTCTTGGTACCCGAACAAAAACCACAATATCACAACAAAATCACACAGCATTAACCTCATTGGTACCTCAATGGAACCTCGTTGGTATGACGCATTGACCTCCTAGCACTAGACAAAGTGAACAGAGCTCCATTCTGTCAACTAACAGCGCTGACAGGTAAAGGGAAGTTAAATTTTCCTTTCATTTACAGTGTGTTTATGGTTTTTCACATTTATGCATGCAAGGTATTATTAAACTGTAAAATTTGGAACGGATCTAATTTACATTATTTCCTATAGAACATTTTGATTTGTTTTTCGCACAAAAATACGTTCTCAAACATCCTTTTGGAACAGATTTAGTTTGAGTTCCGAGATTCCACTGTATTTGACCGAGCTTGACAGAATGCAGAGCTACTGTCGTCAAGACTTGCCATTGGGCAGCTATTTTCGCCTCCCCTGGTGCTAGATATTCGTGCAAGGAGCCGATAGCACAACATAGCCCAGTTCACTAAAGAGCAAACTGGGCCATTTAAAAACTGAAAAACAGCTGTAGAATAACGGCTATCAGTTTATAATGCAGTTCCAATAATGCTACAAGATTACTAGACTGCGTGTGAGGTATAAACTACTTATCACATGAATGCAGCATCTCATCCTGGTGTGCAGCTAAAGGAAAATCCAAAGAGTGACACTTTGCATGTATGTTTTAGTTTAGGGGGGTTTTTTTTTGGTTTTTTTAAAGCATCTTTATGAGTAAAATGAGATCATGTCTAACTGGACAATCCCTTTAATCCTAGTGAACAAACCCTAAATTGTGAAATGGGTCTCTCACAAACGAAAGATTACGTATAACTTATAATGGATACACCATAGGGTATTTCAACTGCTTTACTGCCTAGATTTTTACAAGATTACAGCAAACGTCCTAGGATCTGTTTAGTAAGGCACAGATTCCAGGCTTAAATGGAGATCTGTTTTAACTAAGATTGTATGCAAATAAAATTAGATCATAACATTTTCAAAAAAGGGGTTTTTCCAGCTATGGCAATAAGTAAGTTGCATGTGCTAAAAAAAAAAAAGAAAAAAAAATGTATGATTTGCGATTCCAAACACATTGGAAAATGAACAATAGTTACCGCGTTAGTACTGCATATATTAGTACAGCTTTTAATAGAACTTTAAATATCCATTGACAAAGGACACCTGTTCTGTATATGTGACATGGTGGTTCACAGATGATAGACGTTATACATTTTACAGGCCAAACTTATCACAAATAAGCGCACCAAAAAAAAAAATTAAAAAAAATTAAAAAAAACTTGTCAAAATGTGTTTTTACATGCAGACATGTGATATGAATTGCATGTCTGATGTATGTTACATGGCGGCATTGCATGTGATCTATTAACACTTTGTGGTATGGGTGTGGTTGGCTGTGAGAGCAATGTATGAAATATGGCTGCAATGAGTATGATAAACATCATGGCAGCAAGATGTGTCATACATGAATCATGAACCGAACATACATTTTTTACAACAAGAACTGACTTCTGAACTGTAGTATTGGCTTTGGTCTACAGTCACGATGACCTAGAAGTATACAATTACAAACATGGCACAATGATGCAAGGCAGAGTGGGAGAGAGAACCCACATCAACATGTATGTATTTTTCAGGTGATTTGTCGATTATGGTTGCAAAAGTAAAATCCATACTCTCGAATCTCAAAGCTGTTAATGGTCGGAATAATTGCCATGTTTTCATGAATACTACATTAGTCAGTAATGCAATCACATGAATCAGACCATCATGGCATATAGATATCATGTAGAGTAATTTTTCTGTGACTTGCCCAAATTCGATTGTCCACAATCAAGTTACATATGCCATATTTTTGAAAGTGGTAAGAACATACTGTGCGGAAACTCAATATTAGGCGATCAGAACATACATATATAAATGCACTTTAAATCTTGCTGAAGGAGAAATTCAGAGAGAAACCTTTGATGGGTCTTTCAATTATCAGAATCATATATAATAAGAGTACACCAGGACTCAACATTTCCACTCGTCATTAGCTGATGAAAACTTAGCAAAGGTGATAAGAATTACACCCCTGGTGAGTGTGCCATTGACCCTCCAAGCAATGTTCCCTCTAATTCTTTGTAGATGTACAAATATTTTTTCCCGTTACAAAAGTATGTGCACATTTAATGCTTGGCAAATGTAAGCCTGAAATTGTTTTATTATCATTTTGTCAAACTGTATTGCCATATTTTAATATAATTCATATAGAGTTACAAGCTATATTATACGTGTAACATTACCTACATATATTTCAATGTGTCTGCATTTTATAATGCCCACATGTCCATTGCTTTTATATAAAAAAAAAAAAAAAAAAGGAAAAAGAAAAATCACTTTTTCAGGAAAGCATATGAATGTAGACCTTACCCTTACATTTTGTGCCACTGTGTCACTATACCCCACTACCTCTAGCATTTAGGCAGGGCCCTCTGTTCTTGTGCGCCCAACTCATCTGGTTACAAATCTTTATCTGTTAGTCCATCCATTGTACAGCGCTGCAGAACCTGCTGGCTCTTTATTAAATGGCAATAATAATATTAATGACTATCCACGCCACATTGACCACATTAATTTCACTTTGCATGCATTACCATGGCCATTTAGGCTGCTCTGACTCAGACTGATAGATCTGCACATTGCGCTCATATGCGCTGAGCATTTGTTAGATTTTAATTTTTTGCTATATTTTGTTATATGTGCTGCAGGCAAATGGGGTGTGCGCAACTACACTCGCACACCTTTCAGGGAACAATGCCTCCAAGCATGCAGTGGTAAGTAACTTTTAAAGTCTGACTAGTAGCATAGCGGTTACACAATGATTCAGATTATACTTCAACCTACTGATAAAATGGATATCCTTAGCTTGTAAGTCAACAGGCTATCTAACCAAGTACTTTGTTAAAAGAGCTTCAACAGCTTGATCTTAGCTTACAGACAGGGTCCTCTTTACCTTTTGTATTGTCTATGCATAATGTACTGCCCCCCACCCCCCCCCGCCCACTGTACAGCACTTCAGAATATGTTGAAGCTTTATAAATGCCATTATATGCTAGATAGCCACAATTTTATTAGACAGGTTCCAAAGCAGCTCACCGTCACACAACGTTTAAGACCGAATAGAGATGCATTTGTCAAGGAACCCTAAAACAAGCGCAGGTATGCAACAAGGATCCCATGCATCTACTTGTTCCCAACGCACTGGAAAAGGATGTCAACTATTTCCATGACAAAATACCTTTAATGCAAGCATTTGAGCCTAAAACAGCCTACTTGAATTCAGTTAAGAACTTGGGCCATAAATGCTATTTATTTCATATTAGATGTAGGTGTTTGATCGTACTTGCCTAAGGAAATTCAAGTGGCTGTTAACAGACATCCCTAAACAAAGCATTTTTTTTGGTTTTTAGTTATATGAGTGATAGTATGGTCAGTGTATTTATAATAAAACGTCTTACATTTTCTTCAAGCCAAGCAAAAAAAACATTAAGTAGACATCCATGTATTGAAAAGGTATATATAATAACACATACGTCATACTCACACACATCATGACTATATAGTATGCAAAGAAACCGTATTGGTCACAAGACCCATAAGTTGCTTCTACAAAATGATTCAAATTATTCCAAAAAGCAAGGTTTAAACGCATGCACGTCCTGCCTACCTGATCAACTGTCATCAATGAACAACAAACCTTGCATTAGCAATAGGCACACATTCTTTTAGGAATATACAAATCCAGGTGTTTTGACATTTACAGAGTTTAATTTTACAGCAGGCCATGTATTACTGTGGACTAATATAAATTTTATTTTTGTGACAGATTCTTGACTTGGTCAATATCAGACACTTTGTAGTCATCACACATACAATTAAACATGAGTAAACGTCCTGTTAAACAAGTCCAAAACAGCATTTCAAATTAAACATATTCAATAAAACACTGCTATAAATAAAAAAAATAAAAAAAGAACAGAATTATATTTTGAACTAATAACAGCTATTCTGGATTGAAATTCTCCTATTTGGATTTAGAATTCTGGTTACAGGAAAAAAGAGGTCTGTCTATAAACCAGCTTTAGCTAACACACACACAGATATAGATATATATATATATTTAAAAAATTTAAATCATGTCATACACCAATGTATCTAGAACAACATGCATTAGGAATTCCCCCATGAAAAATGGGGAATCCGCAATTAATGCTAAAGATTTTCCTTTTGTTTTGTATAGAAGAGAAAAGCTTGATCAGAGTATACTTGTTAGAGCTACTTTACAAAAATAATGTTAACAGCTCACAAGACCACATGGCCCTTTAACCATTTAACAGTATAGTTGTTCTTTAACAACTAGTTAGAATGGCACAATATCATTGCTCTCTCTACAACTCCTTTACCTGACCTACTCCTACATCAACATGTATTCTCATATGATCTAACTGTATACTAACATTATATTCCCATATGATCTATATGTACACTAATGTATATTCCCAGCTTTTCAAGGCCGTGTATGTGTTGTGGTACTGCACCAACTGGAAAATCTACAGTTCATACAGACATAAAAAAGGTAATGTTATATACTAAGGCAACACTGAGATTTGTGTGAAACCCAAAGCAAGTGTGTGTGTGTGTGTGTGTGTGTGTGTGTGTGTGTGTGTGTGTGTGTGTGTGTGTATATATATATACACACACACACACACACACATATATATACACACATACATACACACACATATACACACAAGATTCAGCGTACTCGCTCATTCACTAAACAACAACTTTAAGTCTCACAAAATGTATTTGTTTTAATTTAAAAACAACCTCACCTAGGTAAAAAAAATAAAGGGGACTTAATTACAGTACCTACTAAGTTCTCAGTGATTACTTTTCTAGCGACCTATTTCACTACCCCTACTAATAACCTTGTGTCACTTTACCCCACTCCCTCTAGCATGTAAGCTCATTGAGCAGGGCCCTCAACCCCTCTGTTCCTGTGCGTCCATTTGTATGGTTACAATTACGAGGTTGTTAGTCCACCCTTTGTACAGCGCTACGGAATTTGCTGGCGCTATATAAAAATTAAAATAATAAATCATACATTGAATACACCTGCCACAACATCAATGTAATATTATACATACATACACACACACACATACAAATGTATACACAATCCCAGATGTGTGTGACACTATACAATGTGTCTGTAAAATATATATTATAAACACACACTCTCCTAGATTTATGTGATATTATACTATGTGTGTATGACAGATAGATATACACACAATCCTAGATGTGTGTGGATATATGTACACACACACACACATATATATATATATATACACACAGATACATCTACTATAGAATATGTGTGATTCTATAGTGTGTGCATAATAAATATCTATGATCTCAGATATATATGTGTGTGTGATAGTATAGTGTGTATAATATCTATGATCCCAGATATATGTGTGTGATAGTATAGTGTGTATAATATCTATGATCCCAGATATATGTGTGTGATAGTATAGTGTGTATAATATCTATGATCCCAGATATATGTGTGTGATAGTATAGTGTGTATAATATCTATGATCCCAGATATATGTGTGTGATAGTATAGTGTGTATAATATCTATGATCCCAGATATATGTGTGTGATAGTATAGTGTGTATAATATCTATGATCCCAGATATATGTGTGTGATAGTATAGTGTGTATAATATCTATGATCCCAGATATATGTGTGTGATAGTATAGTGTGTATAATATCTATGATCCCAGATATATGTGTGTGATAGTATAGTGTGTATAATATCTATGATCCCAGATATGAGTGATAGTATAGTGTGTATAATATCTATGATCCCAGATATGAATGATAGTATAGTGTGTATAATATCTATGATCCCAGATATGAGTGATAGTATAGTGTGTATAATATCTATGATCCAAGATATGAGTGATAGTATAGTGTGTATAATATCTATGATCCCAGATATGTGTGATAGTATAGTGTGTGTATAATATCTATGATCCCAGATATGTGTGTGATAGTATAGTGATAGATCCCATAGAGTGATGTATAATATCTATGATCCTAGATATGGGTGATAGTATAGTGTGTATAATATCTATGATCCCAGATATATGTGTGTGATAGTATAGTGTGTATAATATCTATGATCCCAGATATATGTGTGTGATAGTATAGTGTGTATAATATCTATGATCCCAGATATATGTGTGTGATAGTATAGTGTGTATAATATCTATGATCCCAGATATGTGTGTGATAGTATAGTGTGTATAATATCTATGATCCCAGATATGTGAGTGATAGTAGTGTGTATAATATCTATGATCCCAGATATGTGTGTGATAGTATAGTGTGTATAATATCTATGATCCCAGATATGTGTGTGATAGTATAGTGTGTATAATATCTATGATCCCAGATATGTGAGTGATTGTATAGTGTGTATAATATCTATGATCCCAGATATGTGTCATAGTATAGTGTGTATAATATCTATGATCCCAGATATGTGTGATAGTATAGTGTGTATAATATCTATGATCCCAGATATGTGTGATAGTATAGTGTGTGTATAATATCTATGATCCCAGATATGTGTGATAGTATAGTGTGTGTATAATATCTATGATCCCAGATATGTGTGATAGTATAGTGTGTGTATAATATCTATGATCCCAGATATGTGTGATAGTATAGTGTGTATAATATCTATGATCCCAGATATGAGTGATAGTATAGAGTGTATAATATCTATGATCCCAGATATGAGTGATAGTATAGTGTGTGTGTATAATATCTATGATCCCAGATATGAGTGATAGTATCGTGTGTATAATATCTATGATCCTACATATGTGTGATAGTATAGTGTGTATAATATCTGTGATCCCAGATATGTGTGTGATAGTATAGTGTGTATAATATCTGTGATCCCAGATATGTGTGTGATAGTATAGTGTGTATAATATCTATGATCCCAGATATGTGAGTGATTGTATAGTGTGTATAATATCTATGATCCCAGATATGTGTGATAGTATAGTGTGTATAATATCTATGATCCCAGATATGTGTGATAGTATAGTGTGTATAATATCTATGATCCCAGATATGTGTGATAGTATAGTGTGTGTATAATATCTATGATCCCAGATATGTGTGATAGTATAGTGTGTGTATAATATCTATGATCCCAGATATGTGTGATAGTATAGTGTGTGTATAATATCTATGATCCCAGATATGAGTGATAGTATAGTGTGTGTATAATATCTATGACCCCAGATATATGTGTGTGTGATAGTATAGTGTGTATAATATCTATGATCCCAGATATGTGTGTGATAGTATAGTGTGTATAATATCTATGATCCTAGATATGTGTGTGATAGTATAGTGTGTATAATATCTATGATCCCAGATATGAGTGATAGTATAGTGTGTATAATATCTATGATCCCAGATATGAGTGATAGTATAGTGTGTATAATATCTATGATCCCAGATATGTGTGATAGTATAGTGTGTGTATAATATCTATGATCCCAGATGTATGTGTGTGATAGTATAGTGTGTGCATAATAAATATCTATGATCCCAGATATATGAGTGATAGTATAGTGTGTATAATATCTATGATCCTAGATATGGGTGATAGTATAGTGTGTATAATATCTATGATCCCAGATATATGTGTGTGATAGTATAGTGTGTATAATATCTATGATCCCAGATATATGTGTGTGATAGTATAGTGTGTATAATATCTATGATCCCAGATATATGTGTGTGATAGTATAGTGTGTATAATATCTATGATCCCAGATATGAGTGATAGTATAGTGTGTATAATATCTATGATCCCAGATATGAATGATAGTATAGTGTGTATAATATCTATGATCCCAGATATGAGTGATAGTATAGTGTGTATAATATCTATGATCCAAGATATGAGTGATAGTATAGTGTGTATAATATCTATGATCCCAGATATGAGTGATAGTATAGTGTGTGTATAATATCTATGATCCCAGATATGAGTGATAGTATAGTGTGTGTATAATATCTATGATCCCAGATATGAGTGATAGTATAGTGTGTGTATAATATCTATGATCCCAGATATGTGTGATAGTATAGTGTGTATAATATCTATGATCCCAGATATGAGTGATAGTATAGTGTGTGTATAATATCTATGATCCTAGATATGGTTGATAGTATAGTGTGTATAATATCTATGATCCCAGATATGGGTGATAGTATAGTGTGTATAATATCTATGATCCTAGATATGGTTGATAGTATAGTGTGTATAATATCTATGATCCTAGATATGGTTGATAGTATAGTGTGTATAATATCTATGATCCTAGATATGGGTGATAGTATAGTGTGTATAATATCTATGATCCCAGATATGTGTGGGATAGTATAGTGTGTGTATAATATCTATGATGCCAGATATATGTGTGATAGTATAGTGTGTATAATATCTATGATCCTAGATATGGTTGATAGTATAGTGTGTATAATATCTATGATCCCAGATATGGGTGATAGTATAGTGTGTATAATATCTATGATCCTAGATATGGTTGATAGTATAGTGTGTATAATATCTATGATCCTAGATATGGGTGATAGTATAGTGTGTATAATATCTATGATGCCAGATATATGTGTGTGTGAGTGATAGTATAGTGTGTGTTCCCTGGACCCCATGCTCTCTCCTTGCTGCCCCTCACCGGAGATACTGCGCACACAGCAGGCTCATCCTCCTCCGGGGCTCTCAGGGTCGGTCCGTGCAGGCTCAGGATGTGGACGGTCGTGAGATAGCCATCTTCTCTGGGCCCCCACTGCCTTAGAGCTCGGGGCCCTGGGCCTTCAACCGGCCCCCCTCTTAGCCCTCTGACAACCAAACCCCCCCCCAAAAAGCGCCTCACTGAACACCTTCCCCTCCGGAAACAGCTCCTTCCAGCAGCACTTCCGGTTCGGTGCGTCTGCTATAATCCTCCGGGCTGCCTGAAGCTTTCGAACTCCGAGAGCACGGGAAGCCACGCCCACCGCTCCCCAGCGCGCATCTGCGGCGCGCTCGTCTCTGCTACTGACGTCACTGCGAGGTGGGCGGTGACGAGAGGGAGAATGAGAGGCCTGGGCTGCTATGGCAACCGGTTGCCTGCCGCCCGAACTGTCGCCTAGGTAACGTGATATGGCGACGCTGGGCCTGCTTAGTGCGTCAGTAGATGCCCTCATCGACTTCAAAGCTGGCCCATGTGCTCGGGCTGCTGCTGCTACCACCGAAAAAGGATGTAGATATTTATATTTCAAGGCTTGTCATGTGTAACCATTTCGTGGCCTCCAGCATTGTACATGTCATTCTATGGTGGCAGTGTCGTGCTTTCCTGTTTTGGAAGATATAATATTTGTAATCCAAGGTTACTTTTAAAGCAGGGTTATGGGCTGAGGCGTAACAAGAAACCCCCGGGCCCGGTGCAAAGAGTGCCCCCCAGCCCCTCCATATTTCTCATTCTTCTCCACCCCCTGCGTGTGTTTCATTCCCTCCTCCAGACCCTCCAACAAGTGTCTCATCCCCCCCAGCCCCTCCAAGTGTCTC
>OW240919.1:43045125-43086044 GCA_933207985.1 Pelobates cultripes
CTCCAAGTGTCTCACCCACCCAAGCCCCTCCAAGTGTCTCATCCCCCCAGCCCCTCCAAGTGTCTTATTCTGCTCCAGCTCCTCCAAGTGCCTAACCCCCCAAGTATCTCATCCTTCCAGCCCCTCCAAGTATCTCATCCCCCCAAGTGTCTCATTCCCTCTCAAGCCCCTTTATGTCTCTCATCCTTCCCAGCGCCTTCATGTGTCTCGTTTTCTCTCCAGCACCTCTATGTGTCTCATTCTCCCCTCAGCCCCTCCATGTGTCTCATTCTCCCCTCCCCCCAGCCCCTCCATGTGTCTCATTCTCCTCCCCAGCCCCTCCATGTGTCTCATTCTCCCACAGCCGTTTCAGATGTCTCATTCCCTCCTCAGCCCCTCCAAGCCTCTTACCCCCCTGTCCCTCCTTGTGTCTCATTCTTCTCCAGCCCCTCCACTTGTCATTCTCCTCCAGCCCCTTCATGCATCTCATTCCCTCCCCAGCCCCTTCATGTCTCTCATCCCCCAGCACCTCCTGGTGCACCATTCTACCGCCAGCCCCTCTAATTGTCTCATTCCCCCCAGCCCGTACATGTGTCTCATTCCCTTTCCATCCCCTCCATTTCTTTATTCACCCCCCCCAGTGACTCCAGGTTGCTCCTTCTCCCCCCCAGCCCCTTCATGTGTCTCATTCTCTCCCCAGCTCCTCTATGTCTCTCATCCCCACCAGTGCCTCCATGTGTCTCATTCTCCCCTCCATGTACCTCATCCACCCCCTCCCAGCTCCTCCATGTGTCTCATTCTCACCCTAGCCTCTCTATGTGTCTCATTCCCCCTCCCCTCCTGTGGTTGCTAACTGTGCTAAACGCTCCCCTCCTACTGGTCACAGGGGTTGACAGAGTGCGACTGTGGTAGTTACGCCACTGGTTATGGGTAGGATTGCCATGTTTTTCTGGACTCTTTTCACAGAGCAGGACATTTCATTACAACTGCTGCCCTGCAGACTATACAAGTCATCTTCAATAACATATTTTGTGTAAACACTACACTGTAATCATAATTTACTAAGGGACATTGTGAGACATTATGGCACAGACACTTAGGAACACAGAGACTTGGGTTTACAGTGTCCCCATGTCTCTCAACCAGTGTCCCTGGTGTCTCAGTGTCCCTATGTCTTCAAGTGTCCCCTAGTTTCCCAGTGTCCCCTAGTCTCTCAGTGTCAACATATCTCAATGTCCCCATGTCTACCAGCCAGTGTCCCTAGTGTATGTGTCCCCAAGTGTCTCAGTGTCCCTAGTGGCTTTGTATCCATGTCTCCCAGTGTCCCCATGTCTCCCAGTGCCCCAAGTTTCTCAGTGTCTCTCAATGTTCCTAGAGACATGGGGACACACACTAGGGGACAATGAGAGACATAGGCATACTGGGGGACACAGGGAGACATGGGGCATTGAGACACTGTGATACATAGGACAATAAATAGTTGCAGCGCACTCAGACTACAAAACAATATATAATACAAAGAAGGCTACTAAAATGCCTATCTGAGAATAAATATGGGGATTTAGTTCCACCATATGGCCATATGTTGTTAAGCCCACCACTACTTTCAAAGTACCCCAATATTGGTGGGTCCTACGCTAAAAATGTGGGGGAACAAATTAAATAGTACTAGTGTTGAAAATTACAAGTGTTAAATTAAATCCTGATAAGAGCATAGTGAGTATACAAAAATGAGTGATGAAAGCAATTAAAAACAGTGTTAAAACTAAACAAATAATGTGTTAGTGCTAAAAAGAGTATACTCACTATAGCAGATGATATCTGTGCTGACTAGAGAAAATAATAAAAGTGACTAGACTACTGAGAAACTCCTCCTATATATACACACCTGTGGCCACCTCTAAAGGAGCCTCTGAAGTTGGGGGGCCTAACCCCTAAGGAATCTGGTCTGGATTCCAAATATAATGTATACAGAAAAAGGATCTTGGGAGTGCCCCCTATCCTTTTTCTGTATACTGTGATACATAGGGTCACAACACTAGGGTACATGGGGACACTGGGAGACTATGGGGCACTGAGACACTGTGATACATAGGGAAACTGTGAGACCTGGGGTAATCGACACATGGGGACACTGAGTCATGAGGGCACTGGGAGACTAGGGGACATTGAGACACTGGGCGACATGGGGACACTGATACTAGGGACACTGAGACAGTGGGAGACTTGAAACACTGTGGGACAGGGAGACACGGGGAGCAATCCATCTATACAGCAGAATCAAACTAAGTAGTGTTTTGGTGATTTTGGGGGGGAATTTTCTCTTATGCCACTCCTTGTGATTTACATCATGTGATGTCACCCATACATAATTAATTGTGCAAATTAATAAGGCCGATATGTTTTTCCAAGAAAGGTGGCAACCCTAACTACTTCTCACATACTCTTGCTTAAGTATGGAAACTTAAGAGGGATGTATGGGAAGAAAACTTGTGTGGACAGGCTGACAATGAAATTAGTTGAGGTAATGCTGACTTTGGTCTCTCTAACACTGTGGCATGTTCCCGTTCTTCTGCACTCACTGCATACAGCTTTCTCCCAGACTATATACCAGGAGCTTCTGCTTGTTAGCGAGTGCTAGGGGACAGTCCTTAGAAAGCGTTGAGCGAGCGCATCATTAGACTAATTTATGCCAAGCTCAGGGTGCTGTCAGCATAATATGCCCTAAGTTGGCCAGCTAGCATGATTGGCAGGCAGCCTGACATGCATTCATGCCAGGCTGGCGTTCCAATTCTTTGGGCGGACATGCCCTCTTTTTCGGCATGCTCGCCCCTTTTGGTAGATTACGTGATTTGTGTCAGTGGCCCACCCTTTTACAGCGTCCATTGACTTTCTGCTTCACTGGACACTGCTGTTAGGGGGTTATGGATTTACTTGAAAGATGAAAACATAAATCAGAGAGAGATTAGCATAGGGTATGTGTTTTCTTATAGCTGTTTTCTTTCCCTCCAGCACCATCAGATACATGACGCTTGGGAGTGTTTTAGTGTTTTTGGTCGATAACATACTGTAACATACTTTAATTAGGCCCATTATAATTGTCCGCACCAGGCCCACTGGGCTCTTAACCTGGCCCTGCTCGGACTATGCAGCGGATGTGCCTGTAGAGGTGGGCTTAACACTGCAATGCTTTATATTGACGGGATCATCTCAATTCTTTGGAAGTGATCTGGGTGGTTGTAGTATTTCTTTAAAGTTGTCATTTTTAATTGGGTTCTTCGAGCTATGTGAAACTATTGGATACGTTTACTGCTTAAAGCAAAAGATGAGCATTATAGGAACTTGGCTGGAGTCTTTAATGCTAAGTATCCCGGCCATGGCTAAGTTTTTGGAATAGTGTTTAGCTCTGCTCATTCCCAATACAAACTAAACAAAACATTTCAGCATCTTGCCATCCACTTTCAGGACTGGTCCCATTCAATTTTACCTCAGTCCGCCATGCACTATGCCGCAGATGAAGACCTTGAGGAATCAGGGAACATATCCAGGATTAACTCCTGATTCTATTGCAGTTAAGCCTGACCGGAGTCTGTAGGAAAAAAACTGCAGTTGAAAAAAAACTGAAGTGTGGGGAAAAATTACCAAAAAGTGTTTCAATAATTAATAAAGAAAACATTTTATTAAATTAAGTAGAACTTGATTTTTTTGGGTCCCTAAAAGGACAGTCAGTGTTGCGAAGCTGCAATCCTAAATCCGAATATCTCCACCAAAATCCTCTTAAGCTGGAAAAAGCGCTAGTTAGTGAATATAGCCCTTTCCCCCAGTAACTGGATGACACACAGTTCTGGGAGTATAACTGATTTTTATTGAGCCGAACGTTGCTTTTCATGGACAGACTCCAGCATGGGGTCTCCATTCAGTAGCTATAGTACCCCCCCAGGTGCCTCGGTGTCTGGGATATAATTGAATTTCTGCCTGCTAAACTAATTATCTCCCAGATACAGAGTGCCCAACATACAAAACACAGTAAAACCATACAGGAACACCACGTCATACATCCCCGGATTGCTTTTGTCCAAACGCCCAAGTTGGCCAAATAGCACCCAGATCCATAAGGAATTGTCCAATCGCCACCGGGGTAAAGTTCTTACCGGCTGCACACAAGGACAAAGCCCCAAATAGTTCCAGAGTAAAAGTGGTCTTGGCTGGTCGAATATTGGGAGCACCTGTGGTCAAATAAAGGGGCCTCCCCCTGGCTCTCAGTGATCAATTGTTCCTCATAGTCCATAGTAGTAGTCGGGAAAGGGGAAACCACAAGGAGTGGGAGGATAGAGTGGCCAATTCCAGTTCCATGGAAAAGTGCCTCTGGGGCTGTTCGTTTACTGCTTATGGACGAATGGCTGCAAAGGGGAGAGCTCTTTGGATGATGTTCGGGAGAGGGAAGGAACATAAAGGAGGGAAGCAGATATGGGAAAACGAACGGGGATAGGGCAGGGTCTGCCACAGTCAGTATTAGATCTTTGCACCAGAGATATTTGAGGTTCACTGACCACTACAAAAGTAAGACAACAAAGCTATCAGTTGGTTTTTTTTTTCTTCTTCTGATTTTACAATATATAACGATAATTTAGTTACGGATGCAGAAAAGAGCTGTGCTTTTTGAGGGACAGGGGTGGTCATCATAATAGTTTGCCATTTAACTAGTTTTACTGTCTGTTCTGAAAGTTACAAGTGTAATGCTAACTTAAATAGACACTGAAATTGTCAGGTAAAATGTAATTTGTTGTATAAATTTACTATAAAATCAAACAGTATGTATAAATCAAACAGTGTGCCGTTTAAAGTATACCTACATCATAACATTTTATGTTTGACTTCTATCAGTTTTACAGCAGGAGGGGTATTCAACAAATGCATATCCTCTCTCGCACGAAGAAGGTTAATGTCCTCTGGTGGTGGGTGTGTATGATCTGTTTCCTACAGACAGAGCATAGTGCTCTTATCCTACTTAATTATTAATGATAGTTCCTGTCTTTTCCATTGTTATACTGTTTCTCATTTGATTGGAACCTTGGTGATTGCTCACTTTTGATGCTCTGCAAGTGATGCTATTGTGAAACTGAAACAGGTGCAATGGCTTCACTGTGAGTTTTTGGTTTTAACAACATGTTATTGAATCCGCTTTAATGGCTTTTGCTGGCGTCAGTGAGCAGTACTGAGTGTATTATATTTATTTTATTAACCAGTGGGTGTCACTGTTCAGAACTGAACAAAAATGATTTACTACCAAGAGACAGACTGGCACATTTTAATTCAAAAGCTAAATGTACTAAGCTGTTAAAATTCCATTCAGTTAAAACAATGGGCAGACATGGTGGCAGCATCCATCATTGGCATGGCACAGGGCAGTTCAGAGGTAATAGGATCTACCTGCAGATATGAAATCCCACAAGCTTTCTGTAACCACTGTAAACTACATGTTACTTATAAAATGTGGCAACCGGTGATCTAATATTTAGTACTTGTAAATAGTATTGTTTTATGTTGACTAAAGGTTCTGCCTGAAACTGGTTGTAGGACTATATTTCAAGAACTGGAACCAAAAGTAAGCATGTGCTTGTGAGAAAGCAAGGTTCCCAGTGTGTGGGAGTATGGGGGTTTACAGAAACAAAAGGATGAACCAGGCTGATAGGACTGAAGGTTCCCAGTTCCTGCGTTCTCCTGCTCCTTCCCTGGCACCGGCATCCTCCTTGGCTTCCCACTCGCTGCCTAAATGTGATCGCAGCTGAGAATCAGAGCTTCTCAATGAGAAGCATCTGATTGGTCATTTCCCTGGCAGAGACTGAAAGTCTGTGCTGGGCAAAAAAAGGGAGGGCTTGCAAAGTCGGTGACAGTGTATAATACAATCAAACACACAGTATATGAACCCACCAGAGAGAGACATAGATAAACTAGTATACTGGTGTTTAGACTAACTGGGCTTAATGTGAGTATATAGGAATATAAACGGGAAGGTCAAAGGGAGCCGGAGCCAGAGATCAGGTAATTAAAGGGACACTATAGTCACCTGAACAACTTTAGCTTAATGAAGCAGTTTTTGTGTATAGAACATGCCCCTGCAGCCTCACTGCTCAATCCTCTGCCATTTAGGAGTTAAATCCCTTTGTTTATGAACCCTAGTCACACCTCCCTGCATGTGACTTGCACAGCCTTCCATAAACACTTCCTGTAAAGAGAGCCCTATTAAGGCTTTCTTTATTGCAAGTTCTGTTTAATTAAGCTTTTCTTATCCCCTGCTATGTTAATAGCTTGCTAGACCCTGCAAGAGCCTCCTGTATATGATTAAAGTTCAATTTAGAGATTGAGATACAATTATTTAAGGTAAATTACATCTGTTTGAAAGTGAAACCAGTTTTTTTTTTCATGCAGGCTCTGTCAATCATAGCGAGGGTAGGTGTTGCTAGGGCTGCATAAACAGAAACAAAGTGATTTAACTCCTAAATGACAGTGAATTGAGCAGTGAAATTGCAGGGCAATGATCTATACACTAAAACTGCTTTATTTAGATAAAGTAATTTAGGTGACTATAGTGTTTCTTTAAAACAACAAAACTTGGGCCAAGGATGCAAGAAGACAGAACAGTCAGGAGAATCTGAGTCAATAACCAGAGATCTCAAGAAACAGAGTCCACATTTCTGAGCAAGATGAAATGTGCTGTGTCAATAATTACGTGATGAGGACACAAGGTGTCATAATGGGTGCAGCAGCGACCCTTGCTATGCAAGGGGCTGCGCAGAAGTAACTTTTGCTATGCAAGGTGCTGCAGCCACATACTGGTAACCTGACATATCTAAAAAGTTAATTGGTAAGCCTGGCACGGAAGGACCGGACTAAATGGAGCATGAACGTTGTTAGCATCAGTTTAACCTTTCTTCTGGTCCATAACCTTTCCAGTTTACCAGATACTGCAGCTTGCCTCTTAGGATCCTTTATTCCAAGATGGAGGGATCTTCAAATTACTCCTGTCTTTCCTTCAAAACAGGAAAAAGTGTCAAGTAAGATATATTTGTTGCAAGACAAGGGTTTCAACAAATACACACAAAGGAAGTATGGTATACAAAGGGCAGCAGGTAACTGTAACATATGAGACTGGATTTATCCTTCTGATTACTAGTATATAGGCAACTGTGTAATGGGCTAGTTTCATAGTGGGCACTCTCAGGTGTATATTCCGTATACTAAGCCATACCCTTTCACCCATTAGCTGCTTCTTATACAGTAGCTGCTTGTCTACATCTATTGGTGTATCTTTTTTGCACAGAAGGCTAATGACTCAGGATGTGCTAGACTTGCTCCCATGCTTTTTCACAGGTTCTTTAAATGTTCATCCACATCAGGCATTCCCCATGAGGAGAAAGCCACCAGGAAAACAGTGGGATGAAAACTGTAGTTCAGTTAACATGACTGTGCTCTATGGATTTGTGTTTATTTTGCTGCCAAATGTTCCTGGTGTTCAGAGACAAAACACCTTAGGTGCTGTTCCACTGTTCTCTGAGCAGCCCCATTAGTTTGGGAGTTGTATGCAGACGAGAAGCTTAACTGAATTCCCATTTGCTTAGAGAATTCTTTTCAGAATCTGGAAATAAAATGTGGCAATCTATCTGAGACGATTTAATCTGGTACCCCATGAAGTCTGCAGACATCTGTAGTGAATATGCATTCCAATTCTAAAGATTTAGGCAGTTAAAGCAGAGGCAGAAAACAAAACATCTTATATTATCTATCCATAATGGTCTGTATGACAGGAAGGTCTACAATAAAAATCAATAGACAGACTACAAGGGTATGAGGGGTTTTGTACCAAGCACTGTACAGGTTTCAAAATATGCTTTTGTCTCTTGTCTGGAAATTAGATCACCACAATGAGTGAAGATTAGGGAACATATCCTATACCTCAAAATGCCAACACGGCAACCTGAATACTGAGGTTTAAGTTTAGAAAAAACAACTTGTACAGTTGTCCGCACTAATTGACATCTTTTGTTTTAAAAGAAGAACACAACAGAGTTCAATGATACAAATGGTAAATCATTATATAAATAATAGATCAAATTAAGCTTATATTTATTAGTATCTCCAACAAATGCAGTACATACATACAATACATACACACAGACTGCTGAATACAGTCACAGACTGCTGAACACATTCACACACCGACTGCTGAATACATACACACACCGACACACACACAGTCCGCTGAATACATACACATACAAACATACACACAGACTGCTGAATATGTACACACAGTCCGCTGAATACACACACAGACTGCTGTATACTCACAAACTGCTGAATACATACACAGTCTACTGAATATACACACACACACACTGAATGCTGAGTACACACAGACAGACTGTTGAGTACACACAGGCTGCTGAATATATACACACACACACACAGACTACTGAACACATACAGACCGCTGAATACACACACATACTGCATTGATGGGTGCAGTGTATGTGTCCGAGGAGTGCTGTGTGTACGAATGTTGTGTGTGAGGGGTGCTGTGTGTGTGTGGTGGTGCTGTGTGTGGGGGGAGATGTGCTGTGCGTGTGGGGGTGCAGTGCGCATGTGGGAGGAGTGCTGTGGGGGCGGTGCTGTGTGTGTGTGGGGTAGGGGTGCAGTGTGTGTTGGGGGTTGGTAAAGATACATAAAATCTTTATTCCCCCCTCCCTTCTTCTTACCCTTGGTAAAGGAGGGACGACACAGCCAGCCGTGGTGGTCCGGTGGTGGCTTCTGTGACGGATCGCCTTGCACGCCGACTGGGTACCTCCATCAATCGCTGCTTCCTAGTACTTGCTAGCACCATAAGCACTGCACTGGAACACCATAACCACCGTAAACCTCACGAACCGCCACAGCTTGGTTGGGGTCTCGCCATCCTCCACCCACCCTGGACCAAAGACCGGGATCCAGCTTCCAGTGGGTCAACCTCTCCTGGTCCAGAGAGCGTAGCAGAAACAGCTCTTATAAGAGCTAGTGATTATACTCAGGAGGTATTGTGATATAGCAATCCCCAGAGTGAATGTAGTTCTCCAATCCCCCAAACATGAGCCAAGACTTAATGAAGGGGTAAACGGATCTCTCTTTAATGGGAGCCACACTTGGCCTTTTATGACAATCCCCATGCAAAGACACAGACCAATAAGAGCAGTGATTAAATGCACGACACTCCCATACACAGCACACTATCCCTCCCCTCTGCTTGGGAGATAATTGGATCAGTAACTGTACTAATTCTAATCCAATTATCTCCAAGCACATAAAAAACACACTTTTTTTTAAACACCCCAAAAGTACCCTAAAAATATATAAAACCCCACAAATGTTACATCCCTTGATAGCCCTGATCAGGGTGACCAACATATCCTAAAATCACCCAGATCAGTTCATTGGTTCAGAAATTTTATGGAAGTCATTTTTACCGACCGCAGGCATGGTCCCATAGCCGAAAATAGTTCCATAGAATCGCGGCTAAGTGCCGCTGGAGGTCCGACCGGGAACCGCAAAGTTTTCATGCCGAAAAACGTTGGCATTGCGGCCACCCAGACGAACACTTAGGCCACAGAGGTGCAAATTGCAACAATATATCAATTAAGCTTAACAAGCTCCAGGGTGGTCTCCGGTTCGTGCTGCTGTTCGGTAAACTAACCATATAGTCCCAATTGCACAAACAGAGCATGTTTAAAATATTTTAGCCAGGTCTATTGCAGGGGCCATAGTCACAGGGTAGGAGGGTGGCAAACAGGCCCCTCCAAAACCCAGTGGCGAAGTTACTTTCGTCACAGCTTCTATTTAACATATTTATAAATGCTCTTCAAATAAGCATTGCAAGTTATGTTTTAGTGTTTGCAGATGACGCAAAACTCTGTAAAATGGGGGGCGGGGCCTGACCTTAATGGCTGAGAGATGTGTTTTGATTGAGCTTCTCTCTAATCTTGATTATTAAAGCACTCTTCAGCCTCACACAGCTTAAACTGAGTAAAACCAAGTGACTCACTAATCCTTCTCATTGTGAACTAGTGTAACGGTCTACAACTCTACAAAAAAAAGCCAGCTTGCTATACTTTTGAGAGCATGCAGTCTAGCTTGCACCAGACGGGAGAGGCGGCCGATCTCCTAGTCCGGCGCAGCCTAGCAACCGTCTGCATCGAACAGGAGCCCCATAACCACCACCCCCCCTTTATACAGACACGTATTAGTATATGTTCCTCAATCGACAGTTGTACATGTAAAGGCATCTAAAGCGATGTCGTGAGCGGTATAACATGTAAAAGTCCGCAGATCGAGGTCTTACTGTTTGTTTACGGTCCATCTTGAGATTGTGCCACATCCAACAACCTGCCCTGATTTTTGATGTAGATAAAAAGTAGAAAAGTAAAATATGTACAACCACGTCAACGTTTTCAAATTAAGATAGGAAAGTTAGTCAATCTGTGATCGCCACCCCCTCAGGGGTGCAAAATAGCCTTGTGGGATCTAGGTTGTCTTGTACCTATCCTTAGTATCCCAATAGTAATTCTACGCTGCCGAGTCGTTCGAGATGAACAGGAAAATAAAAGGAAAGTTAAGCATAGAGAGAAGAAGAATAGTAGGGTGGGGAAAAAGTTAGGGGGGAAGGTGGGGGGAATAGTGTCTAGGGGGGCCGGCCGCCATGCCGCACGTGGGACGTCGGCAAGTCAATTGGCGCTATTAGGTATTTTTTGCTAGGGTGATTCAGTGCAAGATTACCTCCTAGGGGGACCTTGAAAGTTCAGAGATATGTGCTATATGCAGCTATCTTTCATTATCTATCACGTTATGAACGGGACGTGTGGGGGACTGAGCCCACCCGTCCATCCCTCATTCACTAGCTGCGCTGGCCATCCAAGGGCCCCAAGTTCTTTCAAACTTGTTCAGCGTCCCCCGAACCTGTGCTGTCAGTTTGTCCATGAGAAAAGTGTCTTTGATCTTTTGTATCACCATGGGTAGTGTGGGTGTTTCCCTCTGTAGCCATACCTGGGCCAGAGCCCTCCTGGCAGCTAGATTTATTTTATGGAGAAGGTTTTGTTCTACTCGTGTCCAATCATCCAGAGATCTAGCTATTAAAAATACCCTTGGGTCCAGTTTGACCTCTCTTTCAAAAATATCTCGCTCAATGCCTCAATCCGCTTCCAGTAAGTCTGCACCTCCGGGCATTCCCACCACATTTTTTAAATGACTGTTCCTGCAGAGAGGACGTTGCAGCGGCCTCCCATATTTCCTGCCATTCTAGGCCCTCCAGCTCCTCTCCTACGTCTGCCTCCCAATGCTCCGTATATGTGATCCGTCCCCACTCTAGGGTGTGGGTGCTCAGGTGAGCGTAAAGGTAGGAAATTAGCCCACTCCTAAACGTTTCCCTAAGGCACATCCTCTCAAAAAACGTTGGTTGCATTAGAGCCGCTTTCTTAACCTGTGGGGTTTGTGTATAATCCTGGAGGTAGCTTAAATAGTCTAATTGTCTTAACGGGGCCCTAGATTTCAAGTCCTCAAAAGTTACCTAAGAGCCATTCTCAAAGATATGACCCTAAAATCTCTTGCTACCATTCTGGGGGGAACGCCTTATTCCTCAGGAACGGGGTCATCGGAGAAAGGGAAGATGTCAAGCTATATTTAATGGCTACCTCATCCCATATTTTAAGAGAGTGTGATATAGCGGGGCATGCTACCTGAACCGTCGGTCTGTGTTCCCTAGGGATCCACATCAGGTATTGGGGCATATCCACCCCCATGAGGTAGGATTCCAGATCTACCCATCTCCTCTCTTCCGGTGGAGAGTGCCATAGCGCTATCTGGGTCAATTGCGCAGCAATATAATAATAATAAAGATTCGGGAGACCCAGGCCTCCTCTATTTTTTGCCCTGTAAAGCACGTTACGGGACACCCTAGGCCTCCTATTCTGCCATATGAACTTGCTTATAGCCTGTTGGAGTGTCCCTAGCTTAGATTTAGTTAACCGGACCGGGAGGGCTTGGAAAAGAAAAAGTATTCTAGGAAGGATATTCATTTTTACGGAGTGTATCCACAAAATTGGTTTATCTAGCCATCTCTCCATGTCGCTCATTAGGGTTCAGATCAACGGGGCATAGTTATGTTGATAAAGTTTGGTGGGGTCTGCTGTCAACTGTATGGCCAAATATTTTATGTAATCCTCGCTATACGTATATGATACGTCGTCCCTATATATGCTGCATCGGCCTCCGTCAAACCTATGGGAAGTGCGCTGGATTTATTGAGGTTCACTTTGTAACCTGCGAGATCGCTATAATTCTGTAATATATTTGTCAAAGCTGCCATAGAATCTCTTGGGTCCGTTAATGTCAAAAGCACGTCGTCAGCAAATCCTGAAACCACATATCGCTGTCCTCCTACTGCAATTCCTTTAATATCTGGAGAAGTGCGTATTTTCTCTAACAGTGGTTCTAGAGAGAGGGCAAATAGTAAATGTGAGAGGGGGCAGCCCTGTCTTGTGCCATTGCTCAATGGGAACGGGGTGACCTTCGCACCCGATATCCGAATTCGCGCCTTCACTTTAGTGTATAAAGCCTGGATAGCCGTAACAAATCGTGCCGGCATACCAAAGTGTTTCAAGACCTCAAATAAATATGACCATTTGACCCTGTCAAATGCCTTCTCGGCGTCAAGAGACAGTATCAAGGTCTGAATGCCCCTAGTGGACTGCCTTCAAATCAGGTTGATATTTGTGTTTTCGAATAGTTGTCTTCCCGGCACAAATCCCACCTGATCCGGGTGGACCAGCCGGGGAAGAATCGGGTTCAGTCTGCTCGCTAGGATTTTAGCTAAGATTTTAAAATCATGGTTTATTAGGGAAATCGGGCGGAAGTTTTCAGGGATTGCTTCATCCCTCCCAGTTTTCGGTAGGAGGACTATATCCGCCAAAGACATGTCTCCGTCCAGCGACCCCCCCCCTCCTTTAAATCGTTGCACCAGGATTCCAAGTGAGGCACAAGTTCCTCACAGAGGATCTTGTAATAGCTTCCGTCAAAGCCGTCTGGGCCTGGTGCTTTGTTGCTTTTTAATTCAGATATAGCCGCGTCCACTTCTTCAGCAGTGATCCGTTTTTGTAGGTTTTCCGAATCTGCTCCGAGAAGTTTAGGGAGTTCTATTTGAGACAAAACCCCCCGGATCCTCTCTAGTTTGCGGTGGGTACCCAAAGAGTCACCTCTTGAGTGGTTATATAGGGTGGTAAAAGTAGTCCGTGAAGACTTTAGCAATATCCGTGGGATTTGTATGATAATGACCTGTTGCGTCCTTAAGTTTCGTAATGTGTGGGCCTCATTGTCTCGGTCGGAGGGATCTTGCCAGCAGTGTATCCATCTTATTTGCTTTCTCATAATAATTCCGTATAGACCACACCATAGCTCTTGCCGTATCTTCTTGTAAAATATCGCGAACAGAGTTCCGCGAATTCTGTACTGCCTCTAAACTGGCCGGGGTAGGATCTGACTTATGTTTTAGTCCTGCTTTCCTCAAGGATGTTAAGAGAGTTGATAATAGTTGGGTTTTGCGCTTTTTCTTCAATGTCGCTTCGCGTATCAAGGTGCCTCTTATGACCTCTTTGTGGGCTGCCCATATTGTTGCCACAGGAAGACCAGATTCTGCTTCTTGTGTACAGTACTCTGTCAGTTTGTTCCGCATCTTCGCAACTATCTCCGGGTCCCGGAGTAAAGAGGTATTCAGTCGCCAAGACCAAGTAGATGCCACACACAGTTTATCTAGCGTTAATGTAATTTCCACATGATCAGACCATGTTATAGAGCCTATATTAGAGTCAGCAACCATAGTTACAGTCAGGGGGTTCACCAGGAATAGCTCTATCCTCGAATAGGTGTCGTGAGGATGCGAGTAAAATGTATAGTCAGTAACGTCAAGGTGGTGGGTTCTCCAGATATCAATGAGGCCTGTATGTTGTATAAAAGTGTGCAATAACTTATCTTGTCCTCCCCGTCTATGGGAACATGTAAGCCCACGGCAAGGTCCCCTATCAGTGGCCGTGAGGTGGTGTGTTAACTATATAAGTTAATTCCGCCCAGAAATCCTTCTCTGGATCATTGGGGGCATATAAGTTAAGGATATGAATAGCATGAGAAAATAGCGTTCCCGATAGCAGAACAAAACACCCCCCCTCCCCCCGCGGGTCCGAACGCACCTTGCCCAAGGTGATCGGGCATCTGCTGTTAATGAGTATGGCTATACCATTCCTCTTATGAAGGGCCCTAGATTTGTACGTAGTGCTGAACGTGTGGTCTTTAAGGGTGAATTTTGCAGATGCTGGCAAGTGTGTCTCCTGCAGGAATGCGATATCGGGGTTCAGGCGTTTAATTTCTTTGAAAAGGAAGCGCCGCTTTTTAAGAGCGTTAAGGCTACACTCACCCTTTCTATCGCTGCAAGACCCACACCCGATGTTTAGTTTTCAGATGTTGTGAATCAGTGGTACCGCCATGCCTACTCGGCCTTCCTGTAACAGTCCGAGCTGTCTGTTCTCTTCCGCTCCCCCCACAAGGGATAAGGTGTAGGGGATGGGTAAGACAAAAAGATGGGTAAACAGAATGAGAAAGAGTAAAGAAGAGAAGAAATAGAAAAACTTATAATATACAGATTGCCTGGTCCTGTAGCCAGGTCCCATTGGGGTTTGCGTCCCAGCTCCTCCAGACCGAAAAAAAAAAAAATCAAGCTCTGGAACAGCGGGGACGCAGACCAACATGTAAAGGCACCACTTGGGTGCCAACCATATAACAAAGCGCAACACGGTTGAGAAATAGTTGTATACAACAATGTTTGAAACCGCTAGATCCCCCAGAGCACTGCTCCAACACTTATGCTGTGAGATTCTGCCTCCTGCAATCTACCCCATAAAGAGAGTCCCCATGGCCTGTCCACAATTCTCCCCGGGAGTGCCAGCGTCTATGTGAAGGCATCCCCTCCTCAGCTGCCCGGGTACCCTCCCCCGTGTCGGGGTGGTGTAACCAGACGTTATTTCGACTACACCAAGCATGGGACTACGCAAACGCGGGTAGGGATAGCCCACACGCCATGCCCACATCTGAGCCTGACTCTCTCCCCCCTCCCGGCCACCGTGGGGAATATCATAAAAGAAATGTACCGACTACAATACCCCGGTCCCCTCGCCCATACTATCTCCCCCCCTGCAGGGGGCACCCCTTTGAAAGGGCTTGCAAGAGTCTGTCCGGTGGGCCAGTCGGTACTCAATCATAGCATTAGAAAGGGGGATAAGAGCAGTTACCTTGGAGTTAGGGCTGCTGAAGTTAGGGCTGCTGAAAGCATTGAACTAGTGGGGCACAGCCCATTTGGCCCCCCACCCCGTGAACCCGAGAATATAACAAGCAGTCTGACACACATTATAAAATACAGTGGCTATATCCATGGGGAGACCAAGTGGCACCACATTGATAACCTGTAGCCTCTCTTCCCACGTCTGCCCGCTTCCAGTGCTCAGTTCGCCATATTGTAACTAGCACGACTCCCCTCTGCCCGCCAGAGAAGGACCGTGAGGCATCCGGAGAGATATGCCAAGAGCCCCTTAGAGTCCATCCCACATTCGAGAGTGGGGGACAATCTTCATTCCTTTTGCTATCGTCCACAGCAGCAGACCCCAACCACGCAAAGAGAGCAACCAAATAAGGAAGCAGTGGTACCCTAACAGCATCCCTAACCCACCCAAATCTGGGTATAGCTTCCACAACAAACGGAAGCCCCAGGCCCCCAAAGCCCTCCCCTGTAACTCAGATGTTGGGGCCTTCTGAGCCGTACCATGAAGGATCACCCGTCGAGGGGCCATAGGCGGAACAAAATCCCCCTAACAAACACCTGCAATCCCTCCCCAGCAGCAGCCAGATTACCCCCACACCTTCCTCCGTTGATCCCAAGGAGGCCGCCCGCCTGGCGCCTCAGTCGTCCACCGAAAGCCACTCATAGACCGGGCAGGCACCTCCAGCTCCACCACCTCCTGGACTCTCAGCTCCTGCGGAACACCGCTGGATCTCTGTCTAGATGCAGGACCTTAGTGTGACCCTCCCTGAAGGCCAGCAGCTGAAACGGATGGCCCCAGGCGTACCTGATCTGATGCCTTTGCAGCAATGTTGTGATCGGTCGCCATGCTTTCCGTTGTTGTAAGGTAGCTGGGGTAAGTTCCTGAAATAGGGTCAATTCCGCGTCCCTGTATTGGATAGGGCCATCTCTGCTGTGTTTCATGAGGGCATCCTTTGTTGGAAAGTGCAGGAATTTAATAATAATGTCTCTGGGGGGTTGATTATCCCCTCGTTTTGCCCGAAGTGCTCTGTGAGCTCTCTCAATATGTCACTGATGCTCCGGCACTTCGGGCAGCAGCGGCTGAAAGATAGCGGTGACCACTTCTATCAGAGACCCCTCTCCCTCCCGTTCTGGGAGGCCCCGGAGACGGACGTTATTCCGGCGCGATCTGTTCCCCAATTCGTCTAGGGCTAATTCCGCCGACGCTAGCCTCGCGGTCAGGCGGTTTATCTGGGTCACAGCCGCATTATGCGCCACCGCTGTGGACTCCAGCCTCTATTCAAGCGCCGCCATCCTCGCGCCTACAGCCTGGATCTCCAATTTAACATCGTTGGTATTCCTGGCAATCTCGGTGGCACTTGGGCCGCTGCGCTTCCTGGGCTCTGTATGGGACCGTCGAGCTCTCCCGTCCGCCATCTTGGGTACTCAGCCTCGTGGTGCAGGAGGCCGCAAACAGGTCAGATACCGTTGCGCCTTCTTCCACCGTTTTTTATGGCTGCTTCCTTGGGGTCCGCTTATCCATGGCTGTTTCCCCTTGTTTAACTGCAGAGGATTCCATGTTGCTGTGCTATAGTGCACTGTTGGCCTAGTGATCCTTGCGGAGCTTCACCCAGCCAATATAATGGCTGCAGAACACGCCCCCCGTCATCATGAATATTTTGTGTTATCTTGTTTATTTCCCTGAAACCCCCATCCCTAGTTTGATTTTATTGTATATACTTATTTATCTAATTTACTTTATCCTTATACTTTTTTATTTTTCATTTTCCTTTTATCTTTTTCCTTTTTTTTTCCTTTTCCCTTTGCTTCTTTCTTTTGGAGAGAGTGAGAATCACTTATATTTAGTATCATATCCTTATTTTGTTATTCTGTTTTTTGTCTGCCCGGGTAGGGGATGGAATCAGTTCCTTTTCTTTATCTCTCCCCTTTCCCCCTCTTTTTTTCCTTTTCTTTTTTTTCCTCTTCTTCCTTCTATCTTTTCCTTTCCTTTTTTTTCTCTCTTTTCCTTTTCTTTCTGGCCCTCTTTTTACTATATTTGGTCCTTAACTACCCCAGCTAATTGTTACATACTGGGTTCATTAGGGGAGGGGAGTGATGGGGAAATTGATTGTTAGTTTAACCTTTCCATTTTACCTATCCAAGTGTCCCAGTCTTCAATTTGAGTATATCTATTGCCTAAATTTCCCTTTCCATTCTTGCTTGCCAAATGACTTGTGTTATTAATTCTTGAATGCGTGGGATTGTCTCTGTTTTCCAGTTTCGTGCTAAAAGTAGTAAAGACAAAGTGTACTCCGCAAATATAGGGTGCTTAAAGATTTTACGATACAGAACCAAATTGAATTAAGTTAGCAGCTCAACACATGTGTAAGTACCTCTTAACTTAACACAAACTCATGCAAAAATATGGAGTGATTTGAGTGAAAAAAGAAGAAGAGTGGATAAGCTTTTTAAACAGACTAAATAAATATGTACATTGTTTAAACCTTACGGAAACCCAATTTAAGCTTACAAACAGATGGTATTTAACACCGAAACAATTAAAGAAAATTTTCCCAGGTACATCAGATAGATGCTGGAAATGTCAGATTAATGAAGGCAATTTAATCCACAGGTGGTAGCAGTGTAAACCAATAAATAACTTCTGGAAAGAAGTAATCAAGGCTATATACAAATTAACGCATATAATATTAGTTTTTAAACCAGAATTGGTTCTGCTAAACTTGTACTGGCCAAAAATGACCAAAAAAATATTAATGATAATTTTACATATAATTCCAGCAGCTAAACTACTTTTAGCATGAATTTGGAGTGATTTGAGTGAAAAAGATCTATCACATCAAAGAAACCCAGTGGAGCGCTGATGTTTAAAACACTTAGCCTTAAAATAAGGGGACAAGTTATATATCAGATATCTAGAGAAAAGAGACAAACAGACACAATATGGTGCAGTATGTCTGAATAATATGGATAATGTGGAAATCTGTAGGCAACAAACTCACATGGCTTAGAGCCTGAGGAGGATAGGCTCAAGTCACAATCACAGGGGTATTTATAGAAAATACCAAACTTCTTCTATATGGAAATCCGGATACTCAGAAAAGAGAATGGAATGAATTCCTAGTGTATTATCTATCTCTGATCTTAAAAGATGAATTTATGTTCCCAAAATGACAAAAATAAATTTGCATAACTGGGTGCAAACCTGGTGCCCATTGCATTTCCACAAATTTGTAAGTAGAAATTACCAGCATTTAAAATGAAGATCGAAATGAACCGGAAGTGACGTTGCGGCAACTCCGATAAGTCACGTCTATCTATACGAACATTAACAACAGCTGAACCGGAACATGCCTCCCTATATGGGCGGACGGATGGGTTGATTAGAAGACACCAGGACCAATCAGCACTGGACCCTTCGGTATAAATACAGGAAGTAAATGGAAAGCAGGTATCTGATTGAAAAAGCCTTTTTGACAAGGTGAAACGCGTCTCGGGCGGCCAGGACTTTTATTTTGACAATCTACAGATGGTATTTTGATTTTATTTATAATCATTTTAATGTTTTTTGTACAAATAAATTTTTTAACTTATACCAAGTCTTTTGAGCTCCTGCATTTTCCTGCTTCTAAAAAAGCGTTGTGCCCTCTTAATACTGAGAGCCCAGTCACTTTGGCTCTCAACAAGGTGAGCAAATACTTGCACCACTTTATTGATATATATGCACTGAAGATAATACACTCTCTTTTCTCTTTTCTGAGTATCTGGATTTCCATATATAAGAAGTTTGGTATTATTTATAAATACCCCTGCGATTGTGACTTGAGCCTATCCACCATTAAACTACACTACCCATGCTGCTTAGCGGCGGAACTTCCGAAACGCGGAAGTGCCGCCGGTCACGTGATTTTTTTAAACTATCCTAAATTACACTTTCATACCTTCGTTTTAATTGTATATATATTTTAATGAAGTTGTATTACCAAAAACTATGTGCTAAATAAGTTATGATGTATTTTAAAGTTGTATAAGTGTTTTTAATTCTGATTGGTCAAACTAAGTTTTGGCGCCAAAATTCAAACAATTATGCTCTTATATAACATCTATGTGCCAGGTTAATCATGTTATTCCATTTGATAAAGTCCCTTTGTGACGAAACGCGTTATGGATATTTAAATTGTGTTTTTATATATATTAAAGTATTTTTGGTCATTTGCTTGTGCCAATTATCTTTTTTATAGACACATATCATTCTTATTTTACCCTGGCCTTTTTTTATTGTTATTTTAAATTTTTTATGGTTTTAAAAGAAACCTAAAAATTCCTGGAAGTTTCCTGTACCCAAAGAAATCCGTAGGTGGGGATCAATCCACCCAAGCTATCATCAAAGAGCAGTGGGTCTGCTCTTTCTTTGTAAGTACATTTCTTTTGTTATTTTATTATTATTTGCCATACAGTGAGCACTATTGGCTGTTTATTTTTTTTTTATTTTTATTTATTTATTTTTTTTTTTATGTTACATACTCACATTGGTTTTTATTAACGCCAACTGGTTTGTTTTTTCCCAATTAATTTTTTCAAGTTGTATATTTCTTTCTTTTCATTTTCTTAAAATAATAGCACAAAAGAAGACTCTGATGAGCAAGTCTGCTTACCTAGGGCAACGGGCCCTCCCACTATGCCATTAGACTGCACAAACCCAGAATCTGGCTAACCTAGAAATTAATCTCGAACTAGGGTTGACGGGAAGGGAACTTTAATACAGCAGAACAGTTTCAACATTTCTCTTCTTGACTGTGTTGAAGAGGCGTGATCTACAGTAAAAGTTAGCCTTTCAGAACTAGACAGACTTCAAATAACAAGCCTTTTCAGTAATGATGGGGCTCTAGATCAGGCCATTTAAAGATACATAGTAACGAGGGAAGGAAGGTTAAATGAGTACACATACGTGCAAACTTGTGTTGCGTTTAAGTTAAAATTATTCCAGAACAAGGGGTTAAACTCCCAAAACAACAGGCAACAAATGGTTACAGTATTCTAATGGTGGGAAAAACAGAAGAATAAGAATATTCTGGCTCAACTCAGCCATCCACTTACATGGCTAAATAACATACAAAGGAACTGTCTTGTTACTGCCCCCTTATCTATGAATAACCCTCTGCTCTGGTACCTTGGCCTCACAGGAACCAATAGCCAGTACAGCCCCTGGGGTACTCTCAGGAGTTCCTGCAGCTGAGGAGATTCAGTTTGCAGCTGTATGCTACAGCTATAAATCATATGTACACATCAGCTTAGCAATGGAATAAAATCCCTAAAGAGCTGACTGGAGATGTTAGGAACTGATAAGACGCGGGCCCCACTTTCTTTTGTTGTACCTGCTCCCCAGTGGGTGCAGTGGGTTGGGTTAGGGAATTAGGAAGAATGGGTACATAGCCTCCTTTACTGGAGACCTAAGGTCTAGCCTTTCAGGGTGGTGAGACAGCAGGTGGGGGACAGCTGTGCACAATCACACTGTGGAAGAGGGAGCATTGCGCAACAGTAGATATTGGTTTATGGCATCTGCATCACGTTTCAGCCAGGCAGAGTTGAGAAGGATGTTCTCGCAGCACTGCTGCACAGTACGCTCTGCCGATGGAGCTGGATGAGCATCAAAAAAGGCCTTAATTTCTGTAGCCATTTTCTCACTTGCAAAGCCTTCAACTGACACCTTTATGAGCCTGGAAATGAGGAAGCCACCTTGGTACCGGTTAAATAATTCCTCCCAGTTCTCCTTTACAAATTCCCAGGCAGATTTCCTCCCTGTTTTACTCCCACCAGCAACTCCACCAATTACTGAAACCGTGTCCTGAGGACGTACATCATCTGAAAGGGAGAAGGTCAGCACTTTTTGGATAAGTTCCTGGGAAGGAATGGCTCCTAAAACCCGTTCAATGCGATTCTTCTCTTCTTGCATGTCTGCTTGCTTATGGAGCTTAAGCATGGTGTCCAAAGTTGAGCTGTCACCGTGCTTCAAAACAGTCACATAAACAGGGCTTCTTAAGTCTGCATTCAATGTGTTCTTCCCATCCACATGGTCCTTGAACCGTCGTCTAGCTTCCTCAAGGGTGGGTTTGTGCCCAGCTTTACCCAGCTTTCCTAAAACCAGACCGCGAAGTAGAGCATCCAGATGTCCTTCCCCAGGCTTTGGGTCCCAGCCCAGCCGCTCCCCAATAGGGAAAAATATATCCCTGATAAAGCTCTGGATCTCTTCATGGAAGTCTGTGTGGGAGAGAAGGGTGGACAGGACTCCTAGGTTGCTGCTCAAGTCATTCCACACAGTATAATTAGGTTCATTCACAAAGGCCTCCATGACTTTCAATACTTCAACTATGCTGGTCATCCCTGCACGGGCTAAGGAAAATAAATCATTCTGTAAACCCAGCCTATCCACAGGCTGCAAGGAGAGGTCTCTGATACCAGGTAACAGGCTTTCCAGCATGGTAGGGCTGTACTGAGTTCGATAAAATCCCACAGTGCCAGGATTAATCTTTACCCACTGGTCTGCTCTCACGCCCTCCAATACTACGGTCGTCTCTGGCTTGTCCATCAGGATCTTTAGTTTGGAAGAGGATGGGGCTTCACAGGTGCAGATATTGATCGGTACCATCCATTGTGGACAGTCCTCACCAAGGTGCGGGCCACTGGCACAAAACTTCTTTTGAGACAATTTGAGTACTCTGGAGTCTTCATTCTGCTCTGAATCCACATATATTAGTGGGAATCCCATCTGCTTGGTCCAGGTGCTCATCACAGCAGCAATTGGCTTCCCACTGGCTTGCTCTAGAGACTCCCACAGGTCCTCTGTAGAAGCGTTCTTTTCTTGGAATTTAGTGAGGTATTGGTTCATGCCCTTCCGGAAATCCTCATCACCAATATAATCGTGTAACATTCTGATCACAGAAGCTCCTTTGCTATAAGATATGGCATCAAAGATTTCATCCACTTCCGATGGATGTCCTACATTGACCTCAATGGGGTGGCTGTTATCCAAAGCGTAAAAATATGGAACGCTTCACGAATTTGCGTGTCATCCTTGCGCAGGGGCCATGCTAATCTTCTCTGTATCGTTCCAATTTTAGTATATGTGCTGCCGAAGCGAGCACTGTTTATTTTATTTTATCCCGAGAATTGGATACCATCCACGGAGAAGAACCTGCCTATATCCTATAAGCGGGGATTAAAACCGCTGTACGCGCTTTACTCCAGAGCTGGACATTAGCTCTGGTAAATGTGAGTTTTATACTATCAATTTTACGTCTATATCTGAATTTTACATACTATACCATTGGATGTCCTTTTTTTCCTCTTTTTATTTTCCATAAACGAGTGAAACCACCACATAAATAGAAGACCCCACCAACCAAGGATACCTGTAAGAATATACCAGTTGGACTTTTCTCTCTTCTCCTTGTATTGGACTCTACTTAATGTGCGCAGCCTTCTACTGTTTTTATTTTATTTTTATCTTGTTTTATAGGGTTTGAGGGATTCCCTTTTAAAGGTTGCTGCCAAAGTTATTTAGCGCTGTCTCACTCCTTTTACTTACAAATTGCTTCTTATGGCTCTTAAGATTCTGGAACTCCCTTAGGTTTATTCACTCTATGGCATCTTTACATCATAGGGATTCTGGGGTCCCATTCCACCTTCAGATGTTTGAAGAATTCTTCAATATATGGTTCCAGGTTTTTAGGATTTATTTGTTCTAGGGTTGCATCGAAATTTCGGATGCCGAAATTTTCGGCCGAAAATGGGTCACATTTGCCAAAATTAAACAACATGGGGCAGGGGAGGGTGGGAGAACACTAAGGGCCTGGGGAGGGGGGAAGAATACTATAGGACGGGGGAATACTATAGGACAGGCGAGGGCGGGGAGAACACTATGGGACAAGCGAGGGGGGAGAACACTGTGGGACAGGAGGGGGGGGAAAGAACACTATGGGACAGGAGAGGGGGGAGAACACTATGGGACAGGAGAGGGGGGAGAACACTATGGGATGGGGAAAAAAACACTGGGACAGGAGAGGGGAGAAAATAACACTATGGAACTGGAGAGGAGGGGGGAAAGAACACTAATAAAGAGGGAGGGGAAAGGAACACTAGAGGGGGGAGAGAGGAACATTAAGCAGGGGGGGAACCACTGAAAGAGAAGGGACGTTTTTCATATTATATTAATTAAATTAATTAAAAAGTCTAATGTTAAAAAGATTATAGGAAAAAAACTTTTTTAAAATCATTTGGGGAAAAAAGTTATTTTCGGTTTCGGTTTCAGTTTTTGGGCAAGGGCATCCTGAATTTTCGGTTTCGGACCAGAATTTTCATTTCGGTGCACCCCTAAATTTTGTTCGGATACCCATCTGGACCGATCCTCTAGGTCTATCAATTTGTACTTTTTGGAATCGTTGGATAATGGAAAGTAATTCCTTCTTAATGTCCTGAGTGTTAACTTGGATTTCTTCTTTCAATTTTCCAAATTGTATATCTAGATGTGCAAGTAGATGGTCATATTCTTTTCTTCCTTCTTTTAATTCCTGATCCTCCTCAGTTTATCCTTTATTAGTAACTCCTTCTGATGGATTGTTTGAGAGAATGGATTCCTCCAGGTTTAATTTGTTACCAGAAGGGTTTGGTGAGAAGAAGGAAAGGCGTTTTTCTGTTTTGTTTTCTGGCTTTTTTCCCCCTTTTGGGGGTTTGCCGTTTCGTGGGTTTTTTTTGTAGCCATTATCTTTCTCCTCTCTCCCTTCCCCCATCCAAATCTGTTTCTCTTTATGCAAATAAAATACATTTAAAGCTATTGCATTTCCTCCCTTTTTTCCCCCTTTCCTCCCCTCTCTCAATGTAATACTTCCTCTCTCCCCTTCCCTTCCTCTCCTCTTCATTCTACTCTCACCTCCTCACCTTCCTCCCAGCCTTACTGCATTTTTTCCTTCTTATTCTACTGTATATTCCCCTGTTCCTATCCCTGTTTATTATCAAGTTAATCAGGCTAATCCCGCTGGAAGTCAGGAATAGGGGAGTACTGGGAGGTGGTTGATGAACAGAGGGAAGATCTAAGTTTGGCCAGAAGAAGAGGGGGAAAAAGAAGAAAAAAAATAATAAAAAGATCTCCCGTATATACTCGAGTATAAGCCGAGTTTTTCGGCACATTTTTTGTGCTGAAAAAGCCCCACTTGGCTTATACTCGAGTCACTTACATTGCCATAATACAGACCAGGACCGCCGGGCTCATTACAAGCCCGGTGGTCCCGTTGGGGGCCGGCAGCAAGCTGTTACTTACCTTTACAGCAGCTCTGGTCACCTCTGTTCAGCTCACAGTGTAAATCTTGCGAGACCCGCGGCACGCAGACCACGAGATTTACACTCTGAGCTGAATGGGCGAGCTGAACGGAGGTGACCGGAGTTGCTGTAAAGGTAAGTAACAGCTTGCTGCCGGCCCCCCTCCTGCACAGCCCATGCCCCTGGACCACCAGGTATTGGGATAGGCCCCCTCCCTGGCCAGGCAACAAGCAGGGAGGGGGGACTAAAATAAAATATTAAAATAATAATAAAATAAAAATATTAAAATAATAATATTAAAATTAAAAAAAAATAATAAAAATGCCCTCACCCCACCCAGTTTACACACACACACACACACTCTGCATTCACACAAACACACACTGCATTATATACACACACACACTCTGCATTATATACACACAGAGTGTGTGTGTTAGTATGAGTGTGTGTGTGTATATAATGCAGAGTGTGTGTGTGTGTGTGTGTTTGTATGAGTGTGTGTATATAATGCACACACTCTGCATTATATACACACACACTCATACAAACACACACTCTGCATTATATACACACACACACTCATACAAACACACACTCTGCATTATATACACACACTGCATTCACACACAAAAAAATCTGCATTCATTATATACACACTACACACAAACACACACACTCTGCATTCATTATATACACACACTACACAAACACACACACACTCTGCATTCATTATTATTCATTTAATGTAATTTTATTGGGATCTAATTTTATTTAGAAATTTACCAGTAGCTGCTGCATTTCCCACCCTAGGCTTATACCCGAGTCAATACGCATTCCCATTTTTTTGTGGTAAAATTAGGGGGCCTCGGTTTATATTCGGGTCGACTTATACTCGAGTATATACAGTAAATACAGAGTCTAGATTGAGCCAAATTGACTAAGATGTCGCCTTCCCACAGTATTCTCCCAGAGGACCACTAGACTTTAGGAGGCTCCATGTCTGTGCAAAATATGTGCAACCAATTGGGCACTTAGCTTTGGCGGCAACTCCAGTCCAACCTCCCAGCATCCATTTTGGTCCGGTGCAGTAGCTGGCCAAATGTTCTCGCTGGCATGGGGAAACGCTCCCTGCGTCTTCCTGTTACTCAATGCAGCATTGGATCCTCTCCATCCGTCCTCCTGGCTCCAACAGAGACCCCAGGTGGAATGCTGTAACGCCAGTTAGGCTAGGCTTTCCATAATTCTTTAATAATCGGGCATTCCCACCATATATGTAAAAAATCTGCCTCTTTGGTCCCGCATCAGCAGATTGAGTAGGGAATACTTTGTTTATCCTTTTAGGGACTAAGTACCATCTACTTAAAGGACCACTAGAGTGCCAGGAAAACATACTCGTTTTCCTGGCACTATAGTGCCCTGAGGGTGCCCCCACCCTCAGGGTCCCACTCCCGTCCGGTTCTGGAGGGGGGAAAGGGGTTAAAACTTACCTTTTTCCAGCGCTGGGCGGAGAGCTCTCCTCCTCCTCTCCGCCTCCGTTACGCCCCGCCGGCTGAATGCGCACGCGCAGCAAGAGCTGCGCATTCAGCCGTCGCATAGGAAAGCATTTACAATGCTTTCCTATGGACGCTTGCGTGCTCTCACTGTGAAAATCACAGTGAGAAGCACGCAAGCGCCTCTAGTGGCTGTCAATGAGACAGCCACTAGAGGATTAGGGGGAAGGCTTAACCCATTCATAATTATAGCAGTTTCTCTGAAACTGCTATAATTATGAAAAAATGGGTTAACCCTAGCTGGACCTGGCACCCAGACCCCTTCATTAAGCTGAAGTGGTCTGGGTGCCAGGTCCAGCTAGGATTAACCCTTCAGAGAAACTGCTATATTTACAAATGGGTTAATCCAGCCTCTAATGGCTGTCTCATTGATTTTTATTGATTTTCACAGTGAGAAGACGCCAGCGTCCATAGGAAAGCATTGAGAATGCTTTCCTGTGGACTGGCTGAATGTGTGTGTGGCTCTTGCCGCGCATGCGCATTCAGCCGATGACGACCGAAGGAGGAGGAGAGTCCCCAGCGCCGAGGGAGCCCGGCGCTGGAGAAAGGTGAGTGTTTAACCCCCTTTCTCCCCCTTCAGCCCGGTGGGACTGGAACCCTGTGGGTGGGGGCACCCTCAGGGTACTATAGTGCCAGGAAAACGAGTTTGTTTTCCTGGCACTATAGTGGTCCTTTAAGATTTTATAGAGCAGCTCATTCAGATTCAAGCAATGTATGTTTTTATTAAGCGTCAGGATTGAGCTACACCATTCTCTAAAAGAGATTTGTGTATTTAAATCTCTATTCCATTTTGATATTGCTGGCAAGTAATATTGCTTTACCATGTTTTACAGTAAAAGGTTTGCTAATTTTTTAGTGTACTTGACATTGATAAGTTGGTCAAAATAATTTAGATTCACATGTTCACATGGGAGTTTTAACCTTTTCTTTATGTAAGATTTTACTTTAAGATAATCAAAAAAGTCTTTATTCGTAAAACGTGATGTTCTCTTGAGATCATCAAAAGTTCTTATTTTTCCTGCAGAAAATAAATCCGCAACAGTTTTTTTTTTTTTACTTTATTTGAGAGAAGCATTTGACAGTTACATGATATCAAATAAACATTGCCAGTAGTGTGTTAGAGCAATCGATTAGTACAGTAGTTGTACATAGCGTGGTTGTTCGGACATACTTAGCTCGGCATTTCGGTTTGTCAAGGTGCTTCCATTTTTACATAAATCCAACATAATACATGAAAAATCAACTTTGGTTTTGGGTAGTTATCCCATTAACTCTTCGATAATAGAAATAGTTTTAGTAGGAGTGGAAGAATGAAAGTAAAGTATAAAGTACAAAGAGGTCAAAAGAGGCTAATCGAGGGGGGGGGGGGGGGGGTTGGTGCCTCAGGACCAGGTTTGTCTAGGTTCGTATCCAGAGGTGGGCCCCTTTGGTGTCGGCCAGTTGGGGGTGAGGATTGTGTTGGACCTGTCTGGTCTGCCATGTTATTTCATGCTAGGTCACTGGTGATCCATGGTTCCCACATTTTTTCAAAACGCGAAGTAGTTCCCCGAACCTTAGCAGTTAGGCAATCCATAAGATATACGTCTTCTATGTGTAATATAACCGCGCTCACCTGGGGTGTTTCGGCCTTTGGCCAAGTTTGGGCTAGGGCTCTCCTGGCTGCTAAAGTCACCTTTTGTATTAATTTTTGTTCCCTTTTGGTCCAATTATCTACAGGTCTATTAAGTAGGAACGTCCATGGGTTCAAGTCCGGTGCTCTGTGAAATATTTGTGAGAGCAGAGACTGGATCCCTTTCCAGAAGCGTTGTACGTGGGGGCAATTCCACCACATGTGTAGGTAGGTGCCTTTCTGGCCACACCCCCTCCAACAGTCATCTGTCGGGGTCTTTCCCATTTGGCTCAATTTTACTGGCATCGAAGGTTTTTTTTTTATATGCCTGCTCCTGGAGAGACACACTTATGGACACCGATGTATTGGCTTCCCATATTTCTCTCCATTCTGCTCCCTCCAATTCCTCACCTAGTTCTCTCTCCCACACGTCTGTGTAAGTGAGTGTACCCCATTCTTTCGTCTCTGCACTAATATGGGCATATATTTTGGAAATGAGCCCTGTTGTGTGATTTCGTTGAGGCATGTTTTTTCAAAGAAGGACATGTGCCCTGTTGCTGCTTGTTGTAGGTGTGAGTGTTTCAGATAGTCTTTGATTTGTATGTAGCAGAAGAAGTCCGCCGGGGTGAGGTGCGTTGTCTGACGTAGTTCGTTAAAAGTGACTAGTGTGTTATTCCTTTACATGTGGCATATTGTCTGTATTCCCGCTGTTTCCAGGTTGGCAAAATCTCTTGCTACCATTCCCGGGGGGAAGGCTCTGTTTCTTAGTAAAGGCGTTAAAGGTGTCGGGTTGGAGACTAGGTTAAATTTGTGGGCTGTGGCGTCCCAGATTCTTATGGAATTCAGGATCGCCAGGCAGGTTGTGCGCAATATGGGTCTGTTTTCTTTCGGTACCCATATGTGGTATTGTGGTAAATCTGCACCCATTAATAAGGACTCTAGGTCCACCCATCTCCTTGCGTCTGGCGGGGTGTGCCACATTGCTACCTGCGCTAGTTGGGCTGCTATGTAGTAGTAATGTAAGTGTGGTAGGCCTAAGCCCCCCTTTGTTTTTGCCGGAACAGGATGTTTCTTGTGATCCTATGTCTTTTATTTTGCCAAATGAATTTTCCTATTGCTTGTTGTAGTGATGCTAGGTCAGATTTAGTGATTTTGATAGGTAGGGCCTGGAACAGGAGGCAGTATATTCATTTTCACTGTGTGTATGTGTCCTATGCAGGTTATGGGTTTATCTACCCATTATTCCATGTCTGTTATAAGTGTCTTAATAAGTGGAGTGTAGTTCAAGTGAAATTGTTTGTTAGGGTCACCTGGTAATCTAATCCCCAAATACTTAATGTAGTCCCTTGCTATGTGTATATTATGAGCTGCTCCCACTGCCTCCGTGTCCACCGCCGACATTCCCACTGGGAGGGCGTTCGATTTTTCCAGCTTGGCTTTGCATCCATTGAGTCCTTTGGTTTCGTTATTATCAAGAGAACGTCATCTGCATAAGCAGACACCCGGAATTCCTGCTGTCCTACTTTGACTCCCTTGATCTGAGGATGTTCTCTAATGGCTTGTAGCAGGGGCTCTAAAGATAACGCGAACAGCAGAGGGGAGAGGGGGCAACCTTGTCTCGTGCCGTTGCCTAAACTAAAGGGTTGGGGCCCAAAGCCCGCGATCTTCACTTGGGCCTTCACATTGCTATACATTGCTTTTATGGAGGAGGTATATTTATCCGGAAACCCCAGGTATGTTAACAGGTTAAAAAGGTAGGGCCATTCTACTCTATCGAATGCTTTTTCGGCATCAATCAATACTATTAAGGTGGGTGTTATAGTTGTCCTCTGTCTCCATATTATGTCTATATTCCTTCTTGTATTTTCGAAGAGTTGGCTCTCAGGGATGAATCCCACTTGGTCTGGGTGTATCAATGTTTTCAAGATGGGGTTGAGGCATTCCGCTAATACTTTTGCCAGTATATTGATATCCTGATTGATTAATGAGATTGGCTTATAGTTCGCTGGCAGTAGGGGATCTTTCCCTGGTTTGGGGAGGAGGATTATGTTAGCTAACGACATGTCTGACGCTGGGTTGCCCCCTATCATGAAGTGATTGAATAGTCGTGTTAGGTGGGGGGATAATTCTTCCCAGAATGTTTTGTAGTATCCCCTGTCAAAGCCGTCTGGGCCGGGGGCCTTGTGGCTCTTATGGCTTGCTATGGCTTTATCTATTTCGTCACTTGTTATGTCTTCATTTAGGTATTGTGTCTCCTCCTTCGTTAGTTTCGGTAGTTTTAGTTTTTGTAGGAACGTGTTCATTTTCACCTGTGCCTCTCGGATCTGATTGTTGGTTTTGGGTGTATGGTTGTATAATATTCTGTAGTATTCAGTGAAGATCTGGGCTATGTCGGCTGGGGTGTTTTTTATTGTACCATCATTTTGCCTAATTGCTCCCATGTGGGTTCTTCTTTGTCTCGGCTGTAGGACTCTTGCCAGTAGGGTATCGGTCTAATTGGCTTTTTCGTAATATGTTCTCCTGGACCAAGTGATATCTCGGGCTGCGTCATCTAATAGTAGTTCTGTTATTGCTCTTTTTATGTCTTTCAGGTCATTGGCCAGATGAGGTGTTGGCATAGGTTTGTGTTTCTGCTCTGTGTTACGGAGATTCTCCAGTAATTGCTTTAATTGTTGTGTCTTTTGTTTTTTTCTTACGGGTAGCGAGTTTTATGCATATGCCCAGTATCACCGCCTTATGTGCGGCCCATACGATTCCGAGTGACACTTCTTCTGTCAAGTTTTCTAGGAAGTAATTCTGGATTTCTTGTCTGATAACCTCCTGTGTTTGTTGGTCTTGCAATAAACTAGGGTTCATTTTCCAGTTCCAGGGTGAGGCGGTGCACAGATTTCCCAGTGTCACTGTCACTTCGGCGTGGTCCGACCATGCAATGGATCCTATCGTCAATTCAACCACCCTGACCATGCCTAAGTTGTTGACTAGAAAGAGGTCAATCCTCAAGTATGTCCCTGAGGTGCTGAGTATTACGTATAATCGACTGCTTCTGGGTGTTGTGCTCGCCATATGTCTATAAGTCCGGTAGACTTAATGAATTCATGGAGTGCCTTATCTTGTAGGCTTCTTCCATGGGATTGCAGTTGTCCCGTCTTAGAACGCCTGTCGGCGGCCGGACAAGGTACAGCGTTGAGGTAACCCACAAGTATTATACCATGTGGAAGTGCATGTATTTTGTTTTTTATGTTCTCCCCAAATTCCCGGCCAGGGGTATTTGGGGCGTATATGTTTAGCATATGTACGGTATGTGCTTGTATGGATCCTGAGATTATTGTGTACCTCCCTTCTGGGTCCGTATCTACCGTGGAGATATCAAGGGGGCATGTGTGGCGTATAAGTATGGCTACCCAATTCCTTTTTCGCAGTGACCCAGCTTCGTAAGATGTGGAATATGTGCGGTCACTTACTTTAAATGTCGTGTGTCTCGATATGTGCGTCTCCTGGAGAAAAGCAATATCCGCTCCCATCCTTTTCACTTCTTTAAACATTACCCGCCTTTTCATAGGAGCATTCAGGCCTTTAACATTAATTGAGACCACCTTTAGAGCCATAATCTAGTATGGGATGATTGCTTTCTCGCCCTCTCCTTATGGCCCCCTGGTCGGATTAGTCGTAGCGTCCATGTCCCTCGACCCTTTTTACCCTCCACACCTGAAGAAAAGTAGTAAGGAAAGGTGGAGAAAGAAAAAGATGAAAAGGCATAGAGGAACAAAACCAGTAACAATAAGTAATTTCTGGTCTTACAATTAGCCAGCTTTATACGGGGTGCGGCTCAAGGCCTCTTCTCCCTAAACATGGTGGAGATGAGCTGAGTGAACCTAATACCGGGCATGACACTACCGCTGTCTAAACTTGACATTTATACTGAACCTAATTCTAAAGAAGGTGCTAACTTCATATTCGTGCTTTTGGGCATGTTTAAGTTATAGGCGAGTCCTTGGGGGTCTCGGAGTCTGGCCCTCCCCTACCATGTCCTTCAGCCCACCCTACACCATTCGGGTAGTCGTCTGTGTACTTGAGGTGGTGTCTTGGAATCCCGGGGTCGTCCAGTATACTTTGGGTTGGGGATCCCGCTATCCCCCCCTCGATATCCCGACATTTCCCATAAAAATAAGTGGTATTACCTGAGTCAATGATCCTACTTTCGAAGACAGACTCCAACTCTTTCTCTAACTTAATTCTCAATAAATGAGTGGGTTGTGTTTTGCTAACCAGAACGACCCCAGCACTATAGGTAAGGAAGGAGATGAAATGAGCTGCATAACAGTAATTTTATGGTGCAAACCCCTACCCTAATATGCAAAGGAATAGATTCCTTGGTTATAGTTGGTACCTAAAGGTGTCTACCGTCTACAGCCAAGAGGAAGTTCTGTTTTTGTTTTTTTTATTTAGTATTTTTGTCATGCAAAAAGTTTAACATACAGGCTTGAGGTACCCCAAAGGCATTCCTCAGGCTCATCATCGCATAGTGTAGTGGGGAATAGAGGGGACTTGCACCTTTTATATTATTATATTCTACCGAAGCGTGAATATTAAGTGTGATAGTAAAGCATGGAAGGAAAACTAAAAGCGGGAGGGATAGGCATATCAAAGACACAGATAAAGGAACGTCTTCCACGTTAATATTAGAGTAAGTCCTTATCGTTGCTTCGTTGTCCCAGGTTGCGGATTGTCATGCCAGCCCCTTGATACGGTAAGGGAGCAGTCATCCGATACCCCTGCGAGGGTTATTTCTTTTGTTTGGGTTCAGTCCAGTTGGGGAACAAGTGCAGCATCGTAGAGGTGAGGCACCGCTCTGGCCCTGGTGCTGTGTGAGAGCTGGTACCCTATTGCCACGAGCCTGGGAGCCATTGAGGTCCAGGGTCTTCCCTGTCTGGACAGTGCAGTGGGTCCTGTGGTCGGTTGCTGTCTGTCGTTGCTTATGCCTTGTGGCCCTGCACCTGTGTGGCTGGTACCTGTGGGTTGTGGCCCTTGTTGCTTTCAGCCCGGGTAGGCATCTTGTGGGGATGGCTGAAGTGAGGGATCGTCTTGCGCCCTGTGGTGGTTTCCTAGGCCTCCTCTCTGTGCACACGTGGTCCCGTTCAGTCGGGATAGGGGTAGTCAGAGCTGGTCCAATACGGGTCAGCAGCTTGGCCCAGAATCGGTTGAAAATAGCGCCAATAGTGTCTCTTGGCTGGGGTCTGGGAGGTAATGCTGCTGCATTTGCGTGCCTCCTGAATCTGGGTCTAATGCCGCCATTTTCGAGACCTCCATGCCTGTGTAGTTTGTGAGGCCTGCAAGGTCCTCTGAGAGGTAAAAGGTATGGGGTGCTCCTTCTGGCGGGCACCGGGATATCCCCCACCGGTCCGGGGGGGAACGGGGGAATGTGTCTTGCTCGCTCATGGCTTGTAACAGTTGGGGGAAAGCGGCCGTCTTTCCCCTCCGCTGTCTCCAGTAGGCCTCTACTTGCTGCAGCAGTTCCCGGTCGTTCCGGGCGTCAATTCCGGTATCTGCAGGTATGTGCAGGCTTCCCCCATCATCGATAGTGTAGCCCGTGCAGCAGGAGCTCATACAAGGCACGATTTCTCAGCTTGCTGGCTTGGCTCCGTCCCGAAAGTTCTGTTTTTTCATGTGTCAGAAAACCCTGCATCAACAAGGTTTTCTGCTTCCCCAGAGTAAATCAAGGCCAAAGTATATCCTCCCAAGATCCTGCCCATTAATTTGTGTCCTCTGTGTGTTGTATTGACATAAAATACTGAGAGAGGATTCAGGAGCTTAACCAGGATCTCTTTTTCTCAGTCTCTCATTCACAACTGAACTTTAACCTGTGACCTATTTGCTGTTCCAGGTTACATGACAAGATTTAAAGTGAACCAACACATTAACTATTTAAGAAAAGTGCATTTAAACAATTAACATTAGATATGTCACAAACAAAATGACATATGATCACACTCTGTACTTGACATTTAGTTCACATGCACCTCCTTTTATTCTTTCTAGCTCTCTATCAACCCCTGCTGTATTGCAAAGAGGACAAACTCGGCTTTCCAGTGATATGTCATGTGATAGGCTGGGATGCTGGGAACTTCCTCTTCCTTTTTCTCAAAAATGCCTGGCATATTGGAAGACAATTTCCCCTCAATTCCCAGGAGGATATACCTCCTTCCCATCTTAATGTTACTGGTAACAAACCGTTTTTCAGTATTTGATATTTTGGAGGACGTGTAACACATCCAAGGCCTCTCCTCCCAATAGTCTTAGGAGCATGAGTTTTACAGCTGGCTAGGACAAGCTAGCCTGAGATTAGTTTTCTTGCCACATTGTAAACACAGGTCTTCTCTCCTCCTATATTGGATATGTTAATTTAGTTAGCGCTGACTGTATAGGTGTCACATCCTGTCCTGTTCTGCGGAGATGTCTGGCCTTGGCTTCTGGTATCCAGTACTCTTTTTACAATTCTTGTTTAGTTTTCCTTGTTTTTTCTGGTTTTCTATTCCATGTCTGGTTTTCTTTATGCTGGGTTTTCTGGGTTCATTCCTGTATTCCGTTCCTGGAATTCCCAGTCTCTTGGATTCCTTTAAATGTTTGTTTTATGTTGCCACACCCGTTCCTTTTCCATTAATCCTTTTGTTTCAGTTGGTTCCTGCAGGCGGTTGCTACAAGTCCTCTGCCTTTTCTTGCCAATAAGTGCTGTGTGTGTTTTATTATTGTTTATTTAGTCATGCATATCTAGGTAGATAGGACCCACCTTAATTGGAGGACTTTGACGCAGTTAGTGGGCTGCATAAATCTTGGCCATTTATGTATGTCTAAATCTCCAATGTTTATTACATAAATAGTACTTAGTTATGTCTCCTCTTGTTTTGCCTTGCATCTCTGGTCTTGTTTTATTTTGTCTTGTATTCCCAGTTCATGTACAGTCCTGTCCTGCCCTGTTCATGTTTCCCTCATGTCTTGTGTGCATGTTCTGGGTTCTGCTTTCTGTCCTGCTCCAGTTCTGGGTTCTTCTAGTCTTGTCTTGTTTTCTTGTTAGGTGCCTATTCTAGTCTTGCCTTGTTTCTGTACTGGATACATGTCTGCTGCAGAGCCTCCCTATCCAGTTCCTTGGAGATCTGCATATCATCAAGCTCCTAGCTCTTAGGATCCACAGAAGCTGCATCAGGGCCCAGGTATGTGGCCGCACAAACGCTGGTGCTCAACACCAGGGGGCGTGTGGTTACCCTGCACCAGGCCCTGATAGTCCATTACCACGCTGAGACTCCCAACAACATCAGACACTCAGGGGTCCTGGTCTCCTTACCGCCACCAGTGACAATAGGCTCAGGAAGAGCAAGGACCTGAGTATATGAGCTACTGAATGAAGGTGTTTATTTTGACAATTGACAGGACTAGTATAAAATGACGCTGGTATGGAGCATCCAGTGTTAGAAATGATAATGATTAACGTTATTGTTGACGTGAGGTGAACATACTGTGTCAATAATGATGTGAGGAGGATGCAAGGGTTCAGAATGAGCTTATTAGAAGTGACTCTTGCTATGCATGGTGCTGCAGCCACATAGGGTAACTTGACAGCTTGCAGGCTGAATATCTGCAGGTTTTGCAAGCTTTTTTTTCACTGTACCCTAAATGTCAACATGCAGAAATAAATGCAACATGTTTTCATCTTGGGTATATCTACTAAATACTAAATCAAAATGTGGTTCTTCTTTATCTTTAGGGTCTAAACCATTCACGAACAGTTAAACCCCAAAGTATGCTCTGCAGCGCAGTTTTTCTCTGTCCCGTTCACAGTTGCTTTCAGAAACTCTTGTAAAGAAGGTTTTGGGACTGCAGGGGTGCTGCTGATCGACTGAGAGCGGTCTGCTCCACATTTTTAAAACAGTTTCAGAAGGTTGGAAAACTCCTTGACTCGGCTTTGTATCTTTGTCTTGTGTATCTCTGGAATCCCTGATCTTGAGTTGTTCTTTGGCCTTTATAATTAAAAATTCCTATAATTTTGGTCCACCAGAACGCGTTTCGCCAAAACCGGCTTCATCAGCTATGCAAAGAATGCCAGAATTGCACTGAACTCTTGTAATTAAGGTTCTTTTTGTTAGTCTTTTGATTTTATTGTTTTTTTTTTTATTTTTGTTTAATAAAGTATATGCTTTTTAATTTACCTGGCGGCCAGTTCCTGTTATCCTTGTACAGCGCTACGGAATCTGATGGCACTATATAAATAATAAAATAATTATAATAAACAATAATCCTAGGATATAGGTGGTATGGTCCTTAGCCATACTATGTGCATTTATTGAGACATTTTAAAGCTCTATTCCTCTCACTAAAATTTTCAGTCTCTCCCTTTCCTCTGGCACATTTCCCTCACCCTTCAAACATGCAACTGTAACCCCGATTCTGAAAAAGCCCAGCCTTGACCCCAACTCCCCATCCAACTACCCCCTTATCTCGCTACTACCATTTGCCTCCAAGATTCTTGAGAGAGTTGTGTACATCAGACTGACTGACTTTCTTGAAACCAACTCTCTGCTTGACCCCCTTTCAGTCTGAATTCCGCGCTGGTCATTCTGTCGAAACAGCTCTGACCAAAGTATCCAACTATTTAATTGCTGCTAAATCTCGCGGCCATTACTTTATCCTGATTCTCTTTGATCTTTCTGCTGCCTTTGACACTGTTGATCATCAACAGCTTCTTCGCATTCTCCGTAATTTTGGTCTACGGGATACTGCTCTCTCCTGGTGCTCCTCCTACCTCTCCCAGCTCTCTTTCAGTGTTTCTTTCTCTGACTCTGCCTGTTCCCCCCAACCACTCTCTGTCGGCGTCCCCCAAGGTTCTGTCCTTGGCCCCCTACTGTTCTCTATCTACTGTCCATCGTTCATTTTGTGTGGAGATAGCTTTAGATTTACCTGCAGCTGGTTTATATAAGAATGTTGGTACTTTTTTTTTTTTTGTAAATCATTATTTATTGGAGTTTACACAGAAGTTGAATTATGTCATTGACATTGGTACGTAGTACACACAATGCAGTATAAACAAAAATTGTCACACAACACAGGAAATGTAACAAAAATACATTAGAAGGCAGCAAATTTAGAGATAGACTTATGGAGTAATTTATGTCACTTCTGTATGTCTGGTAGAAAAAACAAAAAATAAAATTTTTATATAGTAGGGTGCTTTACAGTTAAATAGACCAACAAGTATGCGTCCCACCCTATTGGAGTCTGTGTAACGGTACATATTTTCTGTACAGGGCTACTTTGTCTCAGTATTTTTCCTATACCTGACATTTCTAGATACTAGGCAGAGCTACTGCAGAAGAAGTGCCAATCCCCCCAGCTGTTATCAATGAGAACTGAAGAGAATTTGCGCCCTGTCTTTGGAGGATCCCACAATCTCGCGGGACCTTCCATAGACCTCATTGCTGTACTTTTGTTCATGGATGGCGGCGCCCATGAGTGACAGATTCAGGTAAGTTAAGCTCACCTTTGCCTCCACTTCTAGTGACCAAACCCCTGCCCACCCCTCCCCCACAGCAATATCATTGCAAAATATGTCCCCAGACAGTGACAATGTCACTTTAAATATAGGCTGCAGAATAAATAAGTGTCTGCTGGTTTAAAGGTGTAGCCACGATAAAACCAAAAGTGATCTAACCATTTGGTTAATTACCACAGATTTCCAGAGTTTCTGAACCTCTTTCTTGACCCATTTAACCATTCGAAGTAGGTGGCTGGCCTAATAGTATAGGTTGAAATCTGGGATGGCCAGACATCCCCTGGTCTTGGGGTGGGTCAGTTCCTGGAATTTTAGCCTGGATTTGCTTGCCTTCCAGATGTATTTGATCAGTGTTGTGTGCAGTGAGGTAAAGAAGGCACTAGGTATCTTTATTGGGAGTATAGTAAGAGAAAGATCTCTCCCTACTGCTGTGGATCACCTTAATTTTGGACTACTGCAGCATTACTTGGACTTTCATATATTAAGATAAGTATTATTTCACATTATTTGTTCTTTAGGCGCACCCTTCTCTTCTCTTTCTCTTACTATACTTACACTGAGGGGACTAGAGGGGACCCCTCCCCCTATAGGTGTGCTGCCTATACCCTACACAGCTATATTTCCTGTGACATATCAGCGCTGACCTTCCCTTGTGATCTTTATTGGGAGTGCTTGGAAAAGATAGAACATTCATGTTGGTAACCTCTAGTAGCCTAGGCCAGCTGTAGATTGACACTTTAAAGAACATTGGGGTATGTGCAGTAGGAGTTATAAAAACTATTAGTGGCAGGCCTCGCAGTGCTCTGTGTCAGAAATGCCCCCCTTCCCATGTCACGTCTGGTCTTCTCTGGCTTTATATATATATATATATATATATAAATTATATAATATATACTAATTATATATTTGAGTAAATTCCTTGCTTAATCAGCCGTTATGCAGTCACTGGTTCTATTGAGGGAGAGAAAAAGGTAGCATTATACACTCATATTTGGAAGGGGGCAGGGGCTGCTGCTGCTGTGCTCTCCCTGTGCTACTTCCAAAATGGCTTCTTGCTTCTCTCTTCTGTGGGCATTGTAACACCATCCCCTGGTGTTGTGAACCAATGATGGCCCCTGAAAAAAGAGGCCAAGAGCATGCCTCCCCTTCCAGAAATTCCTTCTTAAAGGACACTAGGCACGTGCCTATATGCTCTTAAGCAAGCTTTTCCAAACAGTTACCAACGAGGGGCTTTGCAGAATTGAAACCTATTACAGGATTAAAGAGACACATTTTTGTTTCCTATATTTTCTTGGCTTATTACCCTTCCCCCCAGAAAAAGAATCTTAGTGTCTCTAAACTGCTGCAATAATTCTTCCCCACTTAAAATCTGATGGGGTCTTCCCCTAGTGCCCTTATGGTCAAGCATACTTTGGATATCAGTTAAACTAAATATTTTGCTTAACTGAAATCCATGGACGCTTGTCCATAGGGGCACTTGAGGCAGCGCCCCACCTAATTTTCTATGGGGAAAAATGATTTGCAATTGGTTAGAAACACTAAGGAGCTATGAAATTCTCACAGTACTCTAAGAATCAGTATCTCTGTCCTTGTGTTCACTATATACTTTGGTGTTTATTATGTAATCTGTTCCTATGATGAAATAAAGTTGATTTTAATCTCAAAGTAAAGATACTGATTAGAATGTCATTCATCTACCTTTAAGGTGGGATATACTTTTTTTTTGTTTTCATACACTTAATGAAAACCTGTCCCAGAGCACTCAGGACCTCAGAATGTGCCAAAGTCTCACCATTTATCAGGACACTGACCGTAAGCACACAGCAAAGACAATGCAAGAATGGCTTAGGGGGGGGGCGTGGTTTCGTCGCTGACCAAGATGGCCGCGTAGAGGAAGAGCTCCGCTCTGCCAGACCCTGAAATAGCCCCTAATAAGCGTTATATTTAACCAAATGGGTCGCAATAAACGACCGGAGCAGCCCCAGACCCAAAGGAGCCTCCAACAGGGCCCCCTTGACAAGTTCCTACATCCACAACCGGGCACCAGCGGAGAGCTGGGAGGCCCCAATATTGCGCCGACATCCCCGCCGGGGTCGGACGGCACTACCCTTGAAAGAATTGAGGACAGACTGCGGAGCTTGATGGCCTCTATGGCCACAAAAGACAACCTCAGGTCACTTACCACCACCATTCAAGACACTCTCAGAGCAGAGATGGCGGGCATCCGGTCTGAGGTGGCCTCGCATGCGGGCCGCATCTCACTGCAAGAAGAGGCAACTGAGGCCCTCACAGCGCGCGTGACAACCGCAGACACTGCAATAACCCGTCAGGGCGCGATGCTTCTCTCGATGAGGACCTAGATAACAGAGGCCGGAGGTGCAATATCCGCATTCGGGGAGTGCCGGAGGCTGAGGGAGCAACAGAAAATGTCGTGGAGATACTCACCGAACTTTTCCAATCCATCTTACAGCCAACATCACCACAGCACATAGAGTTCGAGAGGGCACACAGAACAACGCGACCCTGGATGATGGTCCAAGAGATCTTATATGCTGCCTACATTCCTTCCCAATTAAAGATACCATCATGAGGAAGGCCCGGGAAAGACCAACATGGCCCTACAGGGGCACCCAAGTGACGTTATATAACGACCTGTCCCCAATCACACTGGAGGCCCGGCGAGCCCTCCGCCCCGTGACGACCGCATTCAGAGAACGAGACATAACATACAAATGGGGGTTCCCATTTGCCCTGATTGCCAGACACCGCAATGGCTGGATCTCAATATGCTGGCCCAGGCCCGGACTGGCCATCGGGCATACCGGGCAAATGCCCGGTGGGCCGCGATGGCCGTGGGGCCGAGGCCGGCAGGGGATCTCCCCGGCCGGCCCCTGCAGGGCCAGCGCTATCCGAGCGCCGGCCGTGCATAGTGCCTCCATGGGCCGGTGGGGAGATCAAAGATCTCCCTCACCGGCCCACAGACATGGAGATGCGGCCGCGCCGGCTGGTGAGGGAGGGAGGACCCGGCGGAGCTCCAACAAGCAGCTCCGCCGGTCCTCTCGCGGGATTCTGAGCGTTGCCGCGGCAACGCTCAGATCTCGCGAGAGTGAACTCTAACCCGCAGGTTAAAGTTCACTCTCACCACTGGACCACCAGGGAAGGCAGCATGGCTCCCAACCCCCCAGGGAGAACTGATCTTCTCCCTCCCCCCCCTCCCAGGATAAAGGTAAGAAGGGAGGGGGGGGATATAATTTTTTTTTTTTTTTTATTAGTAAAAAAAATATTTAAATTTAAATAAAAAAATACATTCACACACACAGCACCCCCATACACAGCACCCCCATACACACCCCCCAGACACACACAGCACCCAGACACACACAGCACCCAGACACAGCACCCCCCAGACACACACAGCACCCAGACACAGCACCCCCCAGACACACACTGCACCCACACACAGCACCCAGACACAGCGCCCCCCAGACAGACACAGCACCCCCCAGACACACACTGCACCCAGACACACAGCACCCAGACACAGCACCC
>OW240919.1:43086144-43349370 GCA_933207985.1 Pelobates cultripes
TATGTCTGATGAACATTTGAATAAAACGTATAATCTCGCTCTTCTGGATTAAATGTTCTCCAGGAATCATATAAACAATTTTTTGCTAAAAAAGTCTGCATCATTGATGGACCTATTTTTTGATTGTCTGTTCTGTTCCTGTCCACTTTGTTATCTATAATGCAATTAAAATCCCCGCCGATAATTAGGCTTCCAGACGATACGCGGTCAACCTTTTGCATCAGATTACCCAAAAATCTGTATGGAAGTTGATTTGGAGCATAGACATTTACCAATGTATATAAAATATTGTTAATTCGAACTATCACTATGAGAAACCTACCACCAAGGTCGGCCTCTTCATAAACCAACTCATATTTCAAACTGCTTGAAAAGAAGATTGCCACTCCTCTTTTCTTATTCTTTCCTACCAAGTTGGATCTATGTACCACTGGAAATTTTTTATAGTTCCATAGATTAGATGTAGAGTTAATCCAATGTGTTTCTTGAACGAACCCAATATCCGTTTTGCTGTCTATCAATCAGGGCTCGAGTCCTGCAGGAATGCATGGGAACGGCGTTCCTGCACTTTTTCCAAAGCAGGAACGCCGCTCCCGTTACCTGTCCTGCAGGACCGGCCCTGCTACCTGCACAGAGGGGCCATCACACGCTGTGTTCCTTCTCCAGCTATAACTCTTGCGAGACCCGCGGCTGTTACCATGGCAACGCTCCGCACAGGCGAGTCTCGCGAGAGTTAGAGCTGGAGAGGGAACACAGCGTGTGATGGCTCCTGTGTGCAGCGGCTGCCTCCCTCCAGCATACCACCAGGCGATCTCCCCCCTCCCTGACAAGGTAAGAAGCAGGGAGGGGGGAATAAAATAAAAATATTATACATACACATAAAGTAAGAAAAAAATGCTTTCCCCCCCCCACACACATCATCCAGCACTCACACACCCATCATCCAGCACTCACACACCCATCATCCAGCACACACACACACATCATCCAGCACACACACATCATCCAGCACACACCCATCATCCAGCACTCACACACACACATCATCCAGCACTCACACACACACATCATCCAGCACTCACACACACATCATCCAGCACTCACACACACACATCATCCAGCACCACACACACATCATCCAGCACACACACACACACATCACACACACACCATCCAGCACCCATACAACCCATCATCCAGCACCACACACCCATCATCCAGCGCACACACACACACACATCATCCAGCACACACACCCATCATCCAGCACACACATCATCCATCACCACACCCATCATCCAGCACACACACACACATCATCCATCACTCACACACCCATCATCCAGCACTCACACACCCATCATCCAGCACACACACACACATCATCCAGCACACACACACCCATCATCCTGCACACACACACCCATCATCCAGCACACACACACCCATCATCCATCACTCACACACCCATCATCCAGCACACACACACCCATCATCCAGCACACACACACCCATCATCCATCACTCACACACACATCATCCATCACTCACACACCCATCATCCAGCACTCACACAAACACCCATCATCCAGCACTCACACACCCATCATCCAGCACTCACACACCCATCATCCAGCACTCACACACACATCATCCAGCACACACACACACATCATCCCACACAAACACCCATCATCCAGCACTCACACAAACACCCATCATCCAGCACTCACACAAACACCCATCATCCAGCACACACACATCATTCCACACACACCCATCATCCAGCACTCACACAAACACCCATCATCCAGCACTCACACAAACACCCATCATCCAGCACTCACACACACATCATCCAGCACACACACACCCATCATCCAGCACTCTCACACCCATCAGCCAGCACTCACACCCATCATCCAGCACACACACACCCATCATCCATCACTCACACACCCATCATCCAGCACACACACACACATCATCCATCACTCACACACCCATCATCCAGCACTCACACACCCATCATCCAGCACTCACACAAACACCCATCATCCAGCACTCACACAAACACCCATCACATCATCCAGCACTCACACAGCACGTCATCCAGCACGCACACACTGCATTCATTATACACACTCTTCACTCACTACAAACACACTACATTCACTATACACCCTCTGCATTCACTATACACACTCTGCATTTTTTATGCACATTCTGCACTCACTACACACTACATTCACTATACACACTCTGCATTCACTACAAACACACTGCATTCAGTGTACACACTCTGCACTCACTAAAAACACACTGCATTCATTATACACACTCTGCACTCACTAAAAACACACTGCATTCATTATACACACTCTGCATTCACTACAAACACACTACATTCATTATACACACCCTGCACTGCACTATATGCATAGGAGTGTAATTTTTTTTTTAAGGGGGGGGGGAGGGGAGACGGCAGGAATCTTGGGTGAGTTCCCACACTTTTTTCCCCAGGACTTGACCCCTGACTGGGACCATCAGCCCCAACGCAGCGAACACAGAGAGGACCCAGGCGGAGAGAAGCACGGTCCCCCTCCATTTAACCCGTCAGACGGCGCAGGAACCCGACATCCCCGTAGGAGTGAGTACCGACCAACCTACCTGAGCTGACATCAGCCCCTCAGAAACCCGATTCATGCAACCTTCCAGACTAAACCCTAGAATGAACCCACTGGAGAAAGCTACACCAACCCCAGATGACTGATCAGTGCTGTGAAGGGGGTCTGGGACACCTACAGGTACGCTGGGTCACCACTTGGGGGGAACGCGGGACTGTGGACTTGCTCCGAGAGGTTACACTCCCACCGGGTTACATCCCTCAGAACTGCCCTTCTTCCTCCCCCCCTCAGCACGGGAGACACTTCTCCACGGAGGCCTGGGTACACCTGTTTGGGGAGGGGGTTCTCTGGGTGAGGACAGGGGCGAATACCACGGTGAACTGAGCACTGATCCGCACTCCGAGACCCCTGACTTCCATGCTGCCAAGCAGAGATACAGTGTTTACAAGCATATCACTATACATGTGGGACGCAGGGGAGAAGACACATGGGGAAGCATAATTTTATCTACCCCTACACCAAAATCACAAGCCATAATTATGACTGAAGGGAGGTGGGTGACGGTTAGGTAAGAGGCACAGGACGACACATCCCACCACACGCAACCTCCCACCGTACGGCCATCACTGCTAATTATTGTTTACTGCCAGGGGCAACTATACTAAATACTACACTACTGACCAAGAGGGAACTCACAGATACACATAGAGGGACATACTGGGAGATGGAAGCTACTAGAATGGGAATTCCCGCAACCCAATACCTGGGGAGAACCCGCTACACACGACTTGAGTAATGTGGGGAACTCAGTGGGCTCACGTTGAAACCGGTCAGATGCTGACGGTTAGGGGGCTGGATGGGAATACCAGGGGATATTGATGACGCAATGTTGAAATTTATTATGTTTCTGTTGAATGCACCATATATATAGGCTATGAACACACTCCTTTAATATGTGCTCCCACCAATGGTTAAGCATCGAGTTTGAGCGATACCGATGAAATCACCAAAGGGAAAGGGCAGTCGCTTACCATTAGAAGGATAGACGGAGAAGGTCAATGGTAACTGAGTATGCAATCCTAGACTAAGCTTTAATATTATCATTGTAATATGTAGTTATGCAATGAATCCCACCCACCCAATACACCACACCACAGGCTGTAAAGCATTGGGGTGGGAAAAGTTAAAGTTAATGCCATTTGATGTATTGCCAATGCTACCAAGAGATATAACTGAGACACCACGGCGCACCCCACACATAAGGAAGAACCTGACTAGCCTGACACTAGCTAAGGGTGGTCTGGTGGGACGGACAGTTCCACTCTTGAGTTGATCACATCCTTGGGCGGAGCCTGACTCGTGCTTCCCAAAACACTTACTCGTGCTAAGAGTAGTGCAGCCAGGCTATAGGTGCTCTCGACTCCTGGGCGGGTACCAGGGCGAGGCCCTACTAGTGCTGGTTGCAGCACGAGAACCTACATTTTATCTCCCTACAGGGGAGCTAAACTCGGGATAAACCCGACACTGATACGGAAGCCCACAACTGGGGCACACACCTCCCTTTCACTACAACAGACCTCGACTGGTCCCACTCTCCGGGATCCCGGACCCGGGACTCTGTCTTTGAAACCTTAAGTGCTACCCTCTAATCCCTCCCTTCCCTCTCCACTTCCTCCGCCCTGCTCACGTTGACCTGTGACAGGGGCCCATGCCCTGACTGAAACCCCGAAGGGGTTCACAGACACTTGGGTATAATACGGACCTAAGTAAGTACCCTGACCACACCACGGGAATGGCCTACCGAAATACATCCCTGAGGGTCCTCACCCAGAACTGCAGGGGCCTCAGTGTATCTGAACGCAGAACCCACTTGCTGAGAGAACTGAAGAAAAAGCGCATAGCAGTGGCCATGATCCAGGAAACCCACTTCAAGGAAGGTACGGCACCTAAGCTACAAAACAAGCACGACCCAAATAATTACTTCTCCAACCATTCGACGGCACACAAAGTGGGTACAGCCATAATACTAGTGGCTGAGCTTGAATTCAAGGAACTTGAGCGAGCACAAGATTCACACGAGCGGTACCTCTTCCTAAAAGGCGTCATAGCAGACAGGATATACACCTTGGCTAACATCTATGTTCCCAACCGAAGACAAGCCCTTTTCCTCCGAAATACGCTCCACATACTGGAGGACTTCATGGATGGAATACTGATCGTGGGGGGGGGGGACTTCAATGTACCCTTGGACCCAATACTAGATTCGTCATCGGGACATAGCTGTATCCCACAAGGTAGCATTTGGTCAATTCGAAGATCGTTGGAAAACTTGAGACTGGTTGACTGCTGGAGAACACTCAATCCACCGGTGAAAGACTATACCTACTACTCCGACCTTCACAACCGCTACTCGCGCATAGACTACCTCTTCATCACGCAAGAGGGACTCGCTCGCCTACTCAGAGCCGACATCGATCCATCCACGTGGTCGGACCACGGCTCGATTAGGATGGAACTGGAGTCCCCCATGTTCCGCCCATCAACTTGGACCTGGAGACTTAACGAGGCACTCCTACTTGACCCAGTCACTAGAGAACAAATAAACCGAGAGCTAGAACACTATTTCAGAGAAAATGGCATACCGGAGGCATCCCCGATAACCGTATGGGAAGCGCATAAGAGCGTCATCCGCAGCAAACTTATTCGCATCGCATCGCACAAATCCTTTTCACATATGATAAAATAGTAAAATTTCTGTTAATCTACTCCTGAACTAATCACTCCATCCAGGATTTACACAGTGGAAACCTTTGGACATGGAACAAAAGTAATTTAATTCATTCGTCGTAGGTGAAAAGGATTTGTGCACTAGTCTAATGGTTACTAGCCCTTCTGATCTAAAAAAAAAATACACAAAAGTTTAAAATGGCCTTGTCACTCTGTTGTCATTTTCTGCAACAAGGGGTCTGCGATGTTTGTAATCTCCTATGAGTGTTAAGGTCTAATGCCCAGTGAGTGCCTGTGCAAATCCTTAGCCAGTTCTCAGTCAAACAAGAATTGGGTCTACACTAAACAGTGATGCATTTAAACTGCTTCACCCACCATTTTGTCCCAAAAAGGAGCTTAGTTGTCAGTCTCAAATGACTGCTGAAAATGTCCTGTACCCTAAAGGCTGGTCCCAGATAAAAGTACATATATCAGATGGTCATAGCGTTTTATAGGTGCAACCCTCGATGTAATTAGGGGGCTTGGGTTTCCTCCTTAGGTGATAGCCATTGGACACCTGGGCCGATATGATGGTTCAGAAATCTCCAGCCAAAAGGATGATCCAAAACGGGTATTTATTCACATATTAGGTAAAAAGATATAAAATACATAAACAACAAATATATAAAAGGTCCATAGGTGCTACGTGTTTCGTTCTTACAAAGAACTTCATCAGGGTCCAAACCGCATAAAACAGTAATAGTATTAAACAAATAAAACCCAAAAAGCAATCTAAAAACACCCTTCCCTCAGTCCTCTTTAAAGGGACTCTCCAGTGCCAGGAAAACAATCCATTTTCTTGGCACTGCAGGTCCCCTCTCCCTCCCACCTTCCATCCCCGGTTGCTGCTTCTTCCTGGGAAGACCTAATGCTCAGGCGCGGCAATGCCGTGCACGTGCATTAGACCGCTCCATAGGGATTTTAGCGACGCAGGAGGTCCTCACACAGGACATCCAGCGACGCTCAGGGCCGGACTGGGGATACGAAGCAGCCCTGGAAAAAAATCTATGCCAGCCCCATAATTCAGTGTGCTATGTAGAATATATATATATATATATATATATATATACACATACATACATACATACATACATACATACACAATTGAAATAGTTGGCTGCACTCTCGGATTTCCTTAAAATGTAACTTTTATTGAAATATTTAAGAGAAGATCACTGTTTCAGTCCCTCTTGTGGACTTTCGTCATGATCCTGATGCAAGTCCACAAGAGGGACTGAAACGCTGATCTTCTCTTAAATATTTCAATAAAAGTTACATTTTAAGGAAATCCAAGCGTGCAGCCAACTATTTCAATTGCCTATATATATATACTGGAGCCCTGGTGATGCAACAGTAAAAAAATAAAATAAATATATATATATATATATTTATTTTTTATTGATACATTTCTTCTTCAAAATATTAGTTCTTTTAGGGTAATTAAATTATATGAAAAAGAAAGGGCGTGTACCAGCGCTAAATATTCCCCAACCAGTGAACTGTGTTCCAAATAACTAAAGAAGCTGCTATCACACCAAGTTCTTATCTTACAAGAATAGGAACACAAAAACTCTTGTGGTGTAGCGCTATATTTAAATAGAAGGGTAGTGATAAAAAGCTTGATATATATCAATACTACCTTGAATATTCCTTATGTCTTTATATTCACATAAGAGTATAAATTCTACAAGACATAAAAAACAGACAAACCAAACATAGTGCAAACTGTATAATAGAGTCCGTTATAGAGAATTAGGAAGGGAAAATTTCCCACTCACAATTTTAGGAGCTAATATGAAATAGCTCAATATCTGCGCTCTTGGGGTCCGTAAAGGCGACCCTCACCCTTCTTGTGTATAGATGTCCTTGATTTCCTATAGAAGTAGAAACCGTATATGGTGCAGTATCGTAATAATTTTCAATGTGAGATAAATATAAAATGTAATACTCACAAAATTAGAGCCATCCAGATCGGCTCTAATCCACACACTTGTGTAGTTAAGGACTACACACCTTCTTTGTAAAAAATAAATAAAAAGTAGCAGGGAAATGCCAATGTATAATATAAAAGATTAATAATTTTATTGTAACGGTAATTGTATAAAAATATATATATATATATAAAAAACAATAAAAAACAATATCAAATTGGCATAAAATCCAAAAGTCCAAAGTCTCACAGTCTCTCCAGTACGCGTTTCGCCTTACAGGCTTCCTCAGCTGGATGTGGTGATTCAAACTTCCCATGGATCCTCCCTGCTATATGTACCCCTCTCAGGGGTGAGATAATTAGTGTCCAGGCTTGTATTTTCGCGGGCAATCACCATAGAGATGGTGACGCCCTGCGTTTCAAGCCTTTTTTCTATTTATTTCCGGGTTTTCTGTTCCGTCGCGTCATACGTTTATTTATGGCACTCATGGCTGGGGGGAAAACTTGGTTACCTATGGTCGTTACATTGACAATATTTTTTTTGTATGGAAAGGAGAAGAAAAAAATCTTATTGAATTTTTAAATTTTTTAAATGAGAATACCTGGGGTATAACGCTCAGTAGCAATTGGAGCAAGACGGAAATAAACATTGATTTAGTAATATACATTGAAGAAAACAAGATTAAAACTAGAAACTATTTTAAGACGGTAGAAGCTAATAGCTACATAGAGAGAGAAAGTTGCCACTACTCTCCGTGGCTTGAGAATGCCCCCAGAGGACAGTTTTTACGTATTAGGCGTAATTGTACGGATCTGTGTTTGAGACCCAATCTATTAAAATTAAAGAAGATTTTATAGAGAAAGGATACGAAGAGTTAAAATTAGAAATGGCCAGGAAAGAAGTAAGGATGACAGAAAGAGAGAAACTTTTGAAATATAAGGATAAAAGTGAAAATACATCTATGGAACTCCCTTTTATATGCAACTTTAGCACAGATAACAAAAAAGTGAGAAAAATAATCTCTAAGTTCTGGCCAATTTTATTACAAGATCCAGGTATAAAACCTTTTCTTCCAGAAAGACCTAAATTTATACACAGAGGGGTTGACAATTTACGCCATTCTCTGACTTCAAGCTTTTTAAAGGAAAAGAAAAGTACGAATACTTTTTTAAATTCGGATAAGGGATTTTTTGGGTGTGGCCAATGCTTAGCGTGCAAAAGGTCTAATAATAAAAAAAAGGCATATAAAGCTTTTTAGAGATAAAGATGGTAAAGAATATCAAATTAAAGATTTTCTGAGTTGCCACTCAAAAAACCTCATTTACTTAATGATCTGCCCTTGTGGTCTATGCTATATAGGGAAAACCACCAGACCCCTACATATCAGAATTGAAGAACATAGTCGTAACATTTTAAAAGGTTTTGAAAAACATAGCGTTTCTTTACACTACAAAATTGCACATAAATGCGACATGAAAGACACTACGTTTTTAGGAATTATAAAAGTCAAAAAGGATTGGAGGGGAGGCAACTTTGACAGCAAAATGAGTAAAATTGAGATGGAGTGGATCTTTAAATTAAATACTTTAATCCCGAATGGTCTAAATGCAGACTTCGAGATGTGCCATTTTTTAAAATAAATGCAAAATTATTTTATGGTTGCACTTATACCTCCCTTTATTGAATTATGACCTTCTTCCCCTTTCCTTTTTTTTTTTTTTTTTTCCCCCCTCACTTTCTTTCTATTATGTGAGCATTGACTGGACTATGTTTCAACTTTTACTATATATTATATTAAGATAATATCTGGAATTAGACATTTATAAGGCTTTTAAATGTTGTATAACAACTGATTCATTTATTAATATCTATTATCTCTTAAGAATTCATCTTTTTAACAATGACATAAGATCACAATATGCCTGTAAAATGGTCATCTTGTATTAACACACTTGTATAAGAAATAGGAATAGAAGGGTTTGGATGTACTAATATAAGGCTTGTATATGTTTGATAAAGAAAGCTTGCCAATTCCACATATATGTTAAACTCATTTAAACTTATATTTCCCCTCAAAAACCGCCGACCCGGAAATCCTGGGGAAATAAATGGTGAACCGCATGGTGGAACGCATAGTGAACCGCATGGTGGAACGCAAGGAAGTGACGTATCGGCGAAACCGGAAATGACGCGACGGAACAGAAAACCCGGAAATAAACAGAAAAAAGGCTTGAAACGCAGGGCGTCACCATCTCTATGGTGATTGCCCGCGAAAATACAAGCCTGGACACTAATTATCTCACCCCTGAGAGGGGTACATATAGCAGGGAGGATCCATGGGAAGTTTGAATCACCACATCCAGCTGAGGAAGCCTGTAAGGCGAAACGCGTACTGGAGAGACTGTGAGACTTTGGACTTTTGGATTTTATGCCAATTTGATATTGTTTTTTATTGTTTTTTATATATATATATATATATTATACAATTACCGTTACAATAAAATTATTAATCTTTTATATTATACATTGGCATTTCCCTGCTACTTTTTATTTATTTTTTACAAAGAAGGTGTGTAGTCCTCAACTACACAAGTGTGTGGATTAGAGCCGATCTGGATGGCTCTAATTTTGTGAGTATTACATTTTATATTTATCTCACATTGAAAATTATTACGATACTGCACCATATACGGTTTCTACTTCTATAGGAAATCAAGGACATCTATACACAAGAAGGGTGAGGGTCGCCTTTACGGACCCCAAGAGCGCAGATATTGAGCTATTTCATATTAGCTCCTAAAATTGTGAGTGGGAAATTTTCCCTTCCTAATTCTCTATAACGGACTCTATTATACAGTTTGCACTATGTTTGGTTTGTCTGTTTTTTATGTCTTGTAGAATTTATACTCTTATGTGAATATAAAGACATAAGGAATATTCAAGGTAGTATTGATATATATCAAGCTTTTTATCACTACCCTTCTATTTAAATATAGCGCTACACCACAAGAGTTTTTGGGTAATTAAATTATATAGTAACGCATACTCACACACAGACAATCTTACTGATGCACACAAATAGGCTCATTGACAGACAATCTCAATGACACACACAGACAAGGTTACTGGCACACACACAAATTTAGTAGACAAACTCTGATACACACACAAGCTTACTACAGACAAGCTGTCACACACATGCTCCCTACAGAAGAGCTCATTAACACACACACACACACATATTATCCCTACTGACAAGCTCACTCACTAGCAGGCACACACACACAAACTTACTAGCAGGCACACACACACAGAGGCTCCCTCACTAGCAGATGCGCATGCACACACACACACACACACAGAGGCAGACAGTCACTGACAACGAGGAAAACATCCACACATACAAAGACAGGCAGACAGCCACACACACACACAGGCAGACAGCCACACACAGGCAGTCAGACGCACACAGTCAGTCAGATGCACACAGTCAGTCAGACACACACAGTCAGTCAGACGCAGGCAGTCACTCACTCACACACAGGCAGTCACTCACTCACACGCAGGCAGTCACTCACTCACAGGTAGACAGACACACACAGTCACACACAGGCAGTCACACACAGGCAGTCACACACAGGCAGTCACACACACACACACAGACAGTCACACACTCACAGACAGTCACAGGAAGTCACACACACACACAGTCACACACTCACAGACAGTCACACACAGACACACTGGCCTCCCCTCCCCCTAATACACTGCTGACCCCCCTCCCCTAATATACTGCTGACCCCCCCCCTTCCCCTCCCCAATACATTACTGACCCCCCTCCCCTCGAGGGAGGCACCTATAAAACGCTCTGAACATCTGAAATTTGTTAGTGAAATATAACACCAAATTGTTGATCATTTTCAGACAATATTGCACTATGTTTTATCCTTTATTCTAGGTACATTAGCAGAATCCCTAAACTACCTACCTTTCATATATCTATACTGTATGGTTATCATCTGGGAGATCACTTTGGGAAGCTCTGTACTTATAAGTTAAGTTTGTGTATTTTATTTTATTTGCACATTCACTTAAAAATCACAGGTGGATTTGCAGTCTCTTAGAGAAAATATACATATATACATTGTGTATTAAGTCCTGGAGCTTACGATTCTAATTGTCCTCTCAATGAACTCCACCCATTTCCGGTCATAAAAAGCCAGCTTGCTTCTCATGTATTGATTGATATTACAGTGCCATCTCTATTGTCTTATACATAGCATGCAAGGAAGCACGCTTTACATCTATAGCATGATAATGGATATCTGGGAATGAAAATCACATGTAAATGAAATGACAAAGTCAGAGACAAAGTGTTGAGCAGCCAGTTAGGGCACAGTGCTAAAACACTGTTGTGACTTTGAATATTTATTGATTTATTTAGGAGTTCCTTAAATTTAGCAAATTATAAAAGTGTTTCAAAGGGGAAAAAAAAGTGTAATTAGGCAAACTAATAAAAAAAACTATAAAGCTATGAGAGTAGATAGTCATGTTGTTCATGTATTAGCCTACTGCCTCGCTTAGGGGAATGGAAGAACTGGTAAAAATCAGCTATTTCATGTAAAATAATATTTCATTATCATTGGATTCCTTAGAGTTAAACTTTGTTACATTACAGGGAAGTGCTGTTGTTTGTAATAAAGAAAGAGAAGGATGGAGCAGGTGGATGTATTAGTTAATGGGGGGAGGTTATGGATAAAGAGGAGCGAGGAAGGAGGAGGGAGGCAGAGACTGTGACGTGCTGCATCTCGCATTTGCTGCTCTGAGTGTTCAGCAGACAGCCTCATCTCCTTTCTCTGCAGAGGTAAAGGATACCCACCCACCCCTGTATCCAAACACCCAGCACATAAACTACCTCCCACCCTCCGGCCATTCTTTCCCATCCCGACTTGCCACCAGTCTCTGCCAGCATGACTGAGACCGCCAAAACCCACGTTATCCTGCTGGCCTGTGGCAGCTTCAATCCTATCACAAAAGGACATATTCAAATGTTCGGTGAGTTATTTTGTATTCTCTTATTCTATTCCATTTCTTTTTCTTTCTCCCTCTCTCTCCCTCTTATAGTCTAGTCTCCTCTGAATCAGCATCACTAAAGAACATTTTTTTATTATGATGATCAGATTTAGCCTTTAATCAAGGGACACATAAAAAATGCATTATAAAATACATTTCTCATACCTCCTTTCAAGGGCACCTTATTTAATATGCATCAATCCAGACCTTTCCGGTTCTCGTTCCTCCCTTTAAATGCCTATTTCTCCTATCTGTCTATTAACCTGGTCCATGAGGTTTTTTTTTCCATTGCGTCTGTTTCAATGGCATTGCTCCACGACAGAGCATGCAGCGTCAACAGACCCCCCTTTTTTTTTCTACAAACCCCAGGGAAAGGGAGGGCAAAGTATGGGAATATAATGATTGATGTATCTCACTCCCCATTTATGCTTCTGTTTAAAGACCTGGATTCTTGCAGTTCTCCATTTTGTCTTCAGTCATTAAATGGTTAAAAGGACAATGCCACCAGGGAAACTGTTAATAGCTCTCTGCAAGTCTCCATGGCAGACAGCGGATAAAGGAAGCAATTCTGAGCATTGATGAATTTATGCATGATTACAGATCACAACAAAGGGATTCTAGAGCAAATGTTCTAAAGGAAAATGTTTGGGAATGGCATGCACTGTCCGCTTAGCTAGATTTGATTGGGTTATATCATTCTGCAATAGACAAACGATACCACTCAGATTTCTGTTGATGTCTGACCTAAGCCATTGGAAAATCCAGTGTTACCTATCCTCAGTTTTGAGGCAACAGGGATAGTTGTTCGTATCTGTTTAAATTGTGATGCTTGTTGTTTTGTCATTTATATTGTGTGTTCTTGGGGCATAACAATATGCCACTCATTTGATTTCAAAGTGAATTTAAGATTTAAGCCTAAATAGCCAAATTGAAAATTGAATTGACTTGGAGATTTATAAAATTTTTGGGGGATATTCTGGCCTAAAAATATAAAAATTCTCTTTGAATTCCTGGAAATTCAAACTTTAGTGAATAACCCTGTGATAGTGAGAGCATTGGTGGAAATTCTGCGCTAGACACATGATTGTGACGGTTTTCAATGTCCCAAAAATGTCAGATCAGATTTTTCTTATGCTACTTAGGTTTGCATTGACAAAAGACATTAAATGGTTTATTAAGGAAACTGTGAATTGTGGTAATCTGGCAAGGGAATTGGAAAGCGTAAAGGAACACTGTAGGTTAAGGAATACACATCTGTATTCCTGATGCCCTTTGTCATGTCAGCCCCCATATGTGGGGGAAATAACCTAAAATAAATCAAATAAGTCACTTGGCTCTCCCGCAAACTCCTTCTCAAATGATGTCCTTCTGGAGGCTTGCCTCCATGATGACAGGCCAATCCAGTACTCCCCAGAGAGGAACATTAGTGAATGTAGCCAATGCGCTTGCGATTCTATGAAGACCATGATGCCACTGTGCGCATGCTCATGATGTCTGGGTATGGTAGGGTATGAGAGCCAGGAAACACCAAGCCGTCAAATTACTAAGCTATTGAGCTTTGGGATGGTAAGGAGGGAGGAACTAATGTAGGCACTATGATAACCTTATCTAGATGAAGTAGTTATAGTGAGTACAGTGTTCCTTTAAATCAAATTTGGAAAAATTTGTTCTGATTCAACTTCCATTCCGACTGTGCTACATTATGCTATTTTTTTTGTCAATTCCTTATGAGTCACAGTTTAATCAATAAACCACTAGTGATTTTCAATGAGAAAGAGTGTAGAATAAAGGACAGATCAGAACAGCCTCAAGGTAAACCTAGCTATAAAATACAATGGCTTCAGTTATTGCTGTACAGTTCTAGAGTATACATTATCCACCAATGCTCCCCAGTAAAAGGGAGATATAATTATCATTTGACAGACATTTGTCTTGTAAAATGTGTGTGTCAATAATGGCTAAATACTTACTGCACTTATAGTCACAGCTTAAATATGGGCAATTTAGAGAGACTCTAAGAGAAGAAAGTGACGGTTATTTATGTAAAGGTAAATTTCAAATTGAAGGATAGAGAATCAGAACTGGAAGTGCATCTGACTTAGAGAATTGTTCCAATTTGGCTTTTTACCTTTCATTAGAAATTCACTTTGAATTCTCACTTACACTAAACCGTCAGTTTTCGGGAATCCATCAAAGAATTTAATATTTTAGACTTAAATATCCGTGCTGGAAATATATCAGAAACTGAGACTTTTCTGTTTCTGCTATTTTGGCCTACAATTTACAATCCCTGGAAAATACCTGTCAGTTTCCTATGGGATATATTCACTAAACAACAAATCATTGTTGCAGAATTGCTTTTTTAACTGAAATGTGCTAATTTAGGAAAATTCTCTAACTCGGATATCGTGTGACCAGTTTGGTAAATTTTGACTCAGTTTTCCTTTCAAATCACTATAATTCATTGTTTAATGAATAAACCATTCACTAGAATGGGAAAGGTAGATAATTGAGTGAATTCTATATTTTAGCCATACTTTTGAAGTTGAAATAGTATATTCAGTTGTGCAATACTTCCAGTTTGATCTCTAAAATTACTATTTATACTTCACAGTTTCCCGCCTGATCACTCAGGTGATCACATATGGATCAATATCTGCTTTTAGGCTACAGAGTTTCTGATGTAAAACCCATGTGTTATTTAATATTAAAGACCCATGGTCATTTGGCATTTGTTTGCAAAATAATAGTTAACTTTTAATATTCATACCGCATTCAGATCATTCTGCTCTGATTACTACACTTTGACAAATTAATGATGTGTATGTGAGTATAATGGAAACATTTTATTACTACTGTCAATATGGAGACTACAGCCTAACAACCCTGCTTACAATTCCACTCCAATTCTGTGAATATAATATAAAGCATATTCATTGTCGCATTTTTGTATGTAATCCATCAGGTTACTGGTAGACCCTGAGATAAAATATCAGTGTTTAAATGTGTATGCTATGCTGATATAGAACATTTGTTTACAGAGAAGATATACAATTAATATAAGTATCAAGAGTATATAAATGTACCGAATACAAGAAGGAGGCATATTTTCACATTCTGCCATCTAGATTGTCCATGATCATCATAGTCTAAAGATAAGTACTCATGTCTTCCACATTTCCTTTGGGAAGTATGCGCTGAGCAATTTTTATTGTAGGTAATCACTCACATTGAGTAAACCGGCGACATTTGTTGGGTTGTTTTTGTCAACGCACAAAACGTTGATCCACTGTAATAAAGAGTTCTGAATAAAACCACTTTTATTTTTACTGAAATAGCAAAGCAGGAATTGGGCTAACGGCCTGCAGAGTTATTTACTAAGAACTACTGAGAATTGAAAGTTAATTTTAAATTTAAGGCCAAAGTAACCGAACTAAAAGCATAGCTGAGTTGGAGAATTTTTCCATTTCAGTAATTTTGACCTTCAATTTAAATTTCACTTTGCAGTCTCTCTTTAGTAAATAAGCCATCAAATGCACAAATTGAATTGATTGTGTGCCTGTTAAGTTGCTTACTCATAAGTAGTCATCTATCACATGTCCAGCTATTGGTTTAGAATGGACTGGGAGAACCTTTCTATATATGCTTGTGTTATATTCACCTTATTCTTTTGTTACAATGTTGGTTATACACTGATCAGCCACAACATTAAAACCACTGACAGGTGACATGAATAACATTGATTATATTGTTACAATGGCACCTGTCAAAGGGTGGGATATGTTAGGCAGCAAGTGAATAGTCAGTTCTTTAATTTCATGTGTTGGAAGCAGGAAAAATAGGCAAGAGAAAAGATCTGAGTGACTCTGACAAAACGGTAAGTCTTTTGGAGTGTTCCAGTATGCAGTGTTTAGTATCTACCAAAAGTGGTGCAAGGAAGGGAAACTAGTGAGCTGACATCAGGGTCATGGACGCCTAAGGTTCATTGATGCTCGTGGTGAGTGAAGGCTAGCCTGTCTGCTCCGATCACACAGAAGAGCTACTGTTGCTCAGATTGCTGAAAAATGTAATGCTGGCCAAGATAGAAAGGTGTCAGAACACACAGTACATCACACTTTGCTGCATATGGGGTTGCGTAGTCGCAGGCTGGTCAGAGTGACTGGGATGACCTCCTCTCCTCCGCTGAAAGCACCTACAGTGGGGACATGGGCATCAGAACTGGACCATAGAGCATGGAAGAAGAGTGCCTTGTTTGATGAATCATATTTTCATTAGTTTAAGTGGGTGGCTGGGTGCATGTGCATCATTTACCTGGGGGGATGATGGCAGCAGAATGTACTATGTACTATGCTGGGAAATGTAACTTTGGGTCCTGGCATTTATGTGTATTTTACATTCACACGCACCGCCTGCCTAGAGATTGTTGAAGACCATGTTCACAACTTCATGGCAATGGTTTTCTCTGATGGCTGCAGCCTCTATCAGCAGAATAATGTACCGTTCCAGACTGCAAAGGTTGTTCAGGAATGGTATGAAGAACCTGACAAAGAGTTCAAGGTGTTGCCTTGGCTTCCACATTCACCAGATATCAATCTGATTGAGTGATGTGATGGAATAAAATATCCTATCCATTAAGGCCCAATCTCACAATTAGCAGGACTTAAAAGATCTGCTGCTAATTTCTTGGTGCCATATGCCACAGTACAGTTTCAGAGGTTTTATAGAGTCCATGCCTTTACACATCAGAGCTGTATTAGCAGCACAAGGGGGATTTACAAGATATTAGGTACGTGGTTTTAATGTTGTGGCTGATCAGTGTTGCTGAGAACACCACAACCAATATTACCTAAAATTCTGAGCATCTTACAATTTCTGCAAATAGGAGAACTTGATTTAAAATAAAACTATGTAGCTGTTAAAGGAACAATCTTAGCAGAACCATTGCTTTGGCTTAATGTAGTGGTCGTGATATGCAAAGAGACTGTCCTTCCACTATCTGCTGTGTAAACAGTGCTTTTTCTGTGTTTTTGGGGCACTTCACCTCACGGTTTTTCGTCACATATGGTGATGTCTTATTATTTGGTTTGTATGACTGTTTAACTTATTTATTTTATTCTAATCTCTATCTGTATCTATTCTACTATCTCTTCTAAAGATTATGACATTGACTCCTTAGATGAGTATGTAAAGAGAATGTGCTTATTTTGCATCAGTTAGATAGATATGCTGAGTTACATTATTATTACTATAATAATGAATCATTCTCCATCTCAAGAGCGATAAGAGATATACTTCTATTTTTATGTAGACTTTGAGTATTGTCTTAATCTTCATTCCACTCTGTGAGCCTGCTCTTTCTTCTTTTTTGTATTACTTACATTTATTAGGACTCTAATAGGGATGAAGGTAGTGTGATGACTTTGGCTGGTTTAATAAAGCCTTTACTTTTATTTTTCTCTCTTGCCTTCATATCTTATACACTAATTTGAGTCCCTTCCATCGAATAAATATCCGTAATGAATTTGACTATTTGAGTTTAGGATCAGCCTTATAACGCTTGTTTTATGCACTTCTAATTTATTTTTGTACCGATCCTTTCACTGCCCACACGTAAAGACTACTCTGTATTGATATTTACACTATTACAGTGTGTACTCAGTATTTCCAGGCGGTACTTCCTTATGTTTTGTAAGTGGAGTTCCCTTTGACAAATAATTACACAGTTCCCCGGCATGCCTTTATGTAGACCAACCAGTCAAATTCAAACAGCTTCACTTCCGCATCAACAAGATTGCGACTGTCTTTTTGCTACTCCATTTGCATGTCACATCCGTTTATTTGTATTCATGCGTCAATGCGTAACGTCACTTCAAGTTACACAATTTTCGGTTCGGACAACCGATTCAGCACCATATATTAAAAATAAGACTCGATTCAGCGCCATATTTTTGAACCTGAAATGTCCATATTAACAAATCCACATCAGGAAAGTTTACATATCTTGGCATAAATAGAATCCTAAAAATTCTTACAAAATTTAAATGGCATATATACAAAAAGAGAACAAACATATATATGTATATATACATCATTTTAAAGGTACAATATTAAACAACCCCACTGATTAAGGTAACTATTTTTAATGTTTATCATATGTTCTCCTATTCTTACCCTAACTGGCTTTGTGGTCTTACCAACATATTGAAGACCACAAGTATATGTAAGAAGATAAATAGCATTACGAGTATTACATGATATTGGATTCTATTTTTTTTACCTCCGATTTGTGACCAAAGAATAAAGGTTATGAGTCTTTTTATTTTTGATAGTAGTATCTTTGCATGCTCTACAATTACCACAAATAAAAAACCTTTATTACTAACTCCCAAAAATCCATATAGTTACCTTTTTATCTTTATGTATACAACTTTTAGTTAATATTTGTCTAATGGTTTTAGCGCCCCTATAAACTACTTTAGGTTTATTTTCTATAAAACGGTTCATATCCTTATCTTGTCTTACAATATGCCTTTGCTTATTCAGGATTATCCTAAAAAGTTGACTCTGGCCTTTGGGGATATTCCTCAACCACGGTTAGAATAATGACAACTCGCCATATTTATAAAATTCTTACCATCAATTTTCATTAAAAACTGTTTTAATACAAGTATTTTCTATAAAAATATCTAAATCTAAAAAATTTTATGGGGCTAATGTCTTGTGTTAATTTTATGTCCAACTCATCAGAATTTAAAAATGTAAAAATGAATAAATCTCCTTTCCAATTTAAAAATAAATATTGTCTATATATCATTTGTAGAGGACCAAGTACACCTATGTAACCCTAGCTAACTCCTAACCTAGCCTAGCTAAAGTGTAGCAAACCTATTGCCCTCACCCTGCCTAACCCTTACACTAGGTAACTCTAACTTACTTTAGCTAATCTAACTAAATCTAGCAAACCCAAACTAATTATGACTAACCGTAACCTTAACAATGCATTGTTTATTAGATGGCATTCAGGCTGATTGATTGCTGTGAGAGCCAATCACATTGTTGACAAGCCTTTAATGACACCTAAGGCTTGCCACCACAGTGGTTGATTCCCAAGATGATCAGGCAGCAATTAATCACTATTACTGGATTTCCTCTTACCCTAGCAAACCCTAGCCTTCACCCAGGCTAGCCCGACGCTAACTAACTCTAACACTATCTATTCTTAACATTAGCTAACCCTAACTTGACCTATCTAACTTGAATGAAACCCAGCAAACCCTAACCCTACTCCAAACAATAGCAATGCTCTGTTTAGTATATTGCTGCCTGGATGATTGATCACTGTGAGAGGAAATCACAGTGATGACAAGCCTTAACTGACAGCTAATCATAATCATTCCGAGGGCAATCAATCACTATAACTGCGCTGCCTTAATGCTGGGACGGTCTAGTAATAGCTCAGAGCAGAGGCTTAGAGGAACAGCATGGTACATGTACCATTAGATCTGGAGGTCCCTGCGATGGCTGCCAGTGATAGGCATGTGATTTCTGAGGCCCGCTGTCCTGGTGATCATATGCTTGCAGGAACCTCTTGTAAGACATCCAGAAACAGCCATATATCACCATTCATTGTAAGACTGACTTAAAAAGCACTCAGCCAACAATGTATGTTTCATGTCCTTGGACACTAAGTGCATAATGACACTTGATGTGCTCTGAACGTCCATTGTCATTAACGGAGTACAGCACAAATACCAGTTACTGCAATACAATGTGCAGCACTACGTTTCTTTAATTTTTATATAAACCTGTACCAGTAATGAGACTCATATATAAATAAAAGATAGATAGGTAGATAGAGATGTATTAATTGATGTGAGAGCCATTAATAACTACTATTATATACACCTTAGCAATCCCACCTTCTATTATGCAATATGGCAACACAGTGGCTGCACACGTGGCAAACTTATATCAGGGCTCATCCTGGAAGAGCTTCCCAGACCTTCAAACCCAATACCAATACCAAGTACCAGAGAAAGCCATTTTTTCCTATCTCCAACTCAAGTCGTATCTGCAGACCACAACGCAGACACTACTATCTCCCACCTTAAACAAATTCGAATCTCTATGCCTTGCCCCACTATATACCAGGTACTCCTTACAACATATTCTAGTCAGGATTACACGTACATGGTAGCATGGCACAAGGAGCTAGATAAAACCTTTACCACAGGGCAATGGCAAGAGGCATGTATGGTGCACAAGGGAACCACGGCATGTACGACACATCTAGAACTAATCCGCAAATTACAATACCGATGGAACCTGGTCCCAGCAAAGCTAGTGCACATCTATCCTGGCACGTCTAATACATGTTGGAGGTGTCATGATGCCGTTGGCACCATTTACAATGTTTGGTGGCAATGCCCAAAATTACGGGAATATTGGGACCTGGTTCAGGAAATAACACATAGAACTCTGCCAATACATATACCCCTCACCCTAGAGTTATGTCTACTATTTATGGTCCTGAAAAGGCTACCTATCATTGATCGTACATTACTATTCCACATCATCATTGCTGCTAACACCTTACTTGCTAGGAGATGGAAAACGACAATCATACCCACAAGGGATGAATTGTTGCAGCAAATATCTACCTGGACATACGAGCTCATGGTGAACTCACAAATTAGATCTTCCACGGCTACACTACTCGCCGGGGACAGATGGAAGCAACAATGGGCAGCGCAGACATAACCAACATAATGGGTATTAATAATTTGGTCTCTCTCCTTCTCACCACAAACTGCATGGGTACCTCACCCAGTCTCCACACACCACATCACAGTGTAATCTCTCCCAAACGACTGTGAATTTCTCATGCTATACAGTGAAACCGTCCTGATCTTACGGCAATGTCTGAGGTGCAATTGTCACTATGTGGTCCCCATGTGGGACAGCCAAACAATGTATCCCCAAGCATACCTAGAGGGGAAGAGGCACATTATCAGACATGGGGAACCCCGAATCACATGTGAATGTTATACGAACCGAGAATAGCTAACTCTGTCTAGTGTGAGGACGCACAATTGAAACTGTAACACGGGTTATGCATTATGTATCACTTGTCATATATGGACTTATGTTTTCTCCCCCCCCCCCCTTTTTTTCTTTTCTGTATCACCTTATGTTATGAAAAGACAAATAAAAATTGTAAACGTCAGTACTGTGCCATTTATTAACATTATTTGTCAAGGGGAGGGAATAGCTGCATTTCACTGAATAGTTATGCTATAGAGCACCAATTAGTTATGGTGTCTTATGTTAGTGAATAATCTCCAGAATAAAGGAGATTTATGAATCCTAATTAGGATACAATGACATTTTTCACTGCATACAGCAGACCTCCTCTTGGTCTGGTACCATTCATAAAGGCTTATGAATGATGCGTGAAGAACACCCGTGTAAAAATGGGGCTCTAAAGAAAACTCTAGGATGTGAAGGGAATTCTCCAAACGGATTAATCGAAATCGCTCTTAATTTTATTTAATCCTTAACATAACACAGCTGCAATATTCTTCATCAGGATTTCCAAGCATTCCATACAGAGATAAAAGGTGTCACAGGTACTGAGAAGAGGAGAGGATGTGTAGATGGAGTAAAGATAAAATAGAAATGCGGTAATAAGTATAACATCCTGCTCTAATCATAGCATCAAGTCAAAAGCAAAGGTACATGCCGGCATCAGTGCTTTATTGATTGAGAACGACGTGGTACCTTTACAAAATAACACTTATAAGTAGTGGTAGAGGTTTTTCACAGCATTAACCATAAGAATAGAATGTCATATATGTTTCTTTAAAAAAAAAAAAAAAAAACAGCTAAAGGAATACACTAGATAGATGGATAATGGCTCTGTGGTTATGAAATCGCTAAATAGATATTGACTGAGTTAGTATAGAACCCATTTACTTGTTGCCACCTTGAAAAACCACATTAAGGTTAAAATATGTGCAGATAATGGATACTGGCAAATGCCATCCAGTAGACAGTCAAGACACACACACACACAATAAGTACAAAGCACTGGAATAAATGACTTATATAGACAAATGAAAATACATTATAGAAATAATGGCTCACTGTTATAATGTAAGGAAGGGATGTATTGGGATCCCATTTTTCAGGTTGGGAATAACTGATACTACCTGCCCATGATATAAAGAGGGGTAGATTAGGAAATATGACAGTAACAGGCACTGATAAATAAATCTGGGATACCCAAAATAAACCATATCCTCCAGCACACCAATTCAGCTGTATGTTTATAGAGAGCATGGGATTCTGATTAACTCTGGACCATCCATTCTATCACCTAAATTTTCTAGAAATGTAAACTACATTTTTGAGTTTTAAAAATAACTTATTACGTGTGTATTGCAAATCCAGTGACCTAGAATCTTTTCTGTTTTAGTTTGCATGGTAGTACACATGGTAGGTCCTATAGACTGTAAGCTCATTTAAGTAGGGTCCTCTTCAACCCATTGTTCCTGTAAGTTTTTGTAATTGTCTCATTTGTTGTTATATCTCCCCATCTGATAACATTGTAAAGCGCTACGGAATATGCTGGCGCTATATAAATACCAGTAATATTAATAATAATAGGTAGCACCTAAAAGAGAATTAGCCTTAATGTAACATGCAGGGTTTATAAATAGTAGGTTGCCCCTGTAGTGGCCCCTTATGTACTATAATTTAAATGCATTCTTGTTCTGAAAAGACCAAAGTTAAAGGGTCACTCCACTGCCCAAATACAAAATAAATAAAAATAATTGCTTAGTACATATACGCCAAAGGAAAACGTGTATGCATTTGATTATGCATTTTTTTTAATTGGAGGTAAAGCTAAAAACAGCTTGCAAAAGCTGCAACGCTCTTGTCTGCTTCCTGTGCAAGTCCTCCCCTTCATCCCCAGGCCAGACCTTCTGAGGCTGTCCAATCACAGACTTCCTAATGCAGCTCAATGAGAAGTCTTTGCAAGGCAGGAGCTCTGAGCAATTGCTGCCTCTTGTGAGTCACATGACTTGTTGTCTGACAGCCAGGGGGTGTATTTAGGTTAATTTATAAAAGTGAAGAAAATTTCCAATTAAATCTGCTCTTAAAAAAGAGGATGCACTCTTCACACATAAAGCTTTTCAGCAAGCTAAAGTGCTTTAGGGGTCTGGAGTGTAAATTTAAGGCTCTAACCAAGGCAATTACCGTACTTGTGAGATTGCTAGTGGCCTCCTCAAAACTAAAGTGGAAGAGTCTCTATGGACTGATATATTGCAAGCCTGGGGCATCACATACAGCTGCTTCTGCAGGAAATCTATTTTAATTTTGAAAGAGATACAGCAGGTTAAATGCATAGTATGGAAGAGTAACTTTTCTTGGATGTTTGGGATCATCTCTTCCACACCACATGTATGTAGGTTCAACCCACACATATTTCTGCAGACTTCGTGGAACCTTCGGGGACCTGATCTAGATCACTGTCATACAGATGTTACTTTTATGCTGTTCTGCTTCCATCTCGGCATTTTTGGGATTTGTTCTGTACCTGTTACTTTTATAATGTTGAGTTTTCCTTTGGTTGACGTCTGCTTGGGAACCAATAAATGCTGGCAGAATACATTGCCCTTGATACAGTGCCTGCATTTGGGGGGGGCCCAAGGGGGGACATGGCCTGATGTAGGGGTACCTTGCGATGCCACTGTTTGCAGTCTGTAGTTAATTGCTCACAAGCTTTGTACCTGTTGAAGTAGACAGAAACCCATTTTGTCAGTGCAACTCATGAGCGTGTGAGTAATCCTGAGTATAATAGGAATTTATAATACATTTACATGAAGTTTAAGGCCTGTGCAAACAGGGATTGAAAGAAATAAAAATGTGATTTAAACATTGCACCTCCAGAATTATCGCAACTGTGAAGTAAGACCATAAATGACATGTGAAATTAACATTAGGACTAGGGCTTGTGGCTGAAACCAAGATACATAAGCGTTAAAAGCCTTGTAGAAAGGTGGACATGATAGACCACTGGTAAAGTGCAGTTTCTATGTTTTTTATTTTTTTTTCCTTCAACACTAACTGTGTTATGAAGAAGCTGTTACTTATCTGGAATTACGCTGTCGGGAAAAACAAAAATTCAACACCATTTATAACTTGTAATGCTCCATCTTCATGCGATGCTCCATCTTCTTTTAAATATATATTAAAGGAACCCTGCAGGCAACATAAAAACTTAATCAGAGTGAAGTTGTTATGGTGCTAGGAAGTCTCTGGAGCCTACTTTCCATGGAGGTTTAACTTCAAAGTGTTAAATCTGGCACCAGTTAGCTCTGTCCCTCTCCTTCCACTTTTTCCGGGCCTTAATTGAGGAAGCCTCAGACAGGGGTGCCACTGATTGGCTTAAAGCAGCGATGTGATGACAAACATTTTTGAGCCCGAGTGCCCAAACCACAATACAAACCAACTTCTTTTTTTCAAAGTGCAAACACGGCAATTAAACCTGAATACTGAGTTTTAAGTTTAGAAAAAACAACTCATACAGTTGTCCGAACTAATTAACATATTTTGTTTTAAAAGAAGAACGCAACAACAGAGATATTGGGAGGGGTAGTATTGTGGGGATTGGGGCTTTAGTGTGAGTTTAATAAAAGCAGTATTGTGAGGGGCTTTAGGTTGGGGAGGATATGAACAGTATTGTTGGGGATTAAAGGACCACTATAGGCACCCAGACCACTTCGGCTTAATGAAGTGGTCTGGGTGCCAGGTCCAGCTAGGGTTAACCCATTTTTCTATAAACATAGCAGTTTCAGAGAAACTGCTTTGTTTATAAATGGGTTAATCCAGCCTCTAGTGGCTGTCTCATTGACAGCCGCTAGAGGCGCTTCCGCGCTTCTCACTGTGATTTTCACTGTGATTGTGAATGCTTTCCTATGGACTGGCCGAATGCGCGCGCGGCTCCTGCCGCGCATGCGCATTCAGACGAGGAGGAGGAGAGTCCCCTGTCCAGCGCTGGAGAAAGAGGTAAGTTTAACCCCTTCCAGCCCCTAGAGCCCGGCGGGAGGGGGACCCTGAGAGTGGGGGCACCCTCAGGGCACTATAGTGCCAGAAAAACAAGTATGTTTTCCTGGCACTATAGTGGTCCTTTAAAGCTTTAGTGGGAGGACTGGGGACAGTATTGTGGGCAGATACACATATAATGAAACACACTTAGAAACACTGAGCCACACAAACAACCACAGGCACAATCTCACACACTAACAGACATTCTCAAACACTCAGCAAAAAACAAAAACAAAAAAAAGTGTTTTTTTTGTCATCCAGTCTCCTTACCTTTAGGAGCACTAGGGTGGATCCACAGTACCCTGGTGGCCAGTGTGGGCTGCTTCTGTGCACCTCTAAAAGGAGCTCTGATCAATATGAGCGCTCTTTGTATAGCTCCCTTGCACGCCCTGGGCCGGGATGCCAGCTGTGGCATGTGTGCCATCGGTCCGCCATTGCTGGCTTAGAGCATCAGTTGATGATCTAAGCCAATCAGTAGCTCCCCATCCACAAAATGGCCTAATAAATATGTATGTATGGCGCCTCAGGCCAAGGCTGTCTGAGACTTCCTCATTCCAGCCTCAGACAAAAGTGGAAGGGGAGGGGCAGAGCTATCTGGCGCTGTATTCAACACTTTTGGGGTTAAACCAATCATTAACTGTTTAACCTCTAAAGGTAGCCTATGCCGTTGTTATGGTGATTGGATTGTTCCTTTAACAAACTTAGCTGTGGTGTCACAATCCAGTTCAGTCTGACACAGTGAAGGAAGAGAAACATGAACATTGTTTAATTTCTCCGCTTTTTTGTTTGCTTTCTGTATGTTGATTGGTGGATGCACATAAAGGAGCTTGTAACAAAGGCTGACAGAAATAGTGAAACTTTCTATTACAACTATTATCCTAAAATTTGCAATTCTCTTGCGAGTTCTCCACAGTCCCTGGCATAGTTAATAATCTTTGAATATGTTTTATTTTCAGTGTGTCTGAGAAACCTTTTCAAAATGAATCATGTTGTGATGACAGTCATAAACATTCTCAGGAAAAAACAGAAAAAATAGTATACTGCGGTACTTAACCAAAGGGTAATATATTCCAATCACTGCTGCTCTATTGCTTAGATTCTTCTGTACATTTTGGCTCTGTACATTTATTATTAGATAAATACGAACAGAAATGACTGAGTCATGAAAGGCATTATGCTTTGAGAAATGGGTACTGAATGTTTGCTGTTTGCATTGTATTAAATGTCGGGGGCAGAGTGTATTTCGCATGATCATTAGTACCAGTGCCAGATGAAGAGCCCAGTGGGCCTGGTGCTGAAAATTATGATGGGGCCTAATTACAGAATCTTATCAACCAAAAACACTAAAACAGTCATACCTCTCAAGCGTCATGTATCTGATGGAGTTAGTGCTGGAGGGAAACTCAAAGGATGCAGCTATAAGAAAACATACTCTATACTAATCTCTTTATCTAATTTATGCTTTCATCTTTCAAGTAAATCCACACCCCCTAACAACAGTGTCCAGTGAAGCAGGAAGTCAATGGGCGGGGTAAAAGGGTTGGCCACTCACGCAAATCACGTGACAGAACTGCCAAAAGGGCGAACATGCCCAAAAAGGGGGCATGTCTGTCCAAAGAATTGGAAGGCCAGCTTGGCATCAGTGTCCCTATGTATCACAGTTGTCAGTGTCCCCATGTCACCCAGTCCCCTAGTCTCCCAGTGTCTGTGTCCCCATTTCTCCAAATGTCCCCATGTCTTTGTGTATCACTAGGATACTAGGGGACACTGAGAGACCCGGGGACCCTGAGACATGGGGACACTAGGGACACTGGCTGGGAGACATGGGGACACTGAGATATTGGCTGGGAGACATGTGGACACTGGGAGACATGGGACCACAGACATCTTGGGACATTGGGAGACATGGGGACACTGAGACATGGGACACAGACATTGGGAGACTAGGGGACACTGGGAGCCATGGGCACACTGACACTAGGGACACTGGCTGGGAGACATGGAGACACTGTGTCCCTAGTGTCTCCATATGTCTCACAGCATCCCCATGTGTCTCAGTGTCCCCATGTGTCTCAGTGTCCCCATGTGTCTCAGCGTCCCCTAGTGTCTCAGCGTCTCTTAGTGACCCAGTGTCCCCAAGTGTCTCAGTGTCCCCATATCTCCCTGCAGCTTTTCCCCCCATTCTTCACATACCTGAACTGTAGTCTGTCTCTGCAGGCTGGAAGCTGCTGTCTGGACTCTCTGTGCTGTGTAGCTGCTCCCCTGCGGATCAGTGAGTAGAGAGAGGCAGGGAGATGCTGTAACTCTTATCCCTGCTTCTCTACATACACAGTGACCCCTTACTGGCCGGTGCTGGTATTGCAGAGTAATCTCAGTTTATACTGAGAAGGATATTTGTATTGCCGGTATTACTGCAATACCGTCACGGCCAGGCAGCCTCAGATACCGACTGTGCCTTAAAATACCAGTCAGGTGGCAAACCTAAGAGTAGTGTGTAAAAAAAAATTAAAAAAGTAAATTTTTTTTTAATATATATATATATATATGTATATATATATAAACGGGCCTATTCCATGGGCCTGGGCCTGGGCCTGGAGCTGCAGCTCCATCAGCCCCTATGTTAATCCGGCCCTGATTAGTAACTTCATGCAGTTTGTATTTAGGATCCAGGAACATAGGTATTCTGTAATTTAAAAAAAAAATGAACCCCTTAATTTTTTCTATGCACAATTTTAACTGTTGCAATTGATATTAGTTTATTGCAAATGCATTTCATTTGCAAAAGCTGCCCAGACAGCAGAGTCAGTGTTACTATTGTAGGCCCAGCACTGCTGAGCTCTACATATCTCCCTGCACGGCCCTGTGTTGCTTACTGTGCAGGCAGAACCTCTGGCTGGGAGCACCTCTGGCTGGGAGCAGTTGTCTGCAGATGCTCTACCCAATCAGAAAAAGGAAGGAGGCATTCAGAGGGGTCTGCACCTATCCCGTAATGCAGATCTGTCTGGCAGCCCACCAGACCACCATGAAAATCGTTGGACCACTAGGTAATGAAATCAGAGCCTTCCTCACTGCAGAAAAGGAAACCTGGAGGGGGGCTCAGTTAAAGAGCATACACAGTCACGTATACACATGCAGACTGATATACACTCACAGATGTACAAGGATACTCACGGCCACTCACACGTTTTCAGGCACATACACAGTTATACAATGCTAGACATGCACACACAAGTAACAATACACACTGCGAGACACAAACTGATTGTGTGTCTGTATCTACCAACCTGTGTTTGTCTGTTTCGGTGTGTCTCTGTGTCTGTTTGTGTGTGTATGTGTGTGAATGTATCAAAGGATGTATGTGCATGCATGTATCAGAGTGTATTTGTATGTGTGGGTATTAGTGTGTGTGAATGTATCAGACTGTGCAGACTGTGTATGTGTGTGCATGTATCAGAGTGTATTTGTATGTGTGGGTATGTGTGAATGTATCAGACTGTGCAGACTGTGCATGTGTGTGCATGTATCAGAGGGTGTATATGTGTATGTGTCAGAGTGTATTTATACAAGTGTATATCAGAGTGTGTATGTGTGAGCTTATATTTGTGTGTGGCTCAGATATATTGACGATTGCTTCTTCATATGGAAAGGAGACCTTGGATCCTTAGAGAGTTTTACAACTTATCTTAACAACAACCATATCATCTGAACTTCACTTTTAACCACTCTAAAGAACACATTGAATTTTTAGATCTGGATATCTATATCAAAGAGGGACAAATCAACACCAAGACTTTTAAGAAGAGTGTGGACTGTAATAGTTTTATTCCTTTTAACAGTCATCACAAGTCAACATGGTTAAGAAACATACCTCAGAACCAGTTCAGGAGGGTAAGACGCAACTGCTCGAATAATGAATTGTGTAAGTCACAAATGGAAGAAATGAAACAGAGATTCCTGAAAAAGGGTTATCCCCCAACGCTATTAGAAGAATCTATGGATATAGCACTTACCACCCCAAGAGAGGATACCTTATGCAATAAACCCAGCACCACAGAAGTATCCAATTCAGCACCCACCTTTATCACTAAATATAATCATCAATTTCATACAATACAGAAGACACTAAGGAAGCACTGGGGGATCCTTAAGAATGATCCAACGTTATCTAAATTCCTCGACAATCAACCTCAGATTATTTTTACTAGGGCACCCAACCTGCAACTTATGCTGGCACCGACCACTAAACCTGAAAGTGCTGATTTGGATCAAGGTACCATCAGTGGCTTCACAAGATGCAAGAAGTGTCTAGCATGTAGAAATAATCCATCATTAGAAGACACAACCACTGGATTTAAATCCCTCACTACTCAAGAGGAATATGATATCAAGACCAACATGGACTGTACTACATCAGGAGTCATCTATTTAATAACATGTCCATGCCCACAACAATATATTGGACATACAAAAAGACCCCTCAAAATCCGTATTGCTGAACACATTAGAAATATTAAGAAGGGACTTCCAACGCATAATCTTTCCAAGCACTTTAAAGAGATACATGGGGGAGACCCCACAGGACTTGCATTTATGCCTATTGAGAAAGTGAATACCCACTGGAGAGGAGGTAGCATTGATAAGGCTCTAGATCAGACAGAAGCGAAGTGGATTTTTAAGTTAGGGACTTTGGTCCCTAAGGGACTCAAAGTAGATTTTGAGCTTAATGCTTTCCTATAATATATATATATGTTTTTTTTTTGTTTTGTTTTGTTTTTCACCTTTATTTATAGTCCCCCCTTTTTTTTTTTTTTTTTTACAGTGGTCCTTTAAATAATGCGCTATCTACGCATGCCAAAACAAAAAATACATTTAAAGGATCACTGTAGGGTCAGGAACACAAACATGTATTCCTGACCCTAGAGTGAAAACCCACCATTTAGGTGGCTTGCCCCCCCCCTTTTAGCCTCTTTAGAATGGGTTAAAACTCACCTTATTTTCAGCTCTCCACGGGTGCCCCGGCGCTGGCCCCTCCCCCTTAGTGACATAATCAGAATTGCCGATGTTAAAGGGACACCGTAGGCACTGTATCTGCTTCATCTCATTAAACTGGTTATAGTCAGGGCCGGACTGGGGATACAAAGCAGCCCTGGAAAAATAATTTGTGCCAGCCCCATAAGTCACTGTGCCATATATTGTCGCATGTAATATGTAAGGCTATGTCTTGCCAGGACAGATGATTGAGTAATATATATATATATATATAGCTTTTTCTAATATAAAATATTGGTCCTTTCAGGGTAAAATGTTTAATTATACAGTAAGCATACTCACATGCAGACACAGGCAATTTCACTGACATCTCAATGACACACACAAGTTCATTGATACACAGCCTCATAGACAAACAATCTTACTGATATACATCAGCTCACTGACATAAAAACACAAGCTCACTCACTAGCAGGCACACGCATGCAAGCAAGCTCACTCACTAGCAGACGCACACACAGCTTAATGTGGTGGTACTGGTGTCTATAGCATGTCACTACAGGCTTTTCAACGTAAACACTGACTTTTCAGAGAAAAGGCAGTGTTTACATTGCTTCAAAGTGACACTGCTAGTGACAGTCACTCAGACGGTCACTAGAGGTGCTTCCTGTGTTAGTGCACCTACATTCAGGGCCTCCACACTCTGTAGGTGCTGAACGTTCCCCATAGAGATACATTGATTCAATGCATCTCTATGAGGAGATGCTGATTGGAGTGGCGTTTTGCAGCCAATCCTATGGCAAAGCATTGGATTGGCTGAGATCATCAAGCTTGATGATCTCAGCTATAGAGGCAGGGCCAGTCGAGGGGAGACCAGCACGCTGCGTGGGGAAAAAAAAAGGTGAGCAAAAACACTATTTTTAAACACACATTTACACCATGACAGACACAGAAACACACATATACCATGACAGATACACACCCCATGACAGACACACACACACACCATGACAGACCATGACACAGACAGACACACACCATGACACAGACAGACACACACACACCATGATGGACAGATAGACACACACACACCATGACAGACAGACACACACACACCCCATGACGGACAGACAGACATACACACACACCCCATGACAGACAGACACACACACCCCATGAATGACAGACAGACACACACACACCCCATGACGGACAGACAGACACACACCATACAGACAGACACTATGACACAGACAGACACACACACACACACACAATGACACAGACAGACAGACACAAACACCATACAGACAGACACCATGACACGGACAGACAAACACACACAACATACATACAGACAGACAGACAGACACCATAACACAGACAGACACACAGAACATACATACAGACAGACAGACAGACACACACACACCATGACACGGACAGACAGACACACACACCATACAGACAGACAGACACCATAACACAGACAGACACATTACTAGTACCTGACACCAGGGGGAGGTCTGCTGTCGGCTGCTGGGGAGGTCTTCTGGCGGCCGCTGGAGGACTTGTCCTGGCGGCCACTGGGGAGGTCTTCTGGCGGCCGCTGGAGGACTTGTCCTGGCGGCCGCTGGGGGAGCTCCGCTGTCTGTGCTCTCCCGCCCTCGCGCGCTGCTGAATGAGACCGGCGCCGGAATATGACGTCATATTCCGGCGCCAGTCTCATTCCGCTGTGCGCTGGGGAGCAGAGTCAGCACAGCTCACCCCAGCGGCCGCCAGGACAAGTCCTCCAGCGGCCGCCAGAAGACCTCCCCAGCGGCCGCCAGGACAAGTCCTCCAGCGGCCGCCAGAAGACCTCCCCAGCGGCCGACAGCAGTCCCAGGTGTCTGCCCGGCCCCAGGAGCCGACGGCCCACCGGGAAATTTCCCGGTATCCCAGTGGGCCAGTCCGGCCCTGGTTATAGTGTCTGGAGTCCCCTGGTGCCATCATTTCTTTCAGCATTAAACTGTTTTTAATGTTGTAATGTTTTAATGCTAAACAAGAGACCCCTGCAGTCCATCCCCTCTGTGCTGCTTTGGCTAATAAGGAAGTATTACCCTGAGCAGCAATGGGCAGCTGTGATTGGCTGAGAGTGACAGCTGACTGCTTTTAGCCTGTCAGAGCTCCAACTGACGGTATGAATGGGTATGACAACAAGGAAGTGTGTAATCTCTGCCTTAGCTACACATACAGAAGTGGCTGGACTGTGGGTGGCCAGGCACTCTTATTTCGTGGCATACTGCACAAACATGGTGCAACACTGAATGGAGGGACAGTGCCAGGGCACTCCAGGCATTATAACCAATTCAAAGAGATGAAATGGTTATATCCCTCTAAGCCACTATAATACTTTCCCATGGGGAAAGCATTGGATTGGCTAAATTAGACGAGGGGGCGGGGCCAAACACTGTTTTGGCCAATCAGCACCTCCTCATAGAGATGCATTGAAACAATGCATCTCTATGAGGAAAATTCTGCGTCCCCATGCAGAGCGTGGGGCGTTGAACAGCAGGACTGTTTACTGTGCAGCCCTGAGCCAGGAGGCCCCACTATGAGGTGTCCCTAGGGGCAATGTAAACACTGCCTTTTCTCTGAGAAGACAGTGTTTACATGAAAATTCCTGAAGGGAGCTATTAACTCACCAGAATAAATACATTAAGCTGTAGTTGTTCCGGTGACTATAGTGTCCCTTTAAATATTACTTTCCAGGACACCCAAAATACTTGGATTCTGAGGGTGGGTTTTTTGCAAACCACTTGATAGTGAAGGAGTTAATGTGTATCAAGAGTTACATGTTTACATCAGCAAAGAGCTACATAGGTTGGTTGGTATTGATGAGTCACATAACTAACTACATTAGTTATTGATTTGTAGGACATATTGATGTATGCTGTCTCATATGCTGGCTTTTAAATGCAGATCCCATGTGGTGCACTAATAATACTGGGAAAATGTTTTTTCATGTTATAACTACATTTTATTCCCTTTTAATTCTTTATGTATATGATTTTTCTAATATAAAAGAGAAGCCATTAACAGTATTAATATTGTATTGTTAGACCACATATTGTTAAAAGATGAATCATGTCTCCTGATTCTTACCAAAAAAAAAAAAATTTGGAGGGCATACAGAGACCTATAGACACATTAATATGGAATAATAAATGGCACACGCTGGCCAGAAACATTTTAAACAGATCTAAGGTTGTGGGTGGCCTCAATGGTCTGAATCTCTTAATGTACTATGATGCAGCTCACATTGCGCAGATCTTGATGTGGCATGCTCCCCTTGCAGACGGGATGTGGGTGGATATAGATTGTAGTCTGATTTCTTTCATTCTCCCAATGTTTAAATTTGCGTGGGTTGATCTCAACCTGCCTTGCTTCATGCTTCTTGCCTGCTATACTGACTTCTTTAAGGGGACAATGTTGACACTGTAATTGCTTCATCTCATTGAAGTGGTTATAGTGTGTAGAAACCCCTGGCACTGTTTTTTACGTTTAGCATTCAACCATTTTTTATGTTTTAATGCTAAAAAAGAGTGTCCAGCAGCCCATCCCCTCTGTGCTGCTTGGGTTAATGAGGAAACATTAACATGAGCAGCAGCAGACAGCTGTGATTGGCTGAGAATACCAGCTGACCAATTTTAGCCTATCACAGCATCCGTTGCTGGGATTATTATTTTATTATTTATATAGCGCCAGCAAATTCCGTTGCGCTGTACAATGGATGCATTTTATATGGCTTGAAATAAGTGTGTAATCTCTGTCTTAGCCATACCGCCAGTGGGGGCCAGGCTATGGGTGGTCAGGGACCCTTATTTAGTGTTACACTGCTCGAACATGGTTTAACTTTGAATGGAGGAACAGTGTAACGGTACTCCAGGCACTATAACTAATTCCACCAGACTCCCTTTAAGAATTTGTCATCGGGTTGGTGTAAGTTTTCACTGGCTTCTTCTCCCTCCCGTTTTACTCTGGTTTTAAGGAATAAAACTTTTCCTTCAGGCATGTGCCCCTAGGACTTTAAAAATTTGGAAGATTCAGAAGTCCCGAGATATTTGCATTTGAGGAGAAGTCCTTCATTAGTAAGTTTCCCTGATTTACAACGTATTTCCCCTTAATCCAAGAAAGACTTCTATTGTTATATGTACAGTTTATTGATTATTTCCTAATTTGTGGAGGTTCAGAAAGTCTCCTTAACTGCCCCAACAGTGTTTGAAGATTTATGTTTCAGAAGGTATGTTTCTCTTTAACATATATTCATATCTGTTCAAATTCTACAGTATGGGGTGCTTTAGATTATGTTGGGCAGTGAAAGCGTGCCCTGGGAGAGAAACTGAAGGGCAACTCTTGGGAAGACTTTTGGAGGCAGCTGCTAAGGTGTCAATATGTATTGTCTCTCAAGAACAGATCTATAAAATTTTGTTTAGGTGGTATACAACAGCAGTGCAGCCCTTTAAAATGGAAAAGATGAATTTGGACTGCTGCTGAAGGCTATGTGGTCAAAGGAGAATGCACCTCCATATGTAGTGGTCTTGCCACCTGGCTGTGACGGCTGCAGGGAAATTAGATCTGTCTGTGTAGGGTCTCGTGGAATCCTCCAGAAACCTTAAAGTCGACTCCTGGCAGTTGAAGCGCCAGAAGCAGAAGATGATCAGCTGGAAGAAGATGGCTGCACACGCAATGGACAGTTTCAGGTAAGTAAAAACTCGCATTTACCTGCCCCTGGCATACAGAACCCTAGTGGCGGTGTCACAATCTAGAACGTCTTTGAAAATGATGCAAAGTCCCCAGACAGTGACAGTCCTGTTTTAATAGAGCCTGACACAGTGCTAATAGGGGTAGCAGAAAAGTTACACAATAAATTAAATTTAGTAACTGGGTTAACATTTTCCACAATGGCAAAAGGTTCTGGCGTAAGTGAGTGGGGTCCATAAGAAACCATGGAACAATTTGTTTCAGGGGAGTGAAATACAATGGCAAGTGAGACCAGGCGTAAAGTCTTGCTAGGTTAGAAGAGCCATGCAAATGAACCTTTCCGGTGCCACAGTGATGTATGACCTCTCCAAATTAATTTAGGCTTTTCTATATCCGGTAGAAAGTTTTCTGTGTTATATTTGTCTTATAGTGCAAAGCTCTGTTTATCTCTCATGTTTAAATGACTGCACCATTTAAATAGATTTTTCTATATCTACAACAATTCCATCTTTCTTCTCTACACCATAAATTGTAGGGTATCCCTTTTCAATATCAGAGTTTCAGTGTATGTAACTTATCCTGAACCAATGCAGTGAAAATATCATATTTCAAATATTCAGGGTCATTGTTAATATAACAATAAGCACTTATTTTGCTCCCACAAAATGCAATCTATTAGCTGAATATGCACAATGTAACTGGTCACATGTCTGAGACATGTATAAATGCCCAGGTGTGTAGGACTGGTTGTAAAGGATTTTGTTCACACTATGCTAAGGCAATGTTTTGAAGCACTCTTGAGAAATGCATCTGTTAAGATGAAACACCACCTGACCTTAGTAGTGTATGAATAAATTCTTAAATAAGCCCTTATTGAGTGGTTATCGATATAACTCACTCTAATTGCTGGACCCTTAGAAGCTGGCTTCTTTTTCTACAGGGTAAATGGCATTTAGGTGACAAGGTGTGAAAGAGAGTCTATAGATCAGATGTTTGTGCAGCAGAAACTGCGCAAGAAGGCCCTAAAATGGTTTTCTAGTAAGATGGTCAGGCAACCTCTGATTTGGAGTTCTGCCTATGCTGCCCTACCCCCCATTAAAAAAAAGATGCTTGATGGTTAAGGGACAGTCACTTAATGTTAATTTTATTCACAGATCAAGTGAGAAGTGACCAACAGAGGGGAGGAAAGGAGGAGCAGTAAAATAAATTAATTTAAATTATATATATATATATATGTGTGTGTGTGATATCTTGATGGAGAGCACTCAAAGGACTCAAAATTTATTTCAAATAGTGCTTTTTATTTAAGCATCAAATCTTTCCATACAGAGTGTCGATTTTTCAGTCCCACTGGACTTTTATCAAGACTAACTGTGAGTGCGGGACACGTGGGTTTGTATATATATATATATATATATATATATATATATCCTCCTTTTCCCCTCTTTTGGTTACTTTTTTTTCACTTGATCAGTTAAAGGGACATTATAGTCATCAAAACATGAAGCATTTTTGGTGTACAGGTCATGCTCCTGTAGTGTCAATGCTCAATTCCATGGAGATGCCGAATGTCGAGACTTTGCAGAACTACATCCAGGAAGTCCCTTTAGTGCCTGTCCAAGTGGCAGTCACTAGAGGTCGTATTACACAGCAATGTAAACACTGCCCTTTCCATACCACCCAACAATGCAGCTGGTAAAATTGGGAGTGGACTGGGCTCAGAGACGGCATGGACCATATCTTTGCATTAAGCTGTAGTGTTCTGGTGCTTAGAACGTCCCTTTAAATTGGTGGTAAAGCCACGATGGATTGTCATTTAAATAAGTGATACTCACGTTATAACTGTCTTCCTAATAACAAACTCCCAACTCAGGCCACAAATCAAGCCACTTCTTTCCAGATATGAATTTAATGGGCATTGAGTACATGATTCGAGAAGGAAATAGGTACTTTGACAGAAGGACAGAAATTGTATTATCATTATTAGCCCTTGCCTTAATAAATAATGAGATTGAATGAGCACTTTTCTGTGGATGTCAACGTACAGCAAGTTAAATTTAATTATTCATGTAGCAATGATGGTGAGGTTACGTCACAGGTCAATTTGAAGCAGAAATAGATTGTGTTTGTTTCTTTTATCTTATTACATGGCAAATGTTGCTTGTCAGCAATGCTGATGAAAAGGTTAGACATTATGAGGTTAAATATGTTAGAGGTGGATTAAAGGGTGAAAACAGGAGAATTTTCTCAACACACATATTCATTAATAATGACATAGCTTAATATTGTATGAATATTAATGGGGAGACTTTATTTTAGAAAATGGGAAATATTCACTTTACATTTAAAAAAAATAAATTCTTTATTTTATTGTGCATAGTATAACAAACAAGTCTGCAATAAAATGAGAGAGGACGGTGGTTGCGCACACAGTAAATGATATCTTTAGTCTAGGATGGAGCCCCTAGATTCTGAAAACATAAGAAACCATCATAGGGCAATATATCTTAGACTTAAATAAAATGTTAAGAAAACTTGGAAAACTCACAATATTTAGAGCCTATCAGAGTTGGCTCTAAACTTTTAAAGCAGGTTTATCAATCTGGTGCAGATAACGTAGTATAAATCCATTGGTAACCATCAAACGTCTTCTTAATGTAGAAGTCAGGAACCAGGATGACCAGATAAGTAAAAAGTGAATACTTTAATTATAAAACAAATAAAAATACAGCACAACGCGTTTCGACCTAGTGCAATAGGTCTTCCTCAGGTGCATAATAAGACAGTCAAACAGCATGCTTATATACCATACATAATCAATATAATTACGAGTAAAACCTTTACAGCTGTAAAGTCCGTCCTTAACTCCATATATGGAGTGTTTCCGGCAAGAAACGGCATGTATATGCCTCCTCCAAGATGGCCGCCGTGTATTGTTCCTCATACAGGTGCGCGCGACCTTCCCAAAATGGCCGCGCGTCATCTCCGTGTAATTGCATTATGTCACTTCCGGTTTCCTCTTCCTCCGGTCACGTGGTACATCTTCCGATCACGTGATACCGGAAGTGGCGTAAGCAGCATGTAATTATATCGTTGGTGCAAGGGAATGTCAATCAAATCATTCCCAGTTCGTATTTTAGATACATATTAGCAAGGAAGTGAGAGGTAAAAGGAGAAAGAGTTATATAAAACACCAATCATTTATAACATAGTAAAAACTTTAACAATAATATAATTATAGGAGAAGTAAGTTCCTTATGTCTTAAAAATACTAAATAAATATTAAAAATAAATGTGAAATACATATAGAGAATGATAATACCATACATGTCAAAGAAGATTTATAAAATTGAACCAATTTCAAAGTCAATGTTAAGCCCCTTTGGGCATAATGTTTGGAGCTCAAATATCCAATTTGATTCTTTTTTATTTAGGTTCTTAGCAATACTGCCACCTCTCCAATGATTTTGTATTTTATGGATGGCTGTAAATTGTAATTCTTTAGGATTACAGTTATGTCTTTCTAAAAAATGACTAGATACGCTATGATTTAAAAATCCAATTTTTATGTTCCTAATATGTTCGTAAATCCTAGTCTTTAGTGGTCTTGAGGTTTTTCCTACATACTGTAAACCACATGTACACTGTAGCAAATAAATAACATTAGTAGACTCACATGAAATAAAAGAATTGATATTAAAACTTTTTTTTGTTATATTCGAAATAAAATCAACTTTCTTTTTTTCAGTTATATGTGTATTTCTACAGGCATAACAATTGCCACAATGAAAAAAACCTTTTTGGGTTTCTGACCATTTAGTTAAAAAATTCGAATTTTCATTTTTATTATCCTTCTCTACATAATTTGAGGTTAAAATTTGCTTAAAATTTTTTGCCCCTCTAAAAATGAACTTAGGTTTATCCCCTAAATAATCCCGCATTTCATATTCTTGTTGTAAAATATGCCAGTTCTTACTCACAATTCTTTTTAAAGTGCTTGCATTGCTACAATAATTAAAAATAAGGGGAATTTGTTTATCCTGTTTTTTTCTATCCTTACTCTTATAATTTAATAATTGTGATCTCTCTAAATCACTAATGTAGCGGATGGCACCAGGCGACCCTACAAAAATACTGTATAAAGCTGCATCTGTGTATCTGCTGTATTTTCTGTGTATTGAAAAAGAATTGTATTCCTCTGATTGTTCGGTAGTTCATTCCCTTAGTTTATTCGAATGAAACTACCGAACAACCAGACCTCCCTGTGTGAAGTGTGTCCTCAATTACCCGTTGCAACATTGTTGCGAACGGGTAATTGAACAGTAAGTAGCCGTCCTTTGTTCTCGGGGGTGGCCGCCATTCGACAAACGAACACGTGGCGGCGGCCATTTTAAAACTCCCGAACAGCGGTGTTTTGCCGTCGAGTGTCTGGAACTAAAATCGGACACTCGAGTAGGCGAACACCGCTGAGACCTCCACAGCCCTGGTCCGTTCGGTTCCAAACTACCGAACGGCCCCTCGTTCGGTAAATAGAGAATACCGAACGAGGGGATTCAGGCGAACCCCCCCCTAGCCTCTATAGCTAGAGGCTTTCGTGTATTTTATTCCCTTATGCCAGGACCGACCGCAAGGCCCATTCACATGGAACCGAATTCGGCTAGCTCTGTTCGTGCGGTCGGTCATTTTATTCCCTCCATACTTTTCCCGAACCCCTGGTCCGATCTGGGTGATTTTTGGATATGTTGTTCACCCAGATCAGGGCTACCCGGGGATGTATGATTTAAAGGGGTACCCCTACGTTTAGGGGTACATCCAGAAATGGGGGGAATTGGTGTGCTGGCTAAGGGGATTATGATGCTGGCTGAGGGGAGGGGATGTGTGGGAGGTTACCAGGACAGGATTGGCTACTGTAATAATTACTGTAAATCCCTCCCTTGCATGGGAGCATGCTTTATAAGGAGACTGTGATTAAAGGCTTGTCAGTTATGCTCCTGAAACTGTGTGTCGTCCAGTTATTGGGATTGCTGTTGGGATATTGCTGTATTTTACCTGCTGGAAACCCTGCCTTTGGATTTACTATTTACTTGTTCCTGAGTCTCACTTGGATTATAAGCGGAGATAACCTGGGACTATTGCATCTCCGCTACATTGGTTGGCAGCGCTGGGATCCAGACTCACAGAGGAACAAGCCTAAATGGAGTACGGATGGAGATTGATTTTGCCACACTAAAACGCTCCACGCTAAAAGACCTTCTGGAGGCAAGGGGTATCCAAGCCAGCAATAAAACAAAAGCGGCACTTATCACTGAACTGATGGCGGAGTACCGAATGGAAGGCGATTCGGTTCCCGAACAAGGGAATTCGGGAGAAACACCGGAACAAAGGGAGTTCCAGAGGCAGGTACAATTTCGGCTGTCTTTCTATGGGGAACACCCTCCAACAGAGATTGTTTCCAAAACGATAACGGAGGTCCAGGAGTTTATACTGAGGAGTCAAACAGCGGCCCCAGAACGCAGCTCTGCAGTAAATATGCCACATGAAGGTAAGCCGAAAATACCGTACCAGGCTTTTAAAACATATGTGGAGGCAGAGGAAGATATAGACGCTTTCCTGCAAGATTTCGAGAGACTGTGTGCACTGCATAGAATCAGCGCAGAGGACTGGGTACCTATTTTGGCAGGAAGGTTAACTGGGAGGGCAGCTGAGGCATACCGGACTGTACCGAATGATGAAATTCGGAATTATCACAAAGTGAAAGAAATTATATTGGCCAGGTATGCTATAACACCAGAAGCATACCGGCGGAGATTCAGGGATTTAAAGAAGGTGGAGAAAGACTCACATGCTGAGTGGGCATGCAGACTACAACGAGCAGTCTTGGGGTGGGTGCAAGCGAGCAAGGCACGGTCTATGGAGGATGTATTGCAAATGGTACTGCTGGAGCAATTTTATGAAGGAGTAACCAGCGAGGTACAGGAGTGGGTAAGAGACAGAAACCCTACCTCCCTTACCGAAGCAGCCAGGAAGGCAGACGAGTACCTGGATGCACGCAGGCAGCAAAAACCTGCAGCTCCAAAAGTACCTTTTAAAACCTTTGGGGGAAATAACTACACGCCAGCTCTACCAAGGTCACTGCCACCACCACCACCACCCGCTACACAGCCACGTTTCCGCCAGCCCACGTCGGGCCCTTGCCACCACTGCCAGAAGTGGGGACATTATAAAAGGGAATGCCCCCAGCTGCGGGACCGTTCCACCTGGATCCGACCCGGTCCACCACCACCACCGAGAGCCGCCGCAGCCCATCACTACCAGGACATCGTGGCCACACCGTATGGTTCAGCAGTTCCCATCACAACCGTAGAGCAGTGGGAGGTACTGCACGAGGCAGATCCCGTCCAGGCTAACGCAGACAACCGCCAGCATCACAGGCAGACCGTGTATCTGGAGGGTAAAGCGGTTCAGGGGCTACGTGACTCAGGAGCCACCATCACCCTGGTAAAAAGTCACCTGGTCTCAGACCAAGCTAAACTTAGCAAGACTGTGGCCGTCAGGGTAGCCGGGGGAGCAGTATACCGGCTACCCACAGCAAGGGTACATTTGCATTGGGGAGCGGGGGCAGGGCATGTGGAGGTGGGGTTGATGCCGCAGTTACCGGCGGAGGTTTTATTGGGGAACGATCTGGGGAGGCTCACATCTGCTTTTGAGCCCCAGACACCCACCACAGGAGAAGCTCACCCTGTGGTCACTCGACAACAGGCCCGCACCCAGGACTACAACACACTCCCGGAGGTCCAGGTAAGAGATCCTTCCCCTTCCCCTGACTGTGTTCCCTGGGCCCCTCCTAACGAATTTGCAGCTGAGGTAGTGACTGACCCCACCTTGCAGGTGTATAGGGACAAGGTGACAGCAGACACGCCTGGGGGGGAGGGCGAAAGGTTTATTTGGGACAACCAGCTGTTATATCGGGAGACGGATAAGCAGGTATCCGGGTCAGACCCGATTGTGATGAGGCAGTTAGTGGTACCTCAGCGGTACCGGGCGGAGTTACTACGGATAGCCCATGACATTCCGCTATCTGGACATTTAGGGGTCAGCAGGACCCGATACAGGTTAACCCAAAGTTTCTTTTGGCCGGGAATTAGCCAGGAGGTGCGCAGGTATTGCAACACGTGCGATACCTGTCAAAGGGTGGGGAAAAGGGGGGACCGGCGCAAGGCCAAGTTACATCCCCTCCCCATAATCGAGGAACCCTTTAGCAGGGTAGCAGTTGACCTGATAGGACCCCTCAACAAAGCAAGCCCGTCAGGTAAAAGATTTATCCTGACCGTAGTAGATTATGCCACTAGATATCCAGAGGCGGTGGGCCTGACAAATATACAGGCTGAGACAGTAGCGGAAGCCCTGATGAAGATATTCTCCCGGGTGGGACTCCCCAGGGAGATTGTCTCCGATCAGGGCACCCAGTTCACCGCCGAAGTCACGCAGCGCCTCTGGAAGTTTTGTGACATTAAGCCGGTCATTAGTTCCCCTTACCACCCCCAGACGAATGGGCTCTGCGAACGTTTCAACGGTACATTGAAACAAATGCTCCGAACCTTCGCAGAGACCCACAAGGACTGGGAGAAGTTCCTGCCGCACCTCCTCTTTGCTTACCGGGAGGTGCCGCAGGAATCCACTGGGTTCTCCCCATTTGAACTATTGTTTGGCCGCAGGGTACGAGGGCCTTTAGATTTGATCAGAGAGCATTGGGAGGGAGAACGGAGCACTGACGGTACCCCCATCATACCCTATGTGTTGGCATTCCGAGACCGCCTTGAGGCCTTAACTCAGACGGTACGCGAGAATTTGCAGGCGGCTCAGACACGCCAACGCACATGGTATGATCGGGGCGCCAGGGACCGTAGCTTTCAGGTCGGGCAGAAGGTGTTAATCTTAAAACCTGTCCGACACGATAAGCTGCAGGCCGCCTGGCAGGGCCCTTATAAGGTGGTGGAACAACGGTGTGACACCACTTATATAATCGGCTCGTGCGTTGGTACTGGGGGGCGACGCATGCTCCATGTGAACATGATGAAGCCCTACCAGGAGCGCTCTGAGGAAGTGACCGCTATATGTGCGCCTAACTCCGAGGAGTTTGACAGTTTACCCCTCCCGGATCTGCTGGGAGAGGGTCAGTTATCCGGGGACTTAGGGGAGGTCACCCTGGGGGATCGGTTGAGCCCACAGGAGCGGAGCGAGGTACAACAGCTGTTGAGGGAGAAGCAGGATATCTTCTCTAATGTACCTGGTTACACTCCTCTGGCCACTCACCGAGTAGACACCCCAGGGCAACTTCCCATGCGTCAGACCCCGTACCGCATCCCAGAAGCGGTACGGGCGAACATGCGCAAGGAGATAGATGAGATGCTCCAGCTGGGGGTGATTGAGCCCTCTGACAGCCCCTGGGCATCTCCGGTAGTCCTAGTACCAAAGCGGGACGGCACGACCCGGTTTTGTGTAGACTACCGGAGATTAAATGAGAAGACGGTATCGGACGCCTATCCTATGCCCAGGATAGACGAACTCCTGGATCGGATGGCGAGGGGGCACTATCTCACCACAATTGACTTGTGTAAAGGGTATTGGCAAATACCCTTGGCACAAGACGCCATCCCTAAGTCGGCCTTTGTCACCCCATTCGGCTTGTACCAATTTAAGGTCATGCCGTTTGGGATGAAAAACGCCCCGGCTACTTTTCAGCGGATGGTGGACCGCCTCCTAGATGGGTTCCAGGATTATACCTGCGCATACCTCGACGATATTGCCATTTTCAGCAATACCTGGCAGGAACACCTGACCCATATAGGAGCGGTCCTAGATAGGATTAGGGCCGCTGGTTTAACGCTGAAACCAGCCAAATGCAGCATAGGAATGGCTGAAGTACAGTACCTAGGTCATCGGGTAGGATGCGGCAAGCAAAAGCCGGAACCAGCCAAAGTAGAGGCTGTAGCTCAATGGCCCACCCCTAGGACTAAGACCCAGGTGTTAGCGTTCTTAGGAACGGCCGGATACTACCGGAAATTTGTCCCGAATTACAGTGCCCTGGCCAAACCTCTCACCGACTTGACCCGTAAAAACCTACCCCGCCAAGTAACCTGGACCCCGGAGTGTGAACAGGCATTTCAGTTGTTAAAAGATGCATTGACAAATGCCCCTGTCTTGGCAGCTCCCAATCCAACTAAACGTTTTCTTGTCCACACAGACGCTTCTATGTTTGGATTGGGAGCAGTATTAAGCCAAGTCGGGGCCGATGGCGGAGAACATCCCGTGGCTTACATCAGCCGGAAACTGTTACCTCGAGAAGTAAGCTACGCCGCCATCGAGAAAGAATGCCTGGCTGTGGTGTGGGCCCTGAAGAAATTACAACCATATTTGTACGGACAAGCTTTTTCCCTGCTCACGGATCACAACCCGTTAGTATGGCTAAACCGGGTGGCTGGGGACAATGCCCGGCTGCTGCGCTGGAGTCTGGCGCTGCAGCCCTTTGACTTTAATATCCAGTACCGCCCGGGTAAACAGAATGGAAATGCTGATGGGTTGTCTCGACAAACTGACCTAGAGAAATGATCCGTGAGCCTCCCCGGACATCCCCAAGCCGATCCGTGTTGGATCAGACTGTGTATGCCGGCTTGTGGGCAAGGGGGAGCAGTGTAGCGGATGGCACCAGGCGACCCTACAAAAATACTGTATAAAGCTGCATCTGTGTATCTGCTGTATTTTCTGTGTATTGAAAAAGAATTGTATTCCTCTGATTGTTCGGTAGTTCATTCCCTTAGTTTATTCGAATGAAACTACCGAACAACCAGACCTCCCTGTGTGAAGTGTGTCCTCAATTACCCGTTGCAACATTGTTGCGAACGGGTAATTGAACAGTAAGTAGCCGTCCTTTGTTCTCGGGGGTGGCCGCCATTCGACAAACGAACACGTGGCGGCGGCCATTTTAAAACTCCCGAACAGCGGTGTTTTGCCGTCGAGTGTCTGGAACTAAAATCGGACACTCGAGTAGGCGAACACCGCTGAGACCTCCACAGCCCTGGTCCGTTCGGTTCCAAACTACCGAACGGCCCCTCGTTCGGTAAATAGAGAATACCGAACGAGGGGATTCAGGCGAACCCTCCCTAGCCTCTATAGCTAGAGGCTTTCGTGTATTTTATTCCCTTATGCCAGGACCGACCGCAAGGCCCATTCACATGGAACCGAATTCGGCTAGCTCTGTTCGTGCGGTCGGTCATTTTATTCCCTCCATACTTTTCCCGAACCCCTGGTCCGATCTGGGTGATTTTTGGATATGTTGTTCACCCAGATCAGGGCTACCAGGGGATGTATGATTTAAAGGGGTACCCCTACGTTTAGGGGTACATCCAGAAATGGGGGGAATTGGTGTGCTGGCTAAGGGGATTATGATGCTGGCTGAGGGGAGGGGATGTGTGGGAGGTTACCAGGACAGGATTGGCTACTGTAATAATTACTGTAAATCCCTCCCTTGCATGGGAGCATGCTTTATAAGGAGACTGTGATTAAAGGCTTGTCAGTTATGCTCCTGAAACTGTGTGTCGTCCAGTTATTGGGATTGCTGTTGGGATATTGCTGTATTTTACCTGCTGGAAACCCTGCCTTTGGATTTACTATTTACTTGTTCCTGAGTCTCACTTGGATTATAAGCGGAGATAACCTGGGACTATTGCATCTCCGCTACAACTAACAATGTTGATATCTTGTTGGAGGAAACAAGTCTGCAATGCCACAACAGCGATTGCAAACATTCTTAAATCAGAGTACATATGTAGCGGTAGGGCATATCAAGGTTTACTGCACATTTTTATATGAATTATATACATGTTTAAGAAAGGTTGGGCTATACAAAGTGTGGACCCTATACTACTCCCCAGGTACCTTGGGTCAGTCACAGGAAAGAAACATCCAAGAGAACATTTTTAAAAGAAGTATGTATATACATTTGCAGCTTAGTGATATGGTTTGTTTCAGGATGGCTGGCAAGTCGTTCAGCCTATGCCCTTTGCGGGTTGAACACCGTTCTCCTAGTGTGTATCGGGCTTCAGGCCAAGTGCCCTAGTGCTTGCTGTCGTGGAGGTCGTAGGTGTCTCCACCGCAATTCCCCGCGCTGTGTGGATCCGCAAACAGCCTCGCAGGCCCCGTGCTGTTCGACATGTTCGCTTCCTAGAGGCCTTTACGGATGCAGATATTTGGCACTGTGGCAGGTGCAGGTCGGTGGGAATATTGCGGAGACCCCAGGGGGGAGCGGATGACTTGCGGGTTGTGCTCAGTCCACTTATCTCTCATCTTCCTTCAGAAGTCGTCAAACAGCTTGTCCAGGCGGCATGCGATGCTGGATTGCTGGATATCGTTCCCAAGTAGGCCAGTTTACGCGTGGTGTCCGCCATTTTGGATGTGTCTCCATCTGTGCTGTTGATAGTTGCGGCTCTAGACAGGGGCCCCGATGGGTCTGAGGAGCATCCAGGGTGGGGACCGGGATCACCCCCGCCAGTCCAAAGGGGGGGTTGCGGGGTGATAGCATCAGCATGATGGAGTTCTGCGTGTGTTGGGCTGGTAGATCGCCTTTTCTCCCCTCTATCAGGCCCAACAAGTGGCGGTAAGGTGAGGAGGTTGGGTCCAACAGTGGTAAATGACCGCGGGAAGTGTTCCCAGGCCGGTCAATCGATTGTCAGGTAGAGGCTGTTGGTCCCAGTTTGTATGCTTAAAAACGCTGTTAAGCAAGGATTAGGTCATGTTTTGGCAGGAGATTTTGTGAGACGCGACCTCTCGCTATGACAGTCAGGCCCCGCCCCCCACTTTCAATTTTAATAAAATGGTTACAGATACAGATTCTTAAAATTAAGTGATAGCTAGTTTCTTATACATAAAAATGTGTTTGTTTTTTCAGTTGACAGGTAATAGTGTTCTATTTGGAAGTGTCTGTTGATTTTTAGAAAGCTTTCACTCCTTTGGGATCTATGGGATTTCTGTCCCTTATTTAAAAGTTTTGATTCAGAACATGTGAATCCATTCATCTATCCTAATCTGTGTTAATATCTATCTATGCCTTACGCTAAGCGTAAGAATCCCCCTCTATAGTAGGTCCTCAGGACCCTATTATTTAAAAAACAAAAACAAAAAGAACCACTGCATCAGTTTGGTCAGTGGGCTTATATAGATAGATTTTGGTTATATCTATGTATTTTCCCTGCCTCCTTTAGTGCATTACTTCTCTGGGTCTTTTTCTCCCTTCTGTAGGGTTGTTGCCTAGGGATACCTGACACATTTCTATGGCTGTGCATTGTGAGATCAGTAGTTATGGTTTGTGGTTGTCCTTTGGTAATACACATTGTGATATTGTCACTACGTCCTGCACCTAACAGTCACCTAACATGACTCTGTGCATCTTATTGGCGTAGGCTGACCCAAGGAGTGTGGGATAATAAGGCTATTTACATTTATTAATAAAACCATATTCATCTTCCTTTCTTCTGGCATTGTTTGATAAAGGTCCCCTACTGAGAGCTGAACATCAGGCTTACTCTTTATTTCCCAACAAATGTAGTTTTGTTTGAAGAAGAAGCCAGTTTCTATTTTACCTTTTTCTACGGCTAAGGTGTTACTTGATTTATTCTTATTTTTTTTCCTTAAAGAAGTTTTTTTCAGGTTTCCATTTGAATCAGGATATCACAGATTTGTTAAAAACTGTCCTTCCTTGCACCACTTTTGGTAGGTTCTACCACTGTATATTGGGAACACCCCACAATGCTTGCTCTACCACTTCAGCTGGAAGGCTATTCCATGCATCCACTACCCTCTCAGTAAAGTAATACTTCTTGATATTATTTTTAAACCTTTGCTCCTCTAATTTAAGACTACGTCCTCTTATTGTAGTAGTTTTTCTTCAAAAAATATAATCATTGTTATGCACTTCACCTGTCAGCAGTTTTAATGTGGCTGATCAGTGTATAAATAAACAACAACATTTAGTGGCTATTCCATAAAAATCAACTATCTTTTTTCCTGTTAATCAACAGGTGCTACAGATGGAATTTCAAAACACAAATCAAATGAAAATGATCATTCCTTCTTCCTTTCATTTGTTTTGATTTGATTTTGCCCAGATTTCGGAAGAATCGCAATTCGTGTGAAACCAAAGGCACGAGTCTTCTATTAATTAAGTATAATTTTTAATCCTTATGTCCTATCTGTTTTTTTAAAGAGCGAGCACGAGATTACCTGCACAAGAGCGGACGGTTTATTGTTATTGGAGGAATCATCTCCCCTGTTCACGATTCATATGGAAAACAGGTAAAGATATATTTTTACAGATGCTTCTATAATATGTAATCTTATAAATGTTATTACCTTCTAATCAGTGCATATTTCAAGTTCTATGCTCTATTGATCTATTGATATCGTGATCATGTTCCCCTTATAACTAAATTGCTTAAAGCAAGCTTCCCCAAACTCCAGCCCTCCAGATGTTGCTGAACTACAACTCCCATAATTCTATGAATGAAATAGATAGGCTGAGACTCATGGGAGTTGTAGTTCAGCAACATCTGGAGGGCCGGAGTTTGGGGAAGCCTGGCTTAAAGCATTGCTCTGGTTAGTGGATAGATTCCTGTGTATACTAACATGCTTCTATTGCATATCAAAGATTGAGCTGTATATACAAAGCAACAAAGTAATTGTTTATAGAAAAAATGTTTAATCTTTAACCTCATTTCATTCATTAATCTTTCTTAAAGGAACTCTATATTCAGTAATTGAAGTTGCCACAGTTCAATCTATAAGTTAATGTATTTACTTTTAAGTGAAATGAATGAGTTATCTTGTTATAGATGGCTTCAAGCCACATCCCCAAGTCCCCCGATTCGGCGAGCCTTCAGTTTAATTTCCTGTCTTAGGAAAATTCAGAAAATGTAATAAAGGCATTTAAAACTTCTTTTTAAAATAACTAAGTAATTTTCATAAACCACAATAAATTAATTAGCTACTACACCGTCTCCCAGTGTTTCCTCCTAACATCACCTTGAAAAATAATCCAAATGAGTGGAGCAAGACAGATACCTCCTTAAGTGCATATTGTGTTTGCATTAGTATTTTACTCTTGTTGTTTTCTGTATCCCTTCAAATCAATAACAAAATATCAAAAAAGTAAGACAAATAATGAATACATTTTGTTAATGACACCGTTATGAAACTGAAACTATGGCTGACGTCAAACAATTAAACATGTTGTAGCATTTTCACTTTTACAGGCTGTTATGAAAATATAAACACAGGGGTATCAAGATTATTAAGCTGACACTTTAATAGTAGCGGTTTGTGTGAATTCTTTTGTTGACCAAAATCTATCTATTAAAGGACCACTATAGGCACCCAGACCACTTCAGCTTAATGAAGTGGTCTGGGTGCCAGGTCCAGCTAGGGTTAACCCTTTTTTCTATAAACATAGCAGTTTCAGAGAAACTGCTATGTTTATAATATGGTTAATCCAGCCTCTAGAGCCTCTAGTGGCTGTCTCATTGACAGCCGCTAGAGGCACTTGCGTGCTTCTCACTATGAAAATCACAGTGAGAAGACGCCAGCGTCCATAGGAAAGCATGCACATTCAGCCGATGACGTCGCTATGGAGGAGGAGAGGAGGAGGATGAGAGCTCCCCGCCCGGCGCTGGAGAAAGGTAAGATTTTAACCCCTTCCTCTCCCCAGAGCCCGGTGGGAGGGGGACCCTGAGGGTGGGGGCGAGTACGAGTATGTTTTCCTGGCACTATAGTGGTCCTTTAACTCAAATTAGTATTTTGGACTTGATGAAAAAGAATTCGGTAGAGAGGTTAATAAATAGCACTTTGACTTTAAATTTATATTATGTCACAAATATATTTTGCTTGTGGAACTATACTAAATATTTTTAAAATAATGGTGGAACGTTTATATATCCTCTGATGCTCTAACAATGCTATTTTCAAAAAGAAATGGCTCCTTCGCTTGTTACATTTGTTTTGAAAATTAAGCAGCCATAAATTTGCAGAATATGGAGGCATTGTCTGTCCTTACACTATTATATGGAGAAGAAAGGGTATCACACAGGATTATTTACTAAAATGGGAATTGTTGGGAATTCAAAATGAATACCAAAATAGCTGAAAGAGTAAATAAATTTGGGTATTTGGGTATTTTGACTTTTTCTTTTGAAAGGGGAGATGGGAAAGTTTGGTTAATATACTCGATTGGAGCTTGAAGTATGGTGGTTACTTGTCCTCAGATAGATCCCCATTACTAGATTTAGACTTTCCTCAGTTATCCAAGTAACAGATGGAGCGATTAAAAACCATAACAGATTTAATAAGCCATTTGCAGTTTCACTCTTCAGTCCTTACACATGCATGACTTAATCTTTGAGACAAGAATGTACTAGTGGCAGAATCATAAATGTAGACCCTCCCTGGTAAGGGTGGAGGCGGCTGCGGGCATTGGGTAGGGGATCGGGAGGACCTACATCAGTTTATATGTTGTTAAGGTATTCCGCGGCCTGGTAGAATAAATGTTGTCTTACCTATGAGACACAAAACAGACATTGGCCAAACGTGAGAGTACCTGAAAATGCAATACTATGCAGCTTAGTTGTGGAGAGGCTGTATAGGTTAATTCTATATAAGGCAGGCATTACCAATGTGGAAAACTTTTTAAAACATAATGGCTCCTAATCAGCGACGCAAAATAGTTTCATTGTGGATCTGTTGAAATTTATTCTGACACACAATTTCTCTATTTTTAATGGCACCTTCTACCACCAGATCAGAGGTAATGTGATGGGCACGGCTTGTGCTACATTTTTTGCCAACCTCCACCTTGATTGGTGGGAGAAGCTGAATGTTTTCTCTGAAGAGATGAGTGAATACATTGTATCAATGCTCACATGGAAAGTTTATATCGACGATATTCTAATCATCTGCACTGACAACATTGACAGATTCTATGAGTTTAGAAAGCATCTCAATCAGAATGTTTTGAATCTAAATTCACAGCAGATATGGGAAATCCATCCCTGAATTTTATGGACATGACTCTCACCATCTCATCGTCCAACTATTCAATGACTTCTCTCTGTTTTATTGCTTCTGCAGACTTCAGAGAAAAGTGCAACAAAAATGCATGTTTAAACACACTTGCACTGCACTGGAGTAGTCACCCTAGCATGCAGGAGGTGGTGCGAAAACAGCTTATATGGAGGTAGTTCACTTTCCCAGAATTGCAAGTATGGAAACAGAGTGGCCAATGGGCAATAAATGCAAGTTTCTGTTGTTTGACCTGTCACACTAACTGCCGCCACTGTTAACAATACCACTATTTTTATTTGGAGTTATAGATTGATTATCTTCTTCCATATATAACTCTGTTGGATAACTGACTCACCATAGAAACAACGTAGAGCAGGGGTGATTATTAGGTAGATCCACAGATGTTTTAGAACTCCAACTCTCTTAAAGCTTTTTCATGCTTAAGGCTGGCAAAGCATCTTGGAGTTGTAGTTCTACAACATGTGTGGATCTATCTTTTGGGTACATTTGACCTAAAGAATTTATTGTTTACACCAGCGGTTCCCAAACTGTGTGCCCAGGGGTGCTGCGGCAGGCACACAGGGGCGCCGCAAGATATTTCCCCAGTGCTATGATCCTATGATCATAGCACCGGGAAATGTGCCGCCCTCTCCCCTGCCGGCTCTGCAGGACCGGAGGGGAGATCAGAGATCTCTATCTCTGGCCTGCTAGCAATGTAATGCTGGCAGTCGGCAGGGGAGGGAGGGAGAGAGGACCCGGAGGAGCTCTAACCTGCAGCTCTGCCGGGTTCTCCTATCACGCTCCGAATCTTGCGAGAGTGAACTCTAGCAACTCCTGAGTTCACTCTCACCACTGGGACCACCAGGGCTTCTAGTTCACTCTCACCACTGGGACCACCAGGGATTATAGGAAATGTCCCCCCTTCCAGGCAAAGGTAATCACATCAAAATTATTATTTTATTTTTTTAAATAAAAAAAACCTATATATATTTATTTATCTACCCTTCTCCTCCTACCCTTCCCCCCTATTCACATACACTGCCCCCTATACATACTGCCCCCATATGCACACTGCCCCCATACACACACACTGGCCCATATACACACAATGCCCCCATACACACCCTGCCCCCATGCACACACACACACTGCCCCACATATACTCACTGCCCCCTATACAGACACACTGCCTCTCTCACACACACAGACACTGCCCCACATACATACACTGTACTCCTCACACACACTATACCTCTCATACACACTGCACCCCTATGCACACATTGGACCCCTAACATACACTGCCCCCCATACACATGCACTGTACCCCTCAATCACACCTGGCCCCCACACACACACTGTACCACTCACAAACACACTGCATCCCTCAAACACACGCACACCACATCCTTCACACACACACACACACACACACACACACAAACACACTGCTCCCCACACACAAACACACACACAGTTAACCACACGCACACACACACACACACACACACCACTGCCCCTATCCCTTACTACAGCCCATTTCCTGGCAAACCCCAGGTAGACCCCTGGCATGCTGTAGTGGTTATTGTGTCTGGATTGTTTCTTTAAATAATTTACAAGTGCCCCTCCAGCACCTGACAGGGAAACATTTAACTTGGGGCCTTGGAAAAATATTGAAACATTAAGGGTGCCTTGAACCTAAAATGTTTGGTTTACACACTGGTTTACACAATTTCAGCAAAATAAAGCCTTGACAGTTTTATTCAATGAGATGTTGCATCAAGTGCTTCTTTTAACTCATTTTATTATGTATTATTATAATTTAATACTAATAAAATAATAAAGATTGAGGAAAGTGCAGATTTAAACGTGCAGAAATAAAGTCAGATCTGATGAAATCATTATTGATTTTAACATTTCTCTCTTTAACTCTTTAAAGGGAAACTACATTGCCAGGAAAACAAAGATGTTTTCACGGCACTATCGCTCCCTATAGTTAAAAAACCCTTCTGTCACTTACCTGATCCCAGCGCCAATGTCCCTCGACGCTGGTTGAGGCTCCACTGTAAGAGAACGGGAGTGACCTAATGCACATGCACGGCAATCGCCTTGCTCGCACCAGGACTTTCCCCTATGGAAAGCATAATACAATGCTTTCCTATACGATTTTGGGTGACGCTGGATGTCCTCATGCCAAAAAATCACCTAGCGACCCCCCGAAGTCTCTTTAGTGGATGTGGATGAAAGCCACTAGAGGCGGAGTTAACTTTGGCAAGTAATTATTGCATATTTTATTAAAAATAATTACCACTGCAGGGCTAAGGGACCTGGGACAGTGCACCCAGAGCACTTCAATGAGCTGAAGTGGTCTGGGTGCCTTCAGTGTCCCTATAAGTGCTCTGCAAAGAGGGGGTATTATTTTTTCATTTAAAGTGTTAATCACATGTCTTCTGTGTATTCCACCTAAACACTGATTGTATATCTCTGCCTATTCTCAGGGCCTGGTCTCAAGTCGACATCGCCTTAACATGTGTCAGCTTGCAGTGCAGAACTCAGACTGGATCCGGTGAGATGGGACTTGGGGTTCATAGTGGTCATTTGGAAGAATCTTATTACATAAAAGTATACTTTTCATACTGACAAGAGGGAGTATTTTTGCACTTAAGTAGAATAACCTAAAACAAAGAATTCTGTTTTAAGGGTTATATTACATTACATTAAAAACAATCAGTAATATATTATTTATAAGAAAATATCCACTGGTGCTGGAATGATTACATATACATATTCTTAGTAATCTAGCCATTACTAGGTTGAGTTTATCATATTACAGGCCTACAAGTTTGAAAAGTAGGATACATAACTATATGCTACAGATAGTCTTTTTATTATATTCAGATATTTTCACTGGTTTCTGTGTCTTTCTCCACTAACTTCACTGTTCTTATTTAGGGTTGATCCTTGGGAATGCTACCAAGATACCTGGCAGACAACATGTAGTGTTCTGGAGCATCACCGAGATCTGATGAAGGTGAGACATACACTGTGATCCATGAAATAACACAACAGAGAGTATGATAAGCCATTCACCTTATTAGTTATAGGACACATTCATACGTCCCCATAAGAAAGAATTGTATTCAATACTTTCCTAGCAGCTTCTGTATCACGTGAATGAATTTAACTTGGTCAGTGCAGCGGTAGCACCTCTAGTTGCTGCCAACAGACGTGGATTTAACCCTGCAACGTAAACATTGTTGGATGCCCCCCTACTGTACAGTTTTATGTCTTTTCCACATTGATGTATAGCTTTTTGTATAGATCTATAGAAAGAGTCAGCTTGTGTGAAATGAATATTAAAACATTGTCACATTTCACACCCTGTAATATTTAATAGGATGTTCTAAGGTCGCTGCTAATACATGATATATACAATAAACAGTGTGACAAATTGTTACTTCTGCTTTCGTCTCTGTCTGATTATTTCTGGACAACTTGTACAGAAACTCTGAAAATGCATTCAGGCAATTGCTTTATTCATGATTGGTTTTTTTCCCCCCAGAGAGTCACTGGCTGTATCCTCTCTAATGTGAACACACCTTCTGTCACACCAGTGATCAGCCAGTCCCTCAACCAATCAACACAGCCCGTCTACCAGAACAGCAATCTCACCAACAAGCCCACTGCAGGTAAGTGAACAGTGTTTCACAATCCGTCCAAAAGACAGGAAAGAAATGTGTGAACCTATAACCCCTTCTACTCCCCCACCCCCCAAAAATGTTTAACTAAAATGTCAAATTATGTCCATCATTCATATAATGTAAACTGAAAAAGTAAACACCATTCATTGTCTTTTTTGTGCACATATGATAGTTCCTCTTTGATGTAATACCATATTTGGATAGAGATTATTTACAAAGAATAGAGGAAAAGAGGAAAGGAGAGTCCAACTAGGGACACGTTCCTCACCTGACCACTAATGTGCTTTATATATTAATGCAAAAAAAATCTGCGAGGGAATATTCACTGGCACCCAACATTGTGACCTGCTCTATATAATGCTTATCTTTGTGTATATATATATATATATATAGCGGGGAAGTAAATCTATGCTTTCCCTCATTCCCCTATAGTAGAAGAGTAAACAGGAGTTGTAACAGATACAAAGAGTCATTAATTCTTGGGACGAGCAGTAAGCAGGTATTGTGGACCCTGTGTTTTTGGAAACACTGTTTATTGTTAAAATCTTCCTTAAAAGATTGGGGTCAAAGCAATGTTGTAATTTAGATAGACTTTTATACCTCAATATTTTTTTTTTGCACAAATGTTGCACTTCTTTCTTCCTATCAGTGAGGATCCTCGGGAAAGTGGGAGAAGGACTGAGTCGTATATGCTGTGTCCGCCCCAACCTGCAGCGTGTTACTTTTGTGGGTGAGTGTTCTATACTAATTATATAGTTTGCATGTAATTGTTTTTAACCCCTTAAGGACACATGACATGTTTGACATGTCATGATTCCCTTTTATTCCAGAAGCTTGGTCCTTAACAGGTTAAGGTCCATAAACCATGACATACTCTGTTTCTATAATTCTTTCTTTGGCTTTCCTGTTCTGTTTGTTTGTGACAGACTACAATAGACGTATACGGGAGATTCCAAATCTGTTTTAAAAATGGCAATATTGTATCCGTTCTGCTTGTCAGTGACTTACGTATATGTTGTTGACATTAAGAACACGACTATGTGGATATAATAATTTCATATATTTATAGATACTGTAGTTATTCAATAAACTGTGAATTGTGGTGAATTGACAAGGAAGTTGCAAATTTGATAGCAACATTTCCAAGCTGAGTTGGTGACATTTTTCAATTCATGTGTTTTGGCCCCAAATTTGCAATTCTCTTGTTGGTACTTCACAATTTGTAGTTTAGTAAATAAGCCCATTGTGCTTGGGTAAAGAAGCAACATCACCAACAATGTGAATTGGTTATTAAAAGTTTAAAATCTGAACAATATCATAGTCTAGTAGTGACTTTATACCATCTGATGAGCATCATGACCTCTCTGTTATTTCATATACAAGACTGATGAGTTTTGAGAATCTAAGGCAACCATTAAACAAGCAGATGACTCAACCCCTCTGTTATCTGTTTGTAAAAAATCTGAATATAAAGGAGAGTGCCCCACACAGTACGATAAACACATATCATTTCTGCTAAAAACTAGACATTTCTCCAAACATTTGGTTTATTAAGAAAGAACCAGTTGTGGCCACTATTTACCTGTTTGTAGGCATGAATAAAGCTTCACCTGATGTTTGAGGTTTTTACAGACTTTATTATTTGTTTAGCTATGAGATCTATCGAGAGGGCTTAATACAACATGGACAGATGTGCCTAACGGAACTTTAAAATGAAGACAGTCTTTCCATGTTGTTGAATCTAGTCTTCAGTCTGGTGATGCTTCCTCTTCACACTAGGGAAATAAAGTCATTGGCTAGGCTCAGTTACACCCAGAAGCCAGCCGGCGATTCATGATAGTAAATATCTTGGACCTTTAACCCCTTAAGGACACGACAGAAACTTTCCGTCATGATGGTCTTTTACTTCTGAAGCTGTGTCCTTAATGGGTTAAGCTGTCCTTCAAAGGAAACATATTTTAGCAGAAGTGTGTCTCTTTATGCTGCCTATTAATTTGACCTGAATGTGTTAATACATGTGATTCTGGGATACTAGGAACATAATAGTCAGCCGTAGCCAGTGCGGACAGAGCAACATCACAGTAAAAAAAGCTCTAAGCAAGAATGATAAATTTAAATTCAAAGCGCTATTTAATCTGTGCTAATGTTTTTGGACACTTTGTGTGGGTAGAGGTCTCTTCAAACTTTATTTATGGGCCTGTTTGGAAGTACTTTAGGTGGTTGTTCCCAAAATGTATGCATTTCTCATGGGTTACCCAAACAAAATACTTTTTTGTAAATACTCACTGGCAAATTTTTAGTCTTTCCAGTCCTGCTAAGGCAAACTGTGCATTATAGGCAATGTAGTCTGTAAACATCTACAGGGCCAAGGTTAATCATTATTGACATATGGAATCAAATGTGAATTGTCGTTCTGCAGTCAAGGGAAAACAAATTAGTTTTCATTAGATTATTGTATTTTATTAATTCAACTAATTCTTTCATTCCATGTTTCAGATGAAAATGCTAACCTTGGAACAGTGATGCGATACGAGGAGATAGGTATGTCTAAATGGGAATCCATGTGATTGGGTGAACCATCTTAGATTTGATTAGGGATTAGGTAAAAACTATATCTTGAGATACAGCTACTAGACAGTAAAGTAACAACCTGAACGGAACGCTAAAACATAATCTTGAACCGTTGCTTGGTCCACAGTTGTTCACACTTTCTTTTGTTAGAACACACAGTATCTAGTATGTGGTTATGCCATTCACGTAAGTGTGGATTACAAGGTCCGAGTAAGAAAACACAGGAAATTTGATTGATTGTGCTATGGAAATGTATTAATGGGTATCTAAAGACATTTTTCCTGGGATGAAATGCTGAAATCAACATAATTCAGATGATTTTACCCCATTATTTAATGTGTCATATCCGTCCATGTTCTATGATCTATCCATAGCTCACCCCACAGTCCCTTAAGCAACAATTTATATTTCACCCTGTGATATTACACTATACCATTCAATATATCACCATATAGTCTAAACCTCTGAGCCTAAATGCCTACCTGCTAGTGGTGCAAGCAGTTACAATGAGAAACGGCATGCAACATGGCTAGTTCTAAGCTACCCTGTGACTTATTGCATTTTGTTTGACCCCATGTACTTCTCATACAGGTATAAGGTACAAGAATAATGTTACAATCATGTTATATCATTAGATTTCATATTAGTTTGATTACTTCAGAGTAGACATGAAGTAATATGTTGTAAAAATTGCCACCCAGGCATGTTTGCCCTAGTCTTAATTTTCCTATTTTTTATTCTCTTAGAACTGCGTATCTTGCTCCTGTGTGGAAGCGATCTTCTTGAGTCGTTTTGTATACCAGGCCTATGGAACGAGTCTGATGTAAGTAAATACACTAATTATATTCAGCAACTCTTGCTGGATCTTATATTACTACACCCTAGACCAGGCATAGGCAACCTTCGGCACTGCAGATGTTTTGGACTACACCTCCCATGATGCTTTGCCAGCATTATGTGTGTAAGAGCATTATGGGGGATGTAGTCCACAACAACTGGAGTGCCGATGGTTGCCTATCCCTGCCCTAGACTGACCTAGTAGATATGTTTCCTATCTGGAACTTGTTGTGACTTCTTGAGATATTAGTGAATGGATTCCAGTTCAATTTGTGTACAAAATTAAAATCAAATGTTTCCATGCAGATGGAGGTGATTGTGGGAGATTTTGGAATTGTGGTTGTACCAAGGGATGGAACGGACACTGAACAAATCATGAATCACTCGTCTTTGCTGCGTAAATATAAGGTGTGTTTAATTGTTGTGTTTTTGGTGTATTTATTCAAGAGAGCACAATTTCCAGATGGCAGCAAAAAGAACAAATGTGGAAAAGTATTTCTACTAAAGGATAGTTCACATTATCCCTTAATGGCTATTTAAAATAACCATGTAACCATTAAAGGGACACTATAGTGACCTGAACAACTTTAGCTTAATGAAGCAGTTTTGATGTATAGAACATGCACCTGCAGCCTCACTGCTCAATCCTCTGCCATTTAGGAGTTAAATCCCTTTGTTTATAAACCCTAGTTACAACTCCCTGCATGTGACTTGCACAGCCTTCCATAAACACTTCCTGTAAAGAGAGCCCTATTTAAGCTTTCTTTATTGAAAGTTCTGTTTAATTAAGATTTTCTTATCCCCTGCTATGTTAATAGCTTGCTAGACCCTGCAAGAGCCTCCTGTATGTGATTAAAGTTCAATTTAGAGATTGAGATACAATTATTTAAAGTAAATTACATCTGTTTGAAAGTGAACAGTTTTTTTTTCATGCATGCTCTGTCAATCATAGCCAGGGGAGGTGTGGCTAGGGCTGCATAAACAGAAACAAAGTGATTTAACGCCTAGATGACAGTGAATTTAGCAGTGAAATTGCAGGGGAATGATCTATACACTAAAACCGCTTTATTTAGCTAAAGTAATTTAGGTGACTATAGTGTTCCTTGAAGCATTTAAGATAATAAAAATGATATTTTATCTTATAGTGTGTGGACATATTCTGTGATGTTGTACAATATAATGACATTACATATAAGATGAGATACAGTTATGGGTGAAAGATTGGTAGTGTACAGAGCATTGTGTGAAGTGTCTGTCAGTGTTTCAAATCAGTAAGATTGTGTCTATCATTGAGAGTGTGTGTCAAATCAGTGAGAGTGTGTAAGTGTCAGTCAGTGTGTGTCTGATTACAAAAAGAGGCTGATAGATGGATAGGTGGAGTCGTTGCCATAGAAACATTGTCTGGACTGGACATTTGCAAAGGGGTGAAGTTGGTAAGGTGACCACGTCCATCTAGGGGGTGCAAAAATAAACTCTGTACCAAAGCATCTGTGACCCTAGGAGTGTGGTACAAATATTTGCTTCATTTGCATGTCTATTCTGGAAGGGTCAGAAACCGACATATTCCCCTTCCTCTCCTATAATTTATTCTACTCATTGATGGTAAGTGATGCATCATGACATCTTCTGTAAAATAGTCAAAGTGGTTTTAGGACCCGTGATTGTTTAATTATGTAGCATTTACAAATAAAAAAGAGCCTAAAAGACATAAAGCAATGTTGTTGGTTTTTCTGCAGAGGAAATAGAAGTAGATATAGTTAGTCATAGTAGTAGTAATAAACTGATTAAATTCTTTGAAAGTGACAAAGTAAATGTGCCAAGTGTCAGTATAACAGGACAGGATAATTGAAAATTATGCAAGAATAATAATAGAAATGTGACATTTTGTTGTTTTTTTCCTCTCAACAGAACAATATTCTGGTGGTTAAAGATGACAGTAACCATCCAATGTCTATTGTCAGCTCCACCAAAAGCAGGTAGAGTCCATGATACAAAGTTTGATGTAAGTTTGTAACTCACTTCTATTACATTAAATGTACTTTCTGCTCTCATTTAGGCTGGCTTTGCAGCATGGGGACGGACACGTGGTGGATTATTTGTCGCAGCCGGTCATTGATTACGTCTTGAAAAGCCAGCTCTACATTAACACATCGGGCTGACGTCCTCTACAGAAAATGTGCCCGGTGTAGCTCAGTGCTCTCTCTCCTCGTCATCACAATGTATTACTAATTACTACTCCCCACTATTTCCTCATCGGTCATACCACCTGTACGAACACTCGTTCCTCATTTATTACTGCTCATCCACTTCTACTCTCTGCCCCTTTCATTCCACTAAAGATGTATTGATGCCGATGCCCAGGGTATATGGGGCACACACCTCAGTGAGTGTTTGAGGGTGTCTTATTTCTGGTGGGTTTAAACATCAGATCAATTTACTCTTTAATAGAAGGAAGATGGAATAATGTGTAACTCATATAGTGCATGGCAAAAAAGTGCCACACTGAATGTGTTTATAATTATTCAGCTGGTGATTTTTATTCCCAGGGTTTCAGATTTATACAGAAAGTGTTGATCACCTTTAATTAATATCCAGTATTTCACATACTGATACAACAGGGCCATAATTCTTGCTGAAGGCACTTCAAGAACCTATCATGAATTCTGTTTCTATCACACTATTTCCTACTGGACTATGGGTAATAGTAACCCAGGAATGTTATTGTCTAACCACTGCAAGATTACTGCACGTGACAAGCATGTTCTTGCTGTGCCCCTATTTCTATGGTGTTATCAAAATGTATATTAACCTCCTGACTGGGAGGGACGAGCATGCAACTATTCAGTAACGTGCAGGGATTTATAGGAAAGCAAAAATGAAGAAGAAAAAAATGAATTACATAAAAATGAAACATTGAAAATAGGACATCCAGCACAAGAACAAATATGAAGATAAGGTGCAGTTCCATTTAATGGCATGTAAGATAAAATAAACAAGGCACAGACAGTTGTATGACATAGTCCCCGTCGTGGTAGAATGTCACGTTAAACTTTGTAAATAGTTCATTTTCTTTCCGGCAGTTGGATGGTTCTGTGCAGGGCTGTATCTTTTTACACCTAAGGGATTAATTTAATGACAAGAAAAAAAATCTGTCCTATTTTATCACACACTAAGGGCTTGCATCTTAGAGAATTAGGTTGCATTAAATATTGTTGTCATATATGTATAGAATGCAACCTTTTAATCGGATCGTATCAGGCTTCCAAAAATTCAGTTAAACTCTTACGAAATACAGTAATTTTACATGAATGCTTTACAAATTGAAAAGTATCTAAAAATAGACATTATGTTTAGCTAGGTTTTGATATGTCAAATATGGTGGGAATTTTCTCTTCATAATGTCAGCACATGAATAAAATGATATCATGTGTACTACATGCCACTAAGGTATTTTGCTGTACCAGTTAATATATCCAAAACATACAGTTGAATGATGTTCTCCAGCACCATCATTGCAGGTGTTAACCAATTTCCCCCCAAATTAGTGGGCAAGCCTTAATCGCTGACCAATGTTTTGCCATAGAGAATGTGTTTGATAACAGTTGGTATACAGAAATTGAAAAAGGGTAACCACTTGAACTGAAGGTGCTGTAGGATACAAATCCCATTGGGATTTGGTCCACATCTCAAGTTCATCGTTGCCTAGCCATGTACATACTAGGTGTCATAAAGAATACTGGCTTATCATTCCAAAAAAATTGAAATATTCATCAGTTCCAACAATCCTAAAACTTGAAATATTCATCGTTCCAACAATCCTAGAGCCCAGGTAGCCCAAAGATCTGCTTTAACCTCCAGTACATGCTGATTTGATTGATCCATCTCTTTTTAGTTATAAGTGCTTCAATTGTAACCTTTTAGGGTTACCACACAACCTTTTAATCAGTGGTCATTTCTAAAACATGCATCCTTCAGGGCAGATGAAATTCTAATGTAGGCCTGCAGTAAATATTTTGTATCCTGCGTTAAAGGTGAGAAGAAATATGAAACAGGTGCTTTTCATGTATATCAACTGTTTCAGCAGCATATGATCAGCATGGGGGATAACAAGGGAGACATATAGGGTGGGTAAAATCACAGGAGGGCTAATTTAATTTACAAATAAAATAATCTTGCGATACAATGTCTGCCAAGGAAGTGGTTAGTTGAGCAGTTCTTTGACTATTGTATTGAGTTTTGTTCATATTGTTGCTGTTTTATCAATAAAGATTTTGCTTTGCTAGAAATGTGTGAAATGTGGTGTCATCACAAAACAAAGTGCCATTATTTGGTTATATTTTATTAATAAATAAATAGAAATCAAGTAGTACATGTATGGTCTCTCCTCTTACACATTTAGACTCCTTCCGTCCAATGTACCCATAGGAAAATGAATGTCACATCAAACATGCACACAGCCCTTCATTACAAATACAAACACTGGACCGCTCTGTAGCATGAATGGTACATTTTCAGTGTCCCCTGGATGGAATCACAATTCTCATGGTATGTTTAATGACCCAGTGAATATTTAATATCTCTTCTATACCATTCAGCAGTCTTTTCCTTGTCTTGGATGGTCCAATGATTCTTATTATCTAGTATCTCTTCTATACCAGTCTTTTCCTTGTCTTGGGAGCTTTTAGGGTCTTTCGATAGCTGTGGTGGAGTAGCATCCAGGAGGCAGGGTGGCAACAATGTCCCTCAGGTTCTGTATGTCGATGAGGGTCTCACTGATTTCTGTGTCAAGGCTGAGAATTCTTTGCCTTTGACGGACAGCTGCCAGTTCCATATCTTCCAGAGCTGGTTTGAGACGATCATAGAGCTGACTGCGAGCTGATTTCAGACTGCGCTCCAGAGTACGCACGCCTTCCTCATCACCCGCCTGAGGCGAATCTGCAAAGAAAGAACAGTCATGTATCTAAAAGAGGACTACATCTTAATAGGAGTACACAGTTATAACAAGTTCAGAAATAAATAGCAGTAACCGAAGATAAGCAATTTTATTTATTTGCAGGATGAATCACTTTTTTTATATTGGGTGAATTCATCTGGTACAAATCACACCCAGTATACACTATGCCTGTGATTCCTGATTATTGTCACCTCTTGCATTAACTAAACCTAATACTGACAAAATACACCATCATATTTCAGTGGTTCCATTTGGATTATCCATAGATATTCAGTGACTAGCTGAACTCTGAAAAACTAACTGCAGCCTTCAGAGGTCACAGGCAGTCAAATTCCCATTGACGGCAATAGGAGTTGAGCATGTCTTGGCTATAACAAAACGTTTTTTGAAGGTAGAAACGTATATTATTAATTCTCAAGTTTAGCTATTGAAATAGAGAGAATTGTGAATCATTTGGTTGTAATAGTCTGATATTGGGTATTAAGAGTTTTAAAATATAAAAGAGGTTTCTAGAGGAAGTCAAAAAAAGTAAGGTTGAAGTTTGGGATATATGTGCAGTATTTTCCAAACATGAAACAGCATTATATGAAGTCTGTGTACAATGTTGTTGCACAGGAAAACTTGTCCTTTAAAGAAAGACAAGGATAACAGAAGGAGAAACAATGGCCTGGGTGTTTAAATTAATAACTGCAACATAAAAGCGTTGGGGATTAAAATTAGACTAAACCCTGGTTTATACAATATTAGTTCTCCCATTGATGTAACAAACACGTGTTAAAAACAGAGATATGTTTAACTGCTATAGTAGAATTTAGCCCACCGGCTGCTATCCGATAATTTAACGAAAAAAAATTGCAAAAAGCTAAAGGGAGAGACTAGGCACTATGACCACTTCAACGAGTTGATGTGGTCATAGTGCCTAAAGAGTGTCCCCTGGTGCCACAGTGATACAAGATGTTAATTATGTGGTTTGTTAAGTTTTGATAAGTATATATGCTATTTATCCAGGGAAAGTGCAATGGTAAAAAAAAACAAAAAAAACTGCAAATGCTGGGTCATAGTAACTGGAAAAATTCTCCAAATCAGCTTTCTTTTCTTTGAAATCTGCATTTTCTTTCTAAGTTGTCCTGGTTTAGCAAACACCCCCTCTAGGTTCAATGTATAGTCTTCATCAATGTTTTACAGAGAGTTTACCGGAATGTGTAATGTGAATTTGGTGGGGGTTATTGGTCTATTCCATGTAAGTGGACTGTACGCTACTTGTTTAATTGGGTAGCCTTATATAAAGCATAAGGAGCCTTTACTCAGAGATGTGTGTTAGTGTGTTGCGCATCAGATATGTATTTGTTGATTTTGGTTACATCTATGACTAAATAAGGTTTTTTATTATGCGTGCAGAGAGAATAACTGCAAGGTACGGTATGTATAGGATCAATTTACTAATATATTTGTAATTTAATCAGTGCATGCAGGAGTAAACCGACACCTCCAGAGAATTGATTAGCCTGTCACTTACTCATTAAACTTAGCACGTGATCCAGAGCACCAAGGGTTGCTGTAACTGCATCGCTGGCACCGGAAGCCTTGGTCTCAGCTTCTGTAGCTGACTGAGCAATCTGATGGAGAGACAAGAGGTAGATAAGAATAGAGGATTGGAAGAAAGGAATGTAAAATATAGAGAATCCTACAATGGGTAAAAAAGAAAGGCAGACAGGTAGCACAAAGGGGAATATCTGAATTCTGCATTCTTTATTATTATGTATGGACATACGATTTTTTTAACCCCTTAAGGACACATGACATGTGTGACATGTCATGATTCCCTTTTATTCCAGAAGTTTGGTTCTTAAGGGGTTAAACAGATTTATTTAAAGTCACTTTTCTGAAAACTACATAATTCAATAAAACCTGAAAATCGCCTACGTGTGTTAACTTTTTTCTAACACAATGTTGCTTTGTTTAAAATATATATATATATATATATATATATTTTTTTTTTTTAAAAGACTTTGAAGGTGACATCACATTCAAATGTATTTTCAGAAACCAAAAAAAAATCTATTTTGCTACATATTGACTATAATTAAACCTAGTATTAGATCAAAGCAAGGAACAGTTTCCCTTTAAAAACATTGTACATTCTGATGTCTTACCCCAGCTGCCGCAGCACTGTCTAGGTCAGCGGTCTTAGTCCTGCTATCTAGATCATCACCTGTGCCTTTTGTCAGTCTGCGCAGCTCTGCAAACTCTCGCTCCAATGCAAGAGCCATCTCTGCTGAATTGTTAACATCATTCCCCATCTGAAACATGTCCTATGGAGCAAATAAAGGGGCATGTTGGCTTACTGATGCTTTATTACACAGATTCTTAGCCTGCAGCACATGGACTGGGAGTCTTAGAAGTTAATAGTATGTAATATAAAACTATTACAAAAAAACTATTTTATAGAAGTAAATAAAAAATAGAGAGCAGGTAGATATATCTGTAAAGGATCTAAATGCCATGCTATAATCATAATAAATAAGAGAGGCAATGGTCTTGGCATATGGATCATAATCCATTGTCCTGGCTAATATGCATGACATAGGAAAATATTTGGCATTACCAGTTGTATGGCAGTTGCAATGCTCTGAGCTTCTCCAGCATTCCCTGCTGCCAAATTTGCATCTTTCTCTGCTCCTTTAAGAGCATTTGCAGCTCTTTCTGTAACATCGGTGGCGGCTTCAACCCGCCGCCGGATCTCAGGGAGACGTCTCATTGCATCTTCAGCCTCACTTCGCCGATCTCCTACTTTGTCACCAAAGCCTGGGCATCAAGATCCAAATATATATACTTAATAATGTTATCATACACAACAGTTATACATCTCCTACTAGAAGAAATTGGATCTAAAGCAACATCAGTATTTCAATACACCTACAAAGGTAACATGGACCAAGTGAAAATGATGAAAAGTATAAAAAAGGCTCAACACATAGTGCAGTGATACACGGGAAAAGTTGCACACAGACATTAAAAGCACTAACTAGATATGAAAAAGTAAATTGGTGGAATATTTGCCACTCTCAATAGTTTATGGGAAATGAGAAAATCACTTGTTTTCTTAATCCCTTAAAGGACTACTATAGGCACCCAGACCACTTCAGCTTAATGAGGTGGTCTGGGTGCCAGGTCCAGTTAGGGTTAACCCTTTTTTTCTATAAACATAGCAGTTTCAGAGAAACTGCTATGTTTATAAATGGGTTAATCCAGCCTCTAGTGGCTGTCTCTTGACAGCCGCTAGAGGCGCTTGTGTGCTTCTCACTGTGATTTTCCCTTAATGCGCATGCGGCTCCTGCCGTGCATGCGCATTCAGCCAAAGAGGAGGAGGAGAGCTCCCCGCACGGCTCTGGAGAAAGAGGTAAGTTTAACCCCTTCCTCTCCACCCAGCCCGGCGGAAGGGGGACCCTGAAGATGGGGGCACCCTCAGGGCACTATAGTGCCAGGAAAACGAGTATGTTTTCCTGGCACTATAGTGGTCCTTTAAGGATACATGACAGAAATGTTCGGTCATGTTTGCCTTTTACTTCTGAAGCTGTGTCCTTAAGTGAATAAGTATGGGTGGTCTTTGAGGGATTCTAACAGCAACAAGTTTTGAGTTGTATTAGAGCTGTCTACCATGAGTGTGATAGCCTTCACCATTAGTAACTGCAGTAGACTGACAATGTAACAGCCCTTACACTGTGATGATCATGTCAAATGTGCAAGGTAATTATAACGATTTACTGTGTATAAAAATGCTATGAGTTTTTTTTATTTTTTTATGTGGGGTCTTTTCTTTTGCACTAAAATTCTACCTCTCCAATACTTGCACAAGTGATAAATGCACAATTATGATAAAGATATGATTGAACATTTTATGTCTTGCAAAAGCATGTTAGTGCATAAGTGTGATTTATTGCACTGGGCTACCAGACTTTTTTAGTAATAAATCATGAAAACAACACTGGCATCACATGGTATATTGAATTGTTCACCCTAGGACTGTAGGCCACATATAATTCTTGACACATATGGTATGTATATTTCAATACAGGTTTATATACTAAATTCAATACTCCAGGATAACTAGAATTAACTGAGGTTGAAACAGCCGAGCTGAGATAAGAGCGTAGTTGGAGAAATTTGACTAATCCAATATTTGAGCCTTAGTTTTTCTATTTGGACCTAACCTAGAGTTTAGAGAATAACCTTGATTAGTTATTTACTACAACGACTCACCTTTCAGGTTGCTGAGTATACCCTCAATTTCATAGAAGGTGCTGTTCCCGGTTCGTAACGCTTGTTCAGCTTTGGTCTTTGCAGCATTTACTCGTGAGAGGTACTGATCTGCCAACTGCAAGACAATCAGAAGAATCAAAGTGTGACAACATGTACGTTACTATATGTATTCTCTTAAACTTACGGCCTTCCCAATACGTCCAATATTTTGGTGACTATGAAAACAGAACTTGATACGTTACAGCCACACTCAAGGTTAAACCTTTAGGTAATATTACAGTATTTCCTTTTAATATCCACTATCGATGTCTTTATAGGACTTTCTTACCAATTTACTTTCCCGTCCTTCCTGGAGCTTCTGTTCTGCTTCCAGCTCCCAGGCGTTAATTTTCGTCTGAAGTTCTTTAGTCTGAGACATTTCTCTATCAACAGATTCCTTGATTGCTGCGGATTCCACTCTTAGACGCTGCAGCTCTGCCTAAACAGACAGTAATTTAAAGTTACCAGCTAGAACACAGCATTTCTTTTCAGGATAATTACAACTGTGAGCTGCCTTCTAGCCGGTGGGAGCACAATACTAATCACTATCATTACCGAATACTAGAACACTGATCCACTAACAGAAATTAATGTTTACGCTGTTAGCATTACAAACTAATCATTATTAGGAGATAAGAGAATGCACTTTGGGTGATTATGCTTTGGATTTTCATATACCTGTATAGTGTCAGTCCAAAATTGTAACACATATAACGTGTGTCATATAAATAATGGGAGGTCTATCATTGCAGTTTTCTAAAATATGCAATAAATTTAAATTAGTTTTTTTTTCCAGACAGTCAAACTAAGGGGTCTACATGGAAATGGATAATATGATGTATGGATATAGACTACATGCATTTTATTAAGTTATATATTTTTATTCTTAAGCATTTAACATATTTTATATTTAGTATACATATGTATGTTCCGGTCTGTTCGAGATTAGTGGGAAATTTCTCTGAAAAGGCATCTCTGTGCACCCCGTTCCCACTAGAACCAGAGGTACCCCTAATGCCTTTATTTACCTGGCACAACCCAACCTTTGAGAATTACCCGGCCTCGGATCCCAAGTGTTTCCCTCTCCCCCCCTCCCCCCTTCCCCTGTTAGCTGTTTGACTTGCACTGCAGCAATTTTCAGTAGATCAGCAGTTGCCATGGTTATGCCAATATATGAATTCATTGTTTCATTTTACATCATCGTTTGACATTCTACTCGAAAAATACCAAGGCCGTATCTTTAAGACCTTTACACTGCTGAAAAGGGATACAGCGATTAGCCTTGGCTGCATCTCCCTGAAGGAATGGATTACTGGAAACTTTCTTTGTCCCGCAGGATTCCAGGAAAGGCGCATAAAACAGTCATCACAGTAGCAGCATGCTAGCAAGGCCAGAACAGCACTGGGGTACAACAGGTCAATTTTATTTCATTCATTAAACAGTGAGCTAATGTGTGAACAGACCTCGAAATATTTAGTGGGACGGACAGCTGTTATGTAACATAGGTACCTGAAATTCCACAGAGTTGAGGCGGGAGGCTTGTGCCACAGCTCGAGTGGTCTGCATGCTCTCGTGGTGGGAACGCTCTGCGGCCGCTGCAGCTTGCATGGCCTCAGTTTCCAATGCTGCTGTATCTGTACGGGCCTGGTCCATTCTGCAAACACAGCATGCAACATAAAGTGTTACATTTTATATTAAAAGAAAGGGTCACTATGTAACTCTGCTACACCAAGCATTTGCCAATCTAAAGACAATAAATCGATAAGGATAAATAAGCGAGCCCAAACACAAAAATGAGAGAGCTATGTCAGGACACAACATTTGCACTCCACACTATCCATTTGCAAGTAAAAATTAAACTAAGTAAGTGTACTATGACCTGTCCTACCTTTAGCTGTAAAGGGCTATGGATTCCCTAAAAATATGGAGTCCGCAAGTAGCTGAGAACAGCATCCTGCAACATCCAGCAAGCACCCGTATGTAGGTAAATGTGAGAAGATGAGTGGGTAGCCTGTGCCCGCTGCAGTCCTTTCTATACCCAAATGTCATATTGCATGGGGAGAGAATTGCTATGGTAAATAACTTTTAATCCTGACTAGAAGCATAGTAGTTTGAGCCATGTCTATGGTACCCACATCCCAATTCTCACTGGAAAACTTACTCAAATCCTAAAACCATTACTGCCCTGTAAGATTTCCTTGTTAAATATTAATATAGATATCCTACAACCACGCTGATGATCACAGTTCCAAAGTCCTTATTTTGAAGCGGCACTGGTACACCTACTAGAGTTTATTCATTAACAAAAAAATTGGGTAGATGTGAATTTTGAATTGTAAGCTAAAAGACTTAAACTATAACGATAAGTCAGTCGGAGAATTTTGCTTGTATTTACGGTTTGGTATTTACTGAATAAACTCAGAGTCACACTTATATCCATGCTTTGTATTTGGTTATAGATATACCTTTTCCTGAGACGTTCTGGAGCACCAGGATCAAGATCTGCAGAGCGTAGAATTTGAAGAACTCTTTGTGTGTCTCCCTGTGCATCGGCCGCATCCTGAGCTGTAGTTTGAGCTTCCTGTGCCAGCCTACAAGAAAGAACAGAGCTCTGCTCATTAAAGAGTAGTATAACTCAAAATGTTTTATACTGCTTCAAAATAAGTATTCCAACATCCTAAAAAATCGATTTGACTCATTAACAAAATGTGTTACAAATTTATGAATCCATGAAAGACCATGATATGTTGATGAATAGTACCAGGCTATCCTCTCTCTATATACACAAACTTTACTGCTGGGGATTATCTGCATTTCTCAGTTAGGGCTCTGGGAAAAAGTCAGTCCTGGGTATGGTACTTTGGAGAAATTATGTTTCCATAATTCTCCCAGAATCCTGAGCTTGACATGCAAATGAACAAAGACAGGCAAAGTCCAATGAGAGAGAGAGTGAGAGTGAGAGAGAGAGATACACCCTCAACACAATTACTATATTTAAAAATTAGATTTTTACTCCATTCCCATTTCTAATTACATTGTGTCTCTGAAAGGATCATCATATATGTGTCCATTTTTCTAATATAGGCCCATTTTTCTTTTCAAATATTTTTTTATTGAAATTATTATTATTTCACCGTGTGTCTAAAAGTCTTCAATGCTATCAATATCCGTTTCAGTATTTATTCAACTTTCCCAGCATCACATGGAATTAACCATACACAATATTACACCGGTAACAGGACATAAACTGTATACAAAGCATTAGCCTCTAGAACCATTCTTTAACTGTAAAACTATCTCAGTGAACCATTCTTTATGTCCAAATATTATACACTACGATCTAAAAAAGATGCAAAACACGTTTTCCAATATCATATGCATCCCTGGAGATTGCACTGCTGTTAGAGTGAATAATTCATTGTAGGTAGTTGCCTGGGACTTAATTAATGTGCCTCGTCCAACAAATGAGGACCTGACAAAAATAGCAACATGACAGTTTTTGGTCCTGGTCTATGGGTTAAGAACTACTGAATTAACTTAATATATTCTCTGTTCCTTATCTTGCCTTCAGTCTCAACTAAACATGCAGCTTCAAGGGACATAGCGTTCCTGCTGATTTTTAGTGTTGCCATGGAATCACAGCATCATGTATCCATGGCAACTATTCATTCATAAATTTCAACACAAATGTCTATCATACAGAATAAAATTACCTGTCCGCTATTGTCTGAGCCTCTTGGCTGAGCTGGGCGAAAGATCCAGAACTCAGTGGTAAATTTGTAGATGAAAATGTCTTTAATGAAAGAAAGAAATAATGCAGATATTAATTAAGCGAGGTGTTTGGCTCCAATTCACAAATATATTTTGCAATATAACTCAGTAAAACAATTAAAAGACAGAAAAAAAAAACAGAATTCCAACAGCATGCCCATCATTGATTTTTAAAAGAATATTCTAAGCACCAAACAAAATTAGCTTAATGAAGCAATTTTAGTGGTAGATTGTGCCCCTGATGTCTCACTCTCTAATTATCTGCCATTTTGAAATTAAGCCACTTTTGTTTTTTTGAGTTAGGCTCCCCTGGCTGTGACGGGCATAGCCTGCATGAAAAAAAATGGTTTACTACTCAATCATATCTTACAGCACAGTGTGTTTACTTCAGCAGGTCTTATACCTTGCGATAAGAAATTCTAAATTAAACACAATGTGCAAAAAATGGAGTTTAATTTTTTTTTGGAATTTACATAAACAGAAACAAAACTGTCTTAGCTCCTAAATGGCAGAGAATGGAACAGTGAGATGGCAGTGGCATGATCTTCACACCAATACTGCTTCTTTCAGCTATAGTTGTTTTGGTGCTCAGAGTGTCCCTTTAAGCTTTATAATATAATTACATACTACGAGAGCTAGAAACAAGTTCAGCTCATTAGACTCTCTTTTATATCATCTCTTAAATCTGGGTTATTCACTAGATTGTGAGTTAACCAAAGAATTGCAACAAATTATAGTTGACAAATTTGTGATGTAATGTTTGCAATTCCCTTTTCTCAATTTATGGTTTAGTGAATAATGCTGAAATGAGAGCATACGCCATCTTGTAGTGTGAGATTCTTGGGTTTCAAATTATCTTTTTAGAAATAATCAATCTAAGGTTGTGAATTTTAAGTAAATTGTTTCATAGATTGGAATACATAATAATTGCTATACAACATATGTTTTGTATTTGTGCTATCATTCTTTTTTTTGCACAATGATTATTTATCAAGATATATTAGTCATAATTCCACAATATTCACTAAGTTTCAAAAATTGCACATAGCGCAAGCAATGTTTAACCCTTGCATGCAGATAGCTGGCAAACATTTTAACCCATTAGAAGAGTCTTCGTTATAAGAAAGGTTTGATTTCAGTCTGCATAAATCAGTAACTTAAAATGGGCACTCTACCCACCATAACCACTACCATTTACTGTAGTGGTTATAGTTCCAGCCTGCCTCTGGCACATTCCCTGGTTCTGTGTCAAACCATTAAGTACCAATTTTTTCCACATACCAAACGTCCCAGTTCTGCCAGCCTGTCCTGTAGCTCAAGCCGCACGTTGCCTATCTTCTGTTTTGTGTCCCGCAGCTGTCCGTGGTACTGACTGCTCTGGGCCTCTACTGCTTGCAGTTTCCTTTGAGCCTGCTCCAGCTCACCCTGAGTTCCAGACTGTGCCCCCTGAAGCCCTGACAAACGTCTCTTCACAGACAGCTCTGCCCCTAAAGGAGAGATTGATGGGTTACACATCACATAATGCAAACAAGCTTTACCTACAGACATTCTATGGATGGCTTTTCAGCAGCTTTCTGGAGAAAGCCATTTCAAGGTCTCCAGAAGCAGCCATTTTAAGGTATTCTGAAGACATCGTTCTTTTTAAAAAAAAACATTTTTTGCATTGGATTAGTGAATTTTTATTGACATTATTTAATAATATTGCACAAACAAACCCCAAAGCATAAGATATACAGAGCAAAGAAAAAAAAATAACTCAAGAGGTTTTGAGAGCCCAACAAGCAAGCTTGGTAAGTCAAACTCTGTGCAATAAAAAACAACTTGGATTTTTAAGTGCCGTTAACTTCATTTTAAGGGGATATATTTATACAAAAAGAAAAGGAATTGAATACATAAAACATATCTTAAAAGCAGTCATGGACCTGTCAACTGCAAAATAAATTGTAAGCGATAGGTCCATTTAAAATTTTGTTTTTCAATCACTATGTATTGTATAATACAGAAAAACTGAGCAGTAAACATTATTATTTTTTTTATAAAGCATCAAGGGCATTCTGTATATGCTTTAATGCACAATATATAATACGTTAATGATTAAATGTAATCATAGGACACTTATCTTTTAGTATCAGCCCTCAGAGAGACAAAAGAGCTACATAACTAGCCCTCTGCTATATAGATCTAGCCAACACTCTGTTCATTATGTTCAGGAAGTTAAATCCACAAATCAAATAGTAATGTGATATCTATGCAGCCCTAGCATTGTTTGGATTTAAAGAGCTACTGCACCAGAGACTGCATGGGACTACATGCAAGTCAGCAAATATACCATGTATAATATAGCAATAAGCTAACAACACACGGCACTGCTCTGTGTAACCGCATCTAATCTGGTATGGCAGAAAGGTTACTATGGCAGTCATATGCATGCTGACAAAACATGGACTTCTGGGGTGCTTTAAGGACCTACTGGGCGTAGAACCACTGCTGTAGGTTGTTCTAGTCCATCCCTATTTGCCCCAGTGCTCACCTTGTGCTCCTTCTGCCTCTCTCAGCATGCCCCGTGTGGTGGCTTCAGCATTTGTCAATCTCTCCTCTAATTCCCTTCCTGCTGGGAGCTGGTTAGGAGTCGTACCAGACAGTTCATGGATTTCCCTCTTGTATAGACTGATCTATAAAACAAACAGTACCGTGAAATGGAAATGGAGAAGAATAATGCAGAAACTGGAGTGTAATCTTGGAAACATAGACTTTGACAGAAGATGAGATTCAAAAAGGCCCCCAAAGCCTGTCCATATTACATTAGAATAATAAATGTCTTGGGATAGTGTTATTCTTATCCCAGAGACTCCTGCATTCCTTTAGAGTCATTGTATTTATCACCTCTATTGAAAGTCTATTCCATGAAATCATTGTACATACAATAAATACTGTGTTGGGCTAAAAGGATAGAATCCTGATGAATGTTGAGGTGGGAACACCAAACCAGATTCCACAAAAAGAATCAGAATCTTGCAGGGTCTTACCTTCTCACCCACTTGATTGTAGCAGCTGGGACACTGAGGGCGATCACAATTCTCACCATCAAATCCAGCTTTACAGACACAAGACCCATCTTTCTGACACCCTCCATTCACAGCGCCCATTGGGTGGCAGTGACAAGCTGCAGTAACAGAAAGACAAACAGTATTAAGACAGAAGCATAACTGTGAAATGGATACAGTGGGTTTCAGTGGACTGGAATGGGTGATATGGGATGTTAGTTAATGTATGTATTTAACTGTTAAATAACCGTAATAGATGGGGGAGCATCGTGTCATTGTCAACTGTAAAACATATGAATGCAATAAGAATTATAATAATTTGGAGCAAATATAATGGCTGTGGATTGAAAGGAACAATTAATTTTATTTACTGTTGAATAGAATTCAGAAACCCATTTTACCTCTGCACTTCAGCTCGGGATTAGGATCCAGTGGGTTCCCATAGAATCCCTCTCTGCAGCGGTCACAATAAAATCCACCAGTATTGTGAACACATTTGAGGCATTCTCCAGTCACCCCATCACAGTTCCCCTCCACAGTAGGATCGATATTGTTACTGCATACACAGGGCCTGCAGGGACGTGGTGCTCCATGTTGTCCCTGGGGGTCTCCAAAATATCCATCTGCGCACACCTCACACCGTGGCCCTGGGTTTAAAAAAGAAAACAACACATATTTAGAAAATCCCCCTGGAAAACATAGACAAGCCTGAATGTGGATTACATGTCAATAAATATTTAAACAGTAACCCTGCATTGCCACTAATATGCATTTACATTTCAAAACAGGTCTGCAGACTGCAGCAGCATAAGTCAGTGACAGGGGGCGCTGTGCTCAAACACTTTCAGGGTTCCTGGTTTCTAATTTTGTTTTGTTTTTACATTGCACTCCAGCATTTTGAATACAGGCATAGGAAATGTTCTCATAATTGAGATCCGAGCCTGCAGCTTCGACTTTATGATTTAATCACTAAACAAATAGCTAAACTGTAATAGAACTGAAAACTTATTGGCACGTTTTAGTACAATATAGCTACGATTTTTAGCATATAAGTTTTTTTTTCCTTTTTTATTTTGTCCTACATTTTTCAGTTTGGTGTTCAAGTCACCACAATTCCCTGATTAGTGACCAATAAGTAATTTTTGAAAGGTAGCCTCTTAAGCTCAGGAGATCAAACAGAAGTTCCTGCTTAGTAACTTTCGGCTCTTGGAAGACGGTAGTGGGCATGGGGAACCAAGTCTGGTATACCCAAAATGTTTTCACTCTATATGATGGGGAGGCACCAGGGCTGGACCATAACTACTCTAGAGAGCTGTACTGGTTACAAGTCTGAAGTGTTCATTTTATAAAGCTGAACTTGTACCCTAAGCACGAACACACTAATTCTGGAATTGTAACAGATTAAAATTTGAATGGCAAAATTGGAGCTCAGATTGTCACGCTAGGGCAATAGCCGAGTTGGAGAGATTTTCAACTTTAGTTTAATGAAGCAGTTTTATTGCATAGATCATGCCCCTGCAGTCTCGCTGCTCAATTCTCTGGCATTTTGGAGATAAACCACTTTTGTCTCTGTTTATTCAGCCCTAGCCACACCTCCATGAAAAAAAAATGGTTTAATTTGCAATCAGATCTTCCTTACGTCCACCGAGAGGGTGCCCCCAAAATATATGTCGCGATGGGAGCAGGACATGGGCACTACAAAACTCCTCCTACCAGCATATCAGCGCTCACTCACCAGACACCTCCTAAATGCTGCTAAGTCCCTAATTCGATTCGGTGCAAAACGCAAGTACCAACAATGCAAAACTGGATGGACAAGGTCAAGGAACTACATGAAATGGAGATACTCACGGCCTCCCTACCCGGGACCACCGAACGATGCATGGCTGGACTTCATATCCAAGCGCAATACACATCCTGCCCAAGACCATGACACGGCCCTCACAACAGATGTCAAACTAATACACTGAATCCATTGACCCCCAGGGGGCCTGGTGACGAGGCAATGGAGGGATAGGTCCTTCCGATGAACGTGTTACACATGGGCTTGGGCAGGGAGGCGGGCGGCCGCAAGGGTTGCAGTGCTGCAATACTAGTAGCTGATTGCCCTTACTCAAACCCCCCTTCCACCACTCCTACCCACCCTTTTTGTTCTCCTTCCTTCTCCTTCTTACTTTCCTCTCTCCTTTTCCCTTCACCTGTCGCACATTCTCTGTCCTTGGGCAGGCCTGCCGGTTTTGGGTAGGCGGGAACACAGAGGTTAAGTTATATAACTTGTTCAATTAAAAGATACACAACCTGGCTACCTGACCAGTTCGAATGCCTGGCATGGGCTAGATGACCACTGAGAGATGACACACAAAGGATCTTGACAGACACCTTTACATACCAACACAAGTACCGAAATTCTTGAACAGCCTGCTCTGGCCCTGATAGGCACTAATCTCCTCCGAGAACACATTCTGCACTTACGAATAGCCCCCCAGACAGTCAGTAACTATAAATCGACTAGTGTCACCCCAGACATAAAAACGCCCACCCCCTTCTCTCCGCTATCTCATACACAGAAAGTAGTTGAGCGATGGGGGTGCATGGGCAGGGAAGAAGAAGCAAGGAGGGAACACAGGAAAGAGGCGGAAAGAAAAGAGAGAAACAGGAAAAGGAGGCTTCCAACGTCTTATTGAAACCGCACACTTAACCCTGATAACTCTCCGAAACTATGTCGCTGCCTTTCCTACCAGATGATATGTCAATTGTAATCACTAAACCTGTTATGTCTATAAAGAGCACTGTGTCACTGCAAAACTGTTTTGGTATATCTAAGCCTCAACATAAATTTGCAATCAGATCTTACTTCGCAGTGTGCTTAAGTTAGAAGTTTTTAACTTCTACTTTGTAAATTAAAATTTGTTCTCAAACAGGGGGCTGTTGCATGCTCTAGCACGCTTTAAGCAGTGTATGAGATTCTAAATTAAACACACTGTGCAGTAAGGAAACCTAAAAACCTTAAAAATACAATACTATTTCTATCAGGAAATGTGTAGGGAGACTTTGTAGGTCACATGCAAGGTGTGGCTAGGGATGCATAAACAAAGTGATTTAACTCCTAAGTGGCAGAGCACCGAGCAGTGAGACTATAGGAGCATGATCTATACACCAAAACCACGTATTGCAGTTGATTTGGAGCTTAGAGTGTCTATTTAAAGAGGTAAGGTAAAGTGTCATAATTACACCCCATATAGCATATGTAATATTAAATATCTTGCAGTTATTGGGTGTTTCTTGATTTTTTTAATTAACTTTGTATAGAAGTATATGTTTTCTAAAATAAAATATTCAGTCTGTTCTAGGAATCATACAGATTACACAAAAATAACAACAAAAATACATTTTAAAAAAAACCCCAACAAATAGTTTTTATTAAAACCCACCTCCAAGGGGGCGGGGCCGGACCGCCATGCTGAACAGTCGCAAAATAGTGTGGCTCCTGCAATCTCTCCCAGTTTTTCAGCACAAAAACGACAATACCTACCTGACAGCAGCGACCCAGTGCAAGAAGCCACCCTGGTTCCGAGGAGAGGCTTGCTGCAAAGTTCTAGTCCCTTGGAGGGGCGCTCTCCGTCACCCATGATGGAGACCACTCGGGCGGTGAGTGGGGTGGACGGCCGCTGCCCTGCTATCCTGCCCACCAGCGGTGTGAGCGAAGCACAAGGCTAGGTAGAACCGGCCCTGTCTCCCCCCCTCTGGACCGGGGGGGTGATCCCGGTCCCCACCCTAACCCTGTCAGTGTGCAGCAACATCAGCTGTGGCAGGGGGCCCCAGGCCTCGCAGGCCGCAATCAAAATGGCGGAGACCGCATGTCGAGTCACCCGCGATAGACGGAAGACGGACGCACCCACCTCACAGTGGTAGCAGGCCGGCACAAGCCACATGGGAACCGCCGGGCACCTGCAAAGACCCACCCCAAGCCAAGCCAAACGGGCGGAGAAACCAGAGCCACCTCAAGCCAACGCAAACAGCTCCACAAGCAACCGCTGGAGGTCGACACCTGCAAACTACTGCCTAAACACCGCCAAATGCTCAACTTAAAGAGGAGACAGTGCTCCAGCTACATAGCTCCGCATACTGAACCTCTAGGATCACCGCGCAGGACGCACATGGACAACAACGAGGCTAATGGGACTTACCTCCTGCACGAGACGGGCACTTGATGGAACCGCAAGTACACCACAAGGGGACTCACACTACAACTAACACGGCGATCCTTCTGCCATTATTATGTTACCCAAACGGGTCTCCTGGCACAAAACCATTGACTATCATCTTGCTGGCATGGGGGTCCCCCCGGGGTGGAAAGACTCAAAGTGCAATCACACATGTTTGAAGCTTTCTCTTTGTTATGTTTTTTTTTTTTTTTTTTGTTTTTGTTCTTTCATCTAGTGTTGCCTCCAAGCTACTGAGAACCTAGTCTAAGTTAGGCACGCCACGCAGCAGCTTATTATTTACTCACTCAGACCAGAGATATACTCCACCTTTCTTTAATCAGCCCAGCAGGCACTTAACTGTATATATTCTCACTCACAGTTACCACAGAGGCAGTATAGACATACTTATAATACACCACTTCGCCTCTCCGCTGATTATTTTCTGTACACTCAGGCAACTGAACAGGCGTAGATGTTGTCTCTCACTGTTCCCACACCTGATGTATATGTATGAGTACCTGTGGAGTGTTAAACTCATCTTGTTAAACTCTTATACATTTGCTTCGCTAACCAGTAAGCTTGGCATGTTTTTGCTCGCATATTCATGTATCTCACGCTTAACTACACGAAGGTATGGCAGACCCATCAAGAGAGGCACTAGCGGTTAAACGAACCATACTACTTAATCCAGCCGCCACAAAATGCTCACGTATCTCAGACATGTCAGTAAGCGTTTGTGACCAAATGCCCACTAACTATACCCTATACACAATCTGATAGAATGTTCCTGTTATGAATCTGTTAATATATAAAAATGTGCTTATTACTCTACTGCTCCTAATGTAATGCTAGATAAAATGCTCGAGGATTGCTGTTGGGGCACCAAGAGCTTGTATGTTCTAATCACCATGCACACAAAAATAAAGAATAAAAAAAAAAAAAAAAAAACCCACCTCCAAGTCCTACAGGGCAATCGTCACACACAGGTTCCTGGGTCTCTGGGGACAATGAGCATCCAAAGCCAGCACTGCAGGGGCATGGCAAACAGTTCTGGAGATCTCTGGGGTCATTGTAATACCCCTGGAGGCAGTCCGCACAGTCATTATTCAGATCCTGATCTCTGGAGTAACAGTCACCTGGTGAGAGTTTAAGACAGACAGAAAGATGAGAGCAGGCTTATTGTACATTTGTAATAAACTGACCAGTTTAATCTGCCATTACACAGCTTGATCTAAGTGGCAATGTTACAAGCAGAGGGATGAAAGGAGTTAGTCTAGGCTACTCACCAGTGTCTGGGTCACACACACCACCACCTGGGCAATTGCAGGCAATACACGTGCTAAAAGAACCCAGGGTTGGAGACTCTCTGCGGTACCCAGTGGCACACCGCTCACAGAATTGCCCTTGGTAGCCAGTAGGACAAACACACTTCTCCACCCAGGGGGCCGGAGCTCCAGGCCCAGAACGAGCAGATATCAAAGTGACTGACTGCAGGTATCCCGTGCCTATAACATAAACAAACAATTACATTCTAAATCTTCACATAGAAGAATCTAAAAAATGCCACAGACAGTTGTTCTAATAAATAGCTGCCGTCAGCAGAGTGATTACCCCGATGGTCTGCATTAGTAAGAGGTGAGATGGTCTGCATTAATAAGAAGTGAGATGTACTGCAGTTGTAAGAGGAGAGATGTTCTGCAGTTGTAAGAGGTGAGATGTTCTGCAGTTGTAAAAGGTGAGATGTTCTGCAGTTGTAAAAGGTGAGATGTTCTGCAGTTGTAAAAGGTGAGATGTTATGCATTAATAAGAGGAGAGATGTTATGCAGTAGGTAGAAGTGAGATGTTCTGCAATTGTAAGAGGTGAGATGTTCTGCAGTAGAGGTGAGATGTTCTGCATTAATAAGAGGTGAGATGGTCTGCATTAATTAGAAGTGAGATATTCTGCAGTAGTTGTCATGTACTGGCCTTTCTGTAATTCTCAATGGTCAGCACATTTGGGTTTGTGGGCTGCAGCTTTTTGGGAAGGTTGTGCACTTTCAGCCTAGTAGGCCCATAATGCCTGGGTGTTTCTATTTGTGCATCAAAATGTACATAACCAGTATCTATCCGTGCAGACTATTTTGACTAAAATTAGCAATTCCCTTGTCGGCGTCCAATAATTCTTAGCTCAGTAAGTATGCCCTTTAAAGAGATCGTATAATGGTATTTGGATCTTCTACAATAAATCCCACTTACTGTATTCTCCATAAGAGCCACGGATTCGCAGTGAAGTCACATTGCTCAGTAGACGGTGGAAGTCTAATTTGCTTAGACGAGGATTCCAGGGGCTTCCCGATAGCTCATCCAGCCTGCGTAGAGGAAAGATGGGCAGCAAGATATTACAAAAGGGGAGAAGGAGGCAAACAAGGGCAAACAAGTAAAATGTTGCTGCCAGAGGAAATGGACTGATAGGTTTAAATAATTATTTATACCTGGCGTACTAGCAGTGTTTGATGTTGCTCATTTGAGCCCTTGGACCAAAACCACTTGGCGGTTAATGAGGCAGAAGGCAGACGGAGTGAAATAACACCTTTCTGAATAAAGTGTGCGATAATAAATTGATATTTCTTACAATACTTAGTGTTTGAGGTTAAGAAATAGAATATAATGTGTCATTTTCTAGACTGCAACTCACCAGCTACCAGTCATTAAACAACTCCCATTACCTTAGCTGATGTCCTCTATAACCCAAGTTATAATCTCAAAGGAAAGTAAAATATTTACCAGGAGCGCTAGTTTCTCTTTATTCAGAACACGGTGTAAAAGTTATTTTTATGAAAGTTTCCAATGATCTGTTTTAATCTCATCCATTACATTGCATAGAGAGGCTTCTCATCCACTATTGCATTACCTGAACGAGTATGTTTGGGGCAGTCTGCAAGGCAGGGCAGTTTTGGACGTTGTAAGAGGGGAAGAAATTTTGAAGCCATTCCCCTCCAGCACTATGTCTTCGGCCCCCGCTCTGTGACGTCCTCGATCCACACGGAAGCTTATAATCAGTTTTTGGCCATAGCTCAGAGACTGGTCACCCAAGAAGATTGCTAGAATGAGAGTAACAAGCTTAGAACTCTATTCACACCTTATTGTTATGTTAAAGTTTGTGTGAAACCATTTTATGTGTAGATGGATTGACAAAATCCATATCAGGGGCTTATATGCTACAAGTGTGGGCAAAATTAAAGGAACACTATAGTCACCTAAATTACTTTAGCTAAATAAAGCAGTTTTAGTGTATAGATCATAAAAATTTGTTGAGGGGGAAGGCAATTTAGCTGTGCTTTAATGTGTGGCTTGGTAATCTGGGACTTTCCTTGGACACACTGTGGCAAACAATAAATGATTCTGACTTCCAGTGTGAACAGCTAACTTCATAAAAATTAGATTACTTTAACAACCTATTCCCCTAACTTAATTTAAAAAACAAACAATAATACACCATCTGATACCGATGTGACTTCGCCGGGTTGATGTTGCTTGCATCCAGAAAACTTAAAAGGAAGTCTAAGTAGTTGAATATATATATATATATATATATATATATATATATATATATTTTAATTCTTCTTGGTCTCAGCTTCTCATTACTTTTTTCACACTTAAAACCTTTGTTATGAAGTCCTTATCCTGCAGCTTCATGATATAGCAGGTTTATTTAATTAACCTAGTAAAGCACTTTTGGCTGGCAAAGCATTATGGTAAATATAGTTCCACAACTGCTTGAGGGCTACCTACCGGCTGTTTTTGTGGTAAAGATGGCTGTAATATCCTACACATACGCATGACAACTTAAATCTGTGTGGAAACACATCTCTTGTATTTCTCTGATTAAGGAAAGGAATACAGTGGGGTCACCAGTACCTTACTCAGATAAAGTACAACAGATAGAGAGTGAAAACTTTTATTTTCTGAGTTTTTGATTAACAGAAGAAAAAAAGAATTTTAAATGGATGTTCAACGCAACAGAGCAACATTTACTTCTTTAACAGGTTAAAATTTAAATTGCTGCCAGATCCTAGTGACTTGTGATAAATGTAGTTAAATAGACTCGAGTTGACACATTCAGCATATCTGTTTAGTGCTGAACCAAAAATGATTCAGCGACGTAGCATTACTTTTATATATTTTTAATGTATCATCTAGCTGTGCTGGGAGACAGCTTTATATTTTACTATTTGGATATATGAAGACAACAATAAAGCGATTCCGGGATAGCAATTCTTAAACTATGTACCTGGGGCATTGAAATACAGAGGTTCTCGCTGTCGGGATGCTAGGTAGACTTCAGGGTGGTGCCGAGACTTCCGAAGAGGCACGGGAGATATAGATCCATCTTTCAGGACAGCATTCCAGCCTTCCATGTCTGTAAAAAAGGAAGAATTACACATATGAGTATAATGAGAGGGAAATCACACACATACACTTTAAGAGTACTACTAACTGAGCGCATACACTGAGGGAGTACCACTGATAGGACACATACACTGAGGGAGTACCACTGATAGGACACATACACCGAGAGAGTACCACTGATAGGACACATACACTGAGGGAGTACCACTGATAGGACACATACACCGAGGGAGTACCACTGATAGGACATATACACCGAGGGAGTACCACTGATAGGACACATACACCGAGGGAGTACCACTGATAGGACACATACACTGAGGGAGTACCACTGATAGGACACATACACCGAGAGAGTACCACTGATAGGACACATACACCGAGAGAGTACCACTGATAGGACACATACACTGAGGGAGTACCACTGATTGGACACATACACTGATGGAGTACCTCTGATAGGACACATACACCGAGGGAGTACCACTGATAGGACACATACACCGAGAGAGTACCACTGATAGGACACATACACCGAGAGAGTACCACTGATAGGACACATACACTGAGGGAGTACCACTGATAGGACACATACACTAAGGGAGTACCACTGATAGGACACATACACTGAGGGAGTACCACTGATAGGACACATAGGCTGAGGGAGTACCACTGATAGGACACATACACTGAGGGAGTACCACTGATAGGACACATACACCGAGAGAGTACCACTGATAGGACATAAACACCGATGAAGTACCACTGATAGGACACATATACTGAGGGAGTACCACTGATAGGACACATACACCGAGAGAGTACCTCTGATAGGACATATACACCAAGAGAGTACCACTGATAGGACACATTCACTGAGGGAGTGCCACTGATAGGACACATACATTGAGGGAGTACCACTGATAGGACACATACATTGAGGGAGTACCACTGATAGGACATATACACCGAGAGAGTACCACTGATAGGACACATACACTGAGTGAGTACCACTGATAGGACATTTACACCGAGAGAGTACCACTCATAGGACACATACACTGAGGGAGTACCACTGATAGGACATACACACTGAGGGAGTACCACTGATAGGACATACACACTGAGGGAGTACCACTGATAGGACACATACACCGAGAGAGTACCACTGATAGGACACATACACTGAGGGAGTACCACTGATAGGACACATACACTGAGGGAGTACCACTGATAGGACATATACACTGAGAGAGTACCATTAACATGACACATACATTGAGAGAGTACCACTAACATGACACATACATTGAGAGTGTACCATTAACACGACACATACACTGAGAGTATCTCTAACAAGACACATACATTGAGAGAGTACCACAAACATGACACATACATTGAGAGTGTACCATTAACACAACACATACACTGAGAGTGTACCATTAACACAACACATACATTGAGAGTGTACCATTAACACAACACATACATTGAGAGTATCTCTATAAAGACACATACATTGAGAGAGTACCACTAACAGGACACATACACTGAGAGAGTGTGCGTACACAGGCAGCACTGCTAATAGTTAGTGTACACAGGCAGCACTGCTAATAGTGGGCGTCCACAGGCAGCACTGCTAATAGTGCGCGTACACAGGCTGCACTGCTAATAGTGCGCGTACACAGGCAGCACTGCTAATAGTGCGCGTACACAGGCAGCACTGCTAATAGTTAGTGTACACAGGCAGCACTGCTAATAGTGCGCGTACACAGGCAGCACTGCTAATAGTGTGCGTCACAGGCAGCACTGCTAATAGTGTGCGTACACAGACAGCACTGCTAATAGTGTGCGTCCACAGGCAGCACTGCTAATAGTGCGCGTACACAGGCAGTACTGCTAATAGTGCGCGTACACAGGCAGCACTGCTAATAGTGCGCGTACACAGGCAGCACTGCTAATAGTGCACGTACACAGGCAGCACTGCTAATAGTGTGCGTACACAGGCAGCACTGCTAATAGTGTGCCTACACAGGCAGTACTGATAATAGTTTGGCACATGTCAAAAATGTTTAAGAATCTCTCTGTGTTATTTAGTAATTGCATGAATTGTCAATAATTCAAAGTGAACTTCAATTTCTTGTCCATAAAAGCCAAGAACTCGTCAGGTCAGTCATTCCAGTTACTTTGGCCTACAGTAGGAAATTCACAACAATTCCCATTGACGGGAATAACTAACTCATTACTGTGATCTTGTATGGCTCTCTCTGAGTCTTGTGCTAATGGAAAGTTGCCACTAGAGGGCCAGTCTTACCTTTCTGGAAGGAGGATGTGATATTATGAATGCTGTATTGAGTTGAGCTGCTGCAAGATGTAGAATGTCCATGACAAAAACACTGTAAACAGCCTTCTGAGTGGGAAGCATCCAGATCATAATATCCAGGTTTACACCTATCAGACACATGGAATGTTACACGTTAGACACATGTTATAATGTATTTACTGTGTTCACCAATAAGTGGGTTAATTTACTAATCCAGGAATTGTGGAGAAATGAAAGAACTGCAAATGTAAAGCCAAGAAAGCCAATCTGGATAAAGTAAGTGACTCAAACATTCTAACATGGCTATTTTAGGCTAGGTTGCAATGCCCTTGCAGAATAGTGTCTTTTTAATGTTGCTCAGGACCCTAGGCAGGATTTCAAATTGAGGCCCCCTCCCAGAGCCCCAGGCTATGTTCTGTAAGTGTTGTGTGCGTGCATTGTGACTGAGTGTTGTATGTGTAATGGCTGAATATTGTGCGTGGAGGAGGCTGACAGCTGTATGTAGGGTGGAAGAGTGTGTGTGTGTGTGTGTGTGTGTCTGAGTATTTTGTGTGTCTGATTATGTGTAAGAATTTTTTTATTTTGCCCCCCCCCCCCCTGCCTACATTTTGGCAGGAGGTGGTATGATCCATGGTGTTCCAATGGAGACCATTCTTTGCATGATCCATGGTGGACTGGTTAAGGGAACTTTGTGGTTTGAATCAATATCAGGTGCACATCACTTTAAGAGCTCCCTAATGGTTCTGGTGCTCAGTCAATTACTAAAAGTGATCTGTAGACCACAAAGCTCCTTCGTGCAAGTGATGGAACACATGGCTGAACATGAAGATCTTTAGATCTTCCTGATGGCTCAAGGAGGGCCCCCCTCACAGCAAGAGCCAATCAGGGATTCACAGGGCCACTGTGAGTCCAGGTTCTAGGTGGCTGCCTACGCTGGGGTTTACTTTCTAAGGCCTGTAGAATACATATGCCAAAATGAATCCCCAGTAAGCAGAATGGGGCCAACTAATGTGTTCCCTGTGGGTTCTTATCAAAACAGTCTAGACATTATATCCTCTTCAGCTTACTGAAATAATTATGGTGCCAGTGTACCGAACATTCATTCTTATGCGTGTCTAGCCCTGATCATCACATGGGGTCAGTCTTTATACTTGCATTTGTTTGCTGCTCAGAGTAACTCCTGCAAGCTTATCCAAGTCAGTTGATTATGTTTGCTAAAAAAAAAGCTGGAAAGTGCAACTTCCAGCTCTTTGAATGACACTCTCTACTCTAAGAGCCTATTTTGTCAGTCGGACAAATTAGACAAAAGCAGTGAATGTACCCTTGTACAATATCCACTTCAATAAGTCAAAGTAGTTATGGTGTTGAGGGTCCCTTTAGTCTAGATTATGTGCTCTGACTAGGATTGTGACTTATTTATTGTCCAGACACCATTAAAAATATCGGACAGCATTGACCTACGGAACCACACAGCTATTTTGTTTCCTGGTGCTGTTTACTAAGCACACTCCATCCTATGAAACATCTCTTCAACTTGCTACATTCCACACAGAACTGACACATCTGCTCATTGTGATGTCAAACAACGCAATCTGTGTTAGAGGTTTTACTCTAAAGCAGCAGAGGAGAGATTTATTAAATGTCTGTAAGTTATTACAAACCTACATGTACATACTGGTATTCATTTTAGAAAAGGAAAATTTCTGCATACAACCCCCTATATGTAGTTTGCTTTATGTTTACATTAGTACATGCACTTACGCCATGCGTTGAGTAAAGAACCATTACCGTGCCACATTTACCTGTCACATTGTTCTCCAGTAACTGTTGCTTTGCACACACATCTCCCACCAGCATCGCATCCCTGAGTGCTCCCTGCAGGGTCACACTGACAGCCATGTCTCCTGTACATTGGAGGGATACATAGATTTATATTAATATTTCATTTTCATTGCATGTCACAATGATTTAAACATATAATAATGAATGAGGAGTTCAACCAACTAAAATAAAATGCACTTTATTATACAGGTACAAAAAAAATCACAGGTATTACACAATATCCAAAATAGAAAGTCAGAATGAGTGAGAGGAGGGTGAAAAAAAATCAAAAGATAGCCCCCAACGTTTCGGTGTATGTGCCTTTATCAAGGGAGCATACTAAATAAGGAGAAAAAAACCTATTTAATATCCCAAACAAAAGTTATCCATGAGTAACACCTGTGTGTAATGGGTGGCCACCCACAATGATTAGAGATCTCCCAACCATAATCACATGGCTATGATTGCCAAGGAAACCAATGGGTATGAAGTAAACACATATAGTAATTACATTTGACATGATCGAGAATAAATATAATAAAAAAATATAAAAAAAGAAAAAGCACAGTGAATAGATTGAACTCACAATCTGTTTAAAGCTGACGATCTATTCACTGTGCTTTTTTTTTTTTTTTTAAGTGAGCCTGTCAAACAAATTGTGTGCCCCCTATTGTGACGCTATTGCAGGCAATCTCTTGTTAGTTTCCTCTTTATTTATGTGCAGGTAAGTTTTCCTAGCTTGAGTCCCGACCACTACATCCTGGATTTAATAGAGTACGTGCATACGAGGAGTCGAAGATGAAGCACCTTAAGGTACAATGGTAGTGCCCATTACTGTTCCTGACATCAAATGTGTAATGCATACATATTCTAGAAATTTAGATAGAACAATGTATCGGTTACCGTTTTTTAAGACAAAAAGTGACATTACGTCTGCTTCCATAGCAAATACTTTATTTTGCATTGTTGTTATTACTCATTACAAATTATTCTAAATACCTGCAGCCAGCCTCAGTAAGGAATTGGAAGCCAGGTTGGCACTGGTCGCACTTCTCACCCATTACACCCGGTTTACAGCTGCATCTTCCAAAATTATCACATTGTGGGCTGAGAGAGCCTGTAATAAGAAGGAAATTGTTAAGGAATTGCAGGGGTAAGATAGTAACTGGTTTAATATCTAGCAGCTTCTATTCACTAGCTTTGGTGTTTCCCATTATTAATTCTATGAGATCTTGCTAATGACAGCATTTCAACGATTAGAAATTCCTTTCAGCTGCGTTAAATGAATCAAATACCCATCAGTCTATGGACAAACAAATCAATCTGATCAGTTTCCCTAAGTATGGGTCTGAGTCTAGTTATAGGGTCAGGAGAACAGACAACTATCTGGTCCGGTAGGTTGGAGCTTAGCTTTTGTTCTAATTTTATGTGAATAGGGAACATCTTCCACTATATAACTAGACTGCCATGGGTATTGTCAGGGTTGTCAATAGCAAGGGATTTACCTAATCTAGGTTTCGAATGGGATTAATAAACAGGAAATTTGTCAAGCAGATTTAGTGTCCCATCCTACCACAATACGGCCTTTAGTAAATATACCTCAAACCATAACACTAACAAACAGAGCACTCTACTGGACAATGCACGTGATTTAGGGAACAAAGGGGCATGTGCCCTATCTGCTTTAAGACTGCATTCAACTTACCTTTAGCATCGCAGGAGCAGGGCGCACAGTTGCCCCCAGGCAGTGGATAATACCCCTCCTTGCAGCGCTCACAATTTGGGCCATCAGTACCTCCCTTACAGTTAATACAACGGAACCCGGAGCCTGTCTGTGCCAGTAAATCTGGGTCAAACACACACTGATGGGTGCGGCCATTACAGTTGCAGACAGATGTAGAGACTGGTGCGCAGTGAAGATAAAGAGATAAAATAACAAATAAAATCTTATTATTTGCCATTAACAATCACAATTCATATAAAATAAACTGATCAACAAACAGAATATACCCTTGTGGGTGGGATCAGTCTGTTCTTAAAATTGGTTTAAGTTCACTCTGTAGCAGCGCAGGTGAGCTAAAACTTACGGATCACTCTTGTACATTGATCTGTCATTTTTTCTTCTTTATGACTGTTTACATATAAGCTCAATGAACGTTTATTGAATGTAATACTTACTTAGGTTCTAAGAAAGAACATACATAGAGTAAGTTGTAAAAGTTTTGCCTGCTTTTTGATACTATTCTTTAACAGCCTGTTTTGACGTAGTTACAAACAGCATACATTTCACTGTGAATTTGTTCTTTTCAAAGTGAATATAAACAGAAACCTCTTTAACTTCCACAGTCATCTTGCAAACACATGTTTTCTATGACTGGGCCCCAGTATCCTTCACCTCCCTCACTTTATACCTTCACATTATTTCCTATAGCCCCAAGCTCTTTGTAAATCTTACAGATTTCAGATAAATTCAGTCTCCAATTCACTCCGATACATAGATTATTAGCTCTTTGAAGAAGCTAAGTAATGTGTATCAGTGAAAAAATTTTCTGTTCAAATTACAGGTTTTTTTTGCACTACTGAGACAAACAAGCGCTTGTCAGGGAGTGTAAAGTAGATGACGGATAGTGTATGATTGTCAAGTCTTCAACTGCTAACATTCCACCCAAGATTTCAAATGGACAGTGAGAGGTACACAAACCTTTAGAGAGTGAGGCCAGAGTGGAGTAGATTTATCAAATCACACAAGTTTGTTGTTTGACAGAAGAGTCACATACAATCCACCCAATCACTCAACAGAGAGGCTCGGTCACCCAGAGTCTGGGAATACATTTATCGTGACCGCATGCACTGCACTCTGAGTAATATATAAGGAGGCCATTTTAGCTCCCCCTCTAGCAGTTCAACATTGCTTTAATAATTTTGGCTGTAGTGCCAGCCTGCTGTGTACTGAGATGACACTTGGCCTGGAGAAGTCTAATGAAACACATATTAACCATGTTTACATGATACATTTCATGTCCGTAAACGCCACCTGCACACCCCCATGCTGGCCCCACCTAGCACTCATCCCATCCTCATGTGTGCTAATGCCTGCAAGTATGTATCCGTAACCCTTCATGTACACAGCTAATTGAGAAATAAAAAGTACAATGTATTTTATTTACACAAACCAATATCTAAACGAGTTCCTCAAATTTTACAATTAACCAGCAGTATTACTGCTATTTGGGTATGATACACACATACACACACGTCATATTCTGAAAACTGAAAAAAAAAAAAAAGACCTGGAACAAAAAAGAGACACAGAAGGTCTTGGGTCAGAAAGAGGAAATATCACTACTGAAGAGGGACACTGTGCCAAGTCCCAGTTGGCATCGAGGAAGCTCAATAGAAAGTGTGATATATTTAAAGGACAACTGTCATCAAATGTTCACTTCTTATTTATTAAATGTAATGACATTTATTTACTATTAAATTATGTATATTGATTTTCTTTGATAAATGTTCACTGTTTTATCTGACTGAGCAGCCATGTTATGCAAGTTAGGTTGAGCGGCAGTTGGTCAGATAATAGTAGAATCTGTCACAACATGGTTGTTAAGTTATATAATTTTTAAAAAATCAAGATATATCATTAAAAAAAATAATAGTCAAAATGTTAAACATATATCTGCACACCAGTCAAGCCACAAGACTTGCTTTTTCCACAGAAATCACACATTTGCAGTGGTGTTACTACCGCAAAGGATTCTGGGTGGGCATATGCTATTATTTCAACAAAGATTTAAATTTTTGCTTCATTATTCCATTTTAAACATGGATTCCTTGGAGTTACTGTTTGCTGTATACAATAGCTTTTAAACAACTCAGGAAGAGATGCAAAGCCAATGAAATACTCATGGACAGCTGTTTCGTTATTAATGCAACTCATCAGCATGAGGTCGGTTACTGGCTTGCTATGGAGACTTGCTACTTGCGAAGAAAAATGCAAGAAAGCTATTTAAAAAAAAAATTTAGTTTATTTAAATCTAATAGACTTTTAAAAACTCCAAGTGTCATTCCAATTACATTCATCCTGTGTCTAATAATGCACACACCTTACCACAGACACCAGTCTACAGATCAGGCAGTGGTTCCCATGGCAAATAATTTATATTATGTCATGGAGGTCCCATGTCCTTTCAGGACAGACTATGAATAAACCCAATGTATCCTCTGTGTTGAAGAGCTCTGTTTTCGTATGAATTCTATATGATCAAATAATGTTATATTTATTATGCCGTTTACCAGCTCAGGGCATTTTGGCAACAGGGTCCATTTTCAGCACACATGATGCCAGCATTATATTTAATTTTCCCTGCTAGTAATGATCGCACAAACTATCCCTCCCAGTCTCGTCAGGTCATAACATGATTGCATTCCATGGTTATTAGAGTATAGAAAACAATATAAAACCCTGCTCTCTTGTCTCTTTTTGTATTTAAAAGACACACAAAAAAAGCATCATTTCACGTAAATCCTCCCATTGTCTCCTTTTCAGATGAATTTCATTATTTCCTTGTATGGTCAGGCTGGATTTGGGTCCCTGTAATTCATAACCTCACTGTGAGCAAATAGATTTAAATACTTTTCTAATGGAGTTCTAAATTAGATAAATGGTCTGTAGGTAACTTCTAGACATAAGCTACTAGCCAGGCCTAAAATTTGTTTGACAACTCAAAATACATGTGGACAATGCGAACAAAATGTTGCTTGTTCACGGTGCGGAGTGTCAGTGTGTGTGAATACAGGGATGTATTTGTGTGGACTTCAAGTGTATAAGTGGGAATGTAGGGGTATATTTGTGTGGACTGCCAGTGTGTGTGGGGGAATGTAGGGGTATATTTGTGTGGACTGCCAGTGTGTATGTGGGAATGTAGGGGTATATTTGTGTGGACTGCCAGTGTGTATGTGGGAATGTAGGGGTATATTTGTTAGGACTGCCAGTGTGTATGTGGGAATGTAGGGTTATATTTGTGTGGACTGTCAGTGTGTAGGAATATAGGGGCTTATTTACATGCCTGTCAGTGTGTATGTTGAAGTGTGGGGGTATATTTGCATCGGCCATCAGTGTACGTGTGTGGGAATATGTACAGGCCTACAGGGGTATACTGTGTGGACTGTAAGTGTATGTGTGGGGGAGTGCAGAGGTGTTTTTGTATGGACTGTCAATGTGTGTGTGTGTGAATGCAGGAGTACGTTTGTGTGGACTGTCAGTGCACATGTGTGAATCCAAGGGTGTATTCGTGTGGACTATCAGTGTGTGAGGGAATGCAGAGGTATATTTGTGTGGATTGCTCGTTTAGCCAATTTTGGATCTATTCCCTGATTTACAGAAACGTATCTGCTACTTGGCAGAACTTGACATACAATCCAAATTTCATTATTCACCAGTATACACAAATATCTACTTCTTAGGAACCTGCAACATCCTATCATGTTTCACTGAATATTGGAGCTAAAATGAGACTTAGCATTAACCTTGCAGTTCATCTATGTGTTAACATTGAAATCTGCAGGAACATCAAACTGAGTCCAGCAAAATTACAGCTAAATGGTCGTTTTCGAAACCTTATAGTAAATAAGTGGGTTTTTTTTTCTATAGCATTGATCAGATTTTGGAGTGAACTATTGTAACTGGACAGAAAAGATCAAACCGCATTAAGTAAACTATAATCTGGTTATGCATAATTACTGCCACCATTTAATTACCCAAGCCGCAGACGGATCTCTGCGCAAACTAAGCGTTATTGCTCAAAAAGTAAGTCTGACGAGTGGAGTCCACAATTTATAATTACCACACCTTACCTATCAGTTTATAAATACCATACATTCCCCGAGATCAAAGGAAAATCTAAAGCAGGTAATATTTAAAAAAAAAAAACAGTGCTGTCTGCATCTAAATATTCATAGCCAGAATAAATGAATATTTTAAAGAGGTAAATGGAGGGTGAGTGGTCTACACCCAACTCTGTCTCTGTATAAAGTAGAATAGCAATTATAAATAGTGCTGCCAATATAGGATTACTTACAGATCACCCATTTGTTTGGGACACTACATTTAATTCAGGTTGATGAGTAGTAAATTAAACGTACAGCTCTTCATTAAGTAGAATTCATATTCCAGGATAATATGGCAAATCAATTAACCATAACCCCATGGATTGTGACAATATTCTGGATATAGTATTGGCTATACATATATAACTTGCTATGTGATGCGCGTATTTTCTACATCACTTATTAACACCAGGGACAAGTGGGCAGTTTATCACTGTTTCATTGATAGAATGTATGAGGACATTCGGGGTCACATAATCTGCAATCAATTCCTTTATATTGTTGTCTGGTTTGACTTTGGCTTATACTTTCAATAAATGCTTTATTTAGTAGTATGTCATATATTTAATGAAGTTCTACAAATATTACTAGTTTTGTAAAGTTTTTTTCTTTTTTTTTTATCAGGATAATTATTAGACCTTTTTAATAACTTGGTATAAATGTCTTAAATAGACTATTAAAGGAAGAATATTTGGAGAATCTTACTGTCATTTGATTTACTAAGTTCCACAATCACTCAGAAGTTAAAATCTTCACTTAACAAGGCAGTAATTAACAGTTTAGCCGTATATAATAAACAGTCCACTAAGCATCACCCGAACATCTAAACAACATTAAAACATCTAACAGCAGCCAAATGGAACAAGTATCTCAAAATATAAACCATTTAGTTACTGTCTAATCAATTCACCCTGAAAAACTCAACCCAACTTCCCGACACCATACTGCCCAACATCCATTCATTAAGCAATTAATCAAAATCTAAGCACCCAAAAGGACATGACCTGTCTTTTAAACACTTGGCCAAATGTAGACAAACTAGCATGCACCGCAACCACTGCCGAGGTGGTACGGACATTACCAACAAGTAGGTATCTCACAGGAAAAGTCTCTCTTGGACATGTCATACAAACCACAACATGATGGCAACCATGTGCTATGCACTACCTTGTGTACGGTGGTTATATTTCCATGTACGCCTTGACCTGTTACACGTGAGATTAAAGAATTAAGGAATTTACGTTGCCCCATACCGGCATACTTAAAGTTCAAGGTTTTCAATGTTTAGTTCACTGCCCTTGCTATCAGCTGGCTCTAAGGGCCCCTTACCTATGGCAGAAGGTGGGTAACGCACCTTCTATTATTATTGGCATTTATATAGCTCCAACATATTCCGCAGTGCATTACAATATTATAACCTAAAAGTTGACATGTCAGGCAATATCTCAAGCTACATCCTTGGAGCTCATGCATCACTCTGCACCCCATGAGAAGCCAGTTATCAGGCTGCTCACCTTCAATGGCCAGGGTCTCTGACACAGCAAGCAGAAAGGCCAGAGTCCATCCCAAGCATCTCCAGGGAGCCAGCATGGTGCAGCCGGGGAACCGTATCCCTCCTGTGTCTCCTTCTCGGGGTTATTTGGTGTCTGTCGTGCTGCGTTTACTATCTGTCTGCTCTGTCTCCCTCAGGTGTGTTTTAAGAGCACTCTGTAACCTGACTCACTGCAGACACAGAGATCTACTGTTGTGAGTCATGCTCTGATTAAGTGCCCAACCCTTCACATCAACTTCACATATACACAAGTCCCAGCCCCAAACTGCCTCCAACCTTATATTTACACACAGCAAGGATAAGCAGCCTCTGCCATCCCAGCTGGCTGAGCATAATGGGAGGTGTAGCAGTTGGGCTGTTAGAGACTGCCTAACCCTGAGAGGGAAAAGGCTAAAAGAACACGCGGGCCTGGCCTGGTTAAACAAGCTGTAGGGTGGTCGGACATATTAATAAAGGCAAAGAGCTAAATCAGGAGCAATCACCATGGAAACCACGACAACACTTAACATTGAGGGGGAGATTTATCAAGGCAAAAAAAAAAGTGCTGATCTGGGGCAAAGTGCTAAATAACAGGTAATCACCATGGAAACCAATAGAATGTGTCTGAACATTCAGCTCTTCCAACCCAAATTAGCCCACCTCATCCAAATGTTTTGGGATGAGGAACACTTAATAAATTATGACTTGCTTTAGTTGACAGACATTTTGTATTCTGAGCAGTTTTCACACAAACTCTTGCCTGTGTCACTCACACAGCCTGCCCTGAGGTAGCCTATTCACATAATGCCATCTGGCTGGTTTACAATATTGAATGTTATTAATTAATGTGTTCACTCTTGGGAATTCAAAGAGAATTTCCTATTTTAGGTAAAAAATTGTCAATATAAAAACAGTTTCCAATTCAGGTTATTTTAAGGTAAAATTGTGAAATTCACTTTTTAATTCTGTTTGAATTTTCCGACAAATCCCATATTAGTAAATTAATATGAGTGTCATGCTGATAATTGCTATAAGAATGCCTCACCATATTTAGCGTTTGTAAGCTATATACATGTTACATAGATGTACCCCTGTATAAAGAGTGATGGGAGTTACAGTCCCAGCATCTCCAGTGCTCAGTTGGTGCTCTATGGATGTGGTGTATGCAGTCAGTTATATAATTCACCGTAACTACACAGACCGGTATGATCAGTGATATAGTAGTATTAGTCTCTGATAAATGTGCCCTAGCTGTTATGTAGCCGTTATCTCTCCAGTACCTGTTCTTGCGTTAATATCACTATCTGAATTAACGGGTGCAGGAGAATCAGGGCAATTTTTAAAAAATGTTTTCCTACTACAATCTCAGAGTCACAGATTCAAAACCCCATGTGGGCACTTGCCATGGCATAAAATATTATATAGGTACGGTCAGTAGTGGGATTAAAAATTTTTAGTAACGAGTTCCGACTTTTCATGTTTCCAACTCCACATGGTCGGCCCAAGACATTGTGCTGCCTGGGACCAAGACTCCATCCCGCCCCACCCCCCAAGTAATGTGCGCACACACAAGCACCTCAACGCAGTCACACATATATGCCCTCGTTGGCAAAAACACATGGGCGACAGGGTAATGCTATTAATGCAATAAATGCATAAACTTGGTATATCATGCCAACGTGTGGCTCCAAAATGTCTGCTAGTGCCATCTCTTTGCCCTTAGCCTCACTGTGTCATATCTCTGCCACCAGTTTCTCTGTGCCATCTCCCTTCCATCTCTCTGCCCTTCGCCTCACTATGTCATTTTTCTCCCACCAGCATCTCTTTGCCATCTCTCTGCCACCAGCACACGGGTGACAGTTTGTGTGGGATGGTGAAAGTTTGAGGGGGATGGTGACAGTGTGTGAGGAGGACATTGTGTGGGATGGTGATAATTTGTGTGGAGGGTGATCGTGTGTGTGGGAGTTGACAGTGTGGGAATGGTGACAATATGGAAGGTGGTGAGTGTGGGAGGTGGTGACAGGGGGGGGGTAGCGTGTGGGAATGGTGGCAGTGTGGGGGGATGGTGACAGTGTGGGAAGTGGTGTAAGTGTGGGATGTTAAAATGTGAGGGGATGGTGACAGTGTGTGGGGTGATCGTGTGAGAGGGGGGCCGTGTGGAAAGTGGTGACAGTGGGAGGGGGCTAGTGACAGTGGAGGGAAGGTGACGATGTAGGAAGTGGTGACAATATTCAAAGTGGTAACAGTGGGGGAGGATGGTGACAGTGGGGGTGGTGGTAGTGTGTGGGGAGGCAGTGGCTTAGTGAAGTGTGTAATTTATTCTCTGGTGGACCAGTGGTATCCCTCCCACTGACTCTGACTCTGGAAAACTACATGGAGGGGCCCCACACCCGGCGGCATACAGGGCAAGCCGCCGGGACCCCTCACCAATTTTAATCACAGGTTTGGCGAACTTGTTACATTTTAGTAACAGGTTTGTGCAAACCGGTGTGAACCGGCTGAATCCCACCACTGGGTACAGTGCCCACAGCATAAAGACAAATCAGGGTAACGTGTGGCATTTCTTTCAGCAGTGCCATATATTACCCTGACGATCAGACACATGAAATCCTAATTATAGTTTGTTTCTTGATTTCACAGAAAAAAATAAATCTTACTCTCTCTAATAATACAAGACCATGCGTATGGCAAGGTTATAGGGGCCAGGCTAGGAGAGACAGGAGCTGCATGGAGGGGGCAGGGACAAGGAAGGAAGGAAAGGAGGGGGTGCAGGCTGCAAGAGCCAGCCCCCAACTCCCAGCATCCTCAGTCTGCAGAATGGTCACCATGGAAGCCACCCTCCAGCACACAAAAGATAGGAAACTGTAGGGTGGCTATAACTGTATATTTTGACCTGTATGTCTGTCAGCGTATGTGTATCTGTGTTTGTGTATCTGTATGCCTGTCAGTATGTGTGTGACTCTTTGTCTATATCTGTGTCTGTCAGTGTGTATTTCTGTGTGTCTGCCAGTGTGTGTGCGTGTATCGGTGTGTATCTGTGTGTGTGTATGCGTGCATCTGTATTTTTATATGGAATTGTTTACCTTTACTTGAAAAATGAGGCTCTAATAACTTATCTGCAGCAGGAAGAAGTTTAGACTTTCATTTTGGCTCTACCTACTGCCAAGCTATGCAGGTCTGGCATATAGGAATAGAGTGATGTTACTCTGTTCTGATGCCGCATGCTGGCAACAAAACCAACGTGCCAATGTCACTGAGGTTTTCCCTGCTTGGGGATGTGTCATGTATGGGTTATGGATGTAGGATAACAAATAATGCAGCCACAGGCTGCCCAATCCTGTTTTCCTTTTTTCTCTGTATACAACCAAACACTGCTCTGGCTTTTTCAACTGGTAGAGGTAGAAAAGTTCCCATACCTTGCATGGATTACCACTATGTGGTGACTGGACCATTCCTTTAATTACGCTACTCAGTGGTCCATAACGTATATAGCAAACATTCATCTCTAAGCTCCTATTGTGCCAAAGAAGATAAAGTGCTATATAAATACATTATAACAATATAGAACAAACCTAAAACCAGATAGACACATACTTTTTCTGACATTTAAGCAATTTTGGTTACTAAATTCTACAAACCTGTTTTAATTCCAGATATGTATATTATAATCAAATTAATGGAACTACTGTACTGACATATATTGTGAGAAATACTGTAAAAAAGTAGTATATACCCGGAACTGCCTCCCGATTGAACTGGAAACAGCTAGCAAAGTAAAGATTTGGAATGCTCAGGGCACAGGAAACTATTCTAAAGAACGATTTTGCAAACAGGGGAATGGGTTCTTAGACACTATGATAATACTGTTTACTTCATTTGCAGGTAGCCCAACCCTAGAAGTGTACATGGGGCGTTGAATTGAGGGCTGAAGCTGTGTGATACAGACAGGAAGCAGTCTGATAATCAGACATCACCTGAGGGAATGATTGGTGCAGGACTGATGAACCGCAGACCATGTCTGGAGGGAAGGAAGGCGAAGGCTGAAGTGAGACACCTCACACTGTGTACCCTGGGGCAACACAAACAAAACATGGAAGAAAGGAAGAGGTGTGGATGAAATACTCAGCTAGGTGTCACTGCCAAGTTCAACGTCACACATAGCAACAGGAGTGACAGCACTTTACTCTCCCAATAATCCACTTGCTAAAACTAGTTAGAATAGGAATGTACTAAATATGTTAAATAAATCTTATCATCGTACATAACAAAAATCTCTTAAAGGAAAAAAAGTATTTTTATTATTAACGAAAGTAAAATATTGTATTGTTTTATAATAAATATAAATTAAAAACTCTTTTTAGTGAATCTTTTGGCTTACCTTTCATCTATGGAGGCAGCCATTTTTATATATTTTTGGTCAGAAGGACCACCAGTTGTGGTGACCATGAGATGCTTAGTACTTGCACATAATGTCAGAATTCATAAAAAAAAACACGCTAGTTCATTTCCTTTATGGTTTTTAGGTTGGATAAGCTGCTTCTAACTAAAGAGGACCTAAACATGGCCTTGGAGCAAGCAAAGCCAGTTGATCAACTGAGAAGTATTTACTTACAAGTGTCTAGAACAAAATAACAAGCAAAGAGTCTGTAATACATGTAACATTTTACTTATATTAAAGGGTTACTCCAACCATCAGTGATTTGAAGTGGTCCTGGTGGTAGGAGTCTTAATGTGCGAAACACTGCACATATGGAGACATTTGCACTTGTATGTTGGGGGCTAGTTACACCCAGGGCAGGACTGGGGATTCCAAAGCAGCCCTGGAAAAAAATCTATGCCAGCCCCATAAGTCATTGCGCCATATATTGTCGCGTGTAATATGTAAGGCTATGTCTTGCCACCCTAGATGATTGAGATATATATAATATTGGTCCTTTCCGAGTAAAATTTGTAATTATACAGTAAGCATACTCACATGCACACACAGACAATCTCACTGACACAAGCTGATTGATACACAGCCTCATAGACAAACAATCTCACTGATATACATAAGGTCATTGACATAAAAACACAAGCTCACTTAGTAGCAGGCACACACACACATAAGCCCACTCACTAGCAGGCATGCACACACACACAGCTTAATGTAGTGGCTCTGGTGTCTATAGTCTGTCCCTGCAGGCTTTTCAATGTAAACACTGACTTTTTAGAGAAAAGGCAGTGTTTACATTGCTTCCTAGTGACAGACACTCAGACGGTCACTAGAGGTGCTTCCTGTGTCAGTGCGGATTTGCTGAGATCATCAAGCTTGATGATCTCAGGCGTAGAGGCAGGGCCAGTCGAGGAGAGACCAGCAAGACGTGGGGGAAAAAAAAAGGTGAGTAAAAACACACATACACACACACATACCATGACAGACACACACCATGACACAGACAGACCGTGACACAGACACACACACACTGTGACACAGACAGAAAAACAGACACACCATGACAGACAGACACACCATGACAGTCACACACCTTAAAAAAGAAACACACACACCATAACACAGACAGATCGTGACACAGACACACATTTCATGACACAGACAGACACACACACCACGACACAGAGAGACCGTGACACCGACACACACACCATGACAGACACACACACCATGACACAGACAGACTGTGACACAGACAGACACACATTACATGACAGAGACACACACAATGACACAGACACACATTGCATGACACAGAGACACACACACCATGACACAGACAGACACACACAATGACACAGACACACACACACCATGACACAGACAGACACACCATGACAGACACACACACAAATGACACTGACACACATAATTGCTACCTGTGTGCTGGCATGGGGAGCTCTGATGGCGGCCGCATGGGGGAGCTGGCTCTTCTGGCGGCTGCAGGGGGAGCTGGTTGTCCTGTCTCTGCTCCCCTGCCCCAGTGCACTCCCAGGCCCGGACTGGGAATTCAAAGCAGCCCTGGAAAAAAAATGTATGCCAGCCCCATAAGTTATTGTGCCATGTAATGTGTATGTGTACACTGGCGTACATATAGCGGTCGCAGGGGTCGCAGCTGTGCCCAGCCGGCCTGCAGACCCCTGCGACCAGCTCCCCATCATCATCATTTGCGGCCCCAGCCCGTGCGGTTAACTGCCGCGGCCACATTTTAAGGTGCCCATCGGGTGGCCCATGCTGTCAGGGCCACCCGATGGGTATGGATTTTCAGGGGGCCCGGTCAGCGCTGCATCATTTTGAGATCATCACACGCTGGGAGGAAGTGACTCCCCGTCACTCATCCCAGCTATCACTGAGAGCCTGCGCGGGAGGAAGCAGAGGAAGTCAGAGTAGGAACTCTGACTCCCATCAACCTGAGCCACCACTGGATCCCAGGGGAAAGTCACCCTCCTGCACTTAAAAAGGTAGGAAACAGGAGGGTGACTTAAATATTATGTGTATGTTTGTTTGTATGTATGTATGTATGTATGTATGTAGGTGTCTGTCTGTATTTATGTATGTGTGCCTGTCTGTTTGTATGTATGTGTCTTTGTATGTATGTCTTGTGTGTCTTGTGTGTGTGTGTGCCTGTCTGTTTGTATGTATGTTTGTCGTGTGTGTGTGTCTGTTTTTATGTATGTATCTTGTGTATGTGTGTGCCCGTCTGTTTGTATGTATTTATGTGTGACTGTCTGTCTATCTGTATGTATGTGTGCCAGTTTGTTTCTATGTATGTGTCGTGTGTGTATGGGAAGGGAGTTAGAGGGGGGGCCCCATGGATCAGTTTTGAACCGGGGACCCATGGGTTGTGTGTGTGTGTGTGTGTGTGTATGGGGAGGGAGTTAGAGCGGGGGCCCCATGGATCAGTTTCGAACCGGGGACCCATGGGTTGTGTGTGTGTGTATATTATATATATATATATTACACACATACATATACAGTTCAATCACTGTTTTAATACCGGGTGCTAATTAGGCGATTTAGGCAGCCGTCTAAGGCCTTGCGCTGCCTGGGGCCTCGCAGCCACCTAAATCACCTTAGGACAGACTGTGTCAGGTCCTCGGTCAGTGACACCAGCAGTGGCCCCGGCGGCTTGCTCTGTATGCCGCTGGTTGTGAGGCCCATCCAGTCTGCCAGGCCAGAGAGCGCCAATCGCAGACACAATGTGCAGAGCTGCAGACCATGTGTCTAGCGAGACCTGGCCAATCAGAGCGTTGCCGCGGGTTACCATGGCAACGCTCTGACTGGATCTCGCAAGATACATGGTCTGCAGGTCTATGGAGCTGCAGACTGCATTATGGCCACCGGACCACCAGGGAGCTATAAAAAGGTATTTAATTCCTTACCAGCACTTCCTGCCTACCTCCCAACTTTATCACCCCCCCTCACTCCATCAATAGCCCCACTCCATCAATACAGTCACTCCATTAATACCCCCTCCCTCACTCCATCAATAAATACCCCCTTCCCTCCATTAATACTCCCCTTCACTCCATCAATACACCCCTCCCTCAGCTTACTGAAACACACTCACTACACACACACTTACTACCAACACTCACTACACACATTCACTACACACACTCACAGTATTTAATCCTACCTGGCACTGGAGTATTCTCTGGGAGGCCACACTCTTAGGCCTGTTCCTGCAGCTAGGTCCACTGCTTGCATGCAGGAGGCAGGGCTTCCATACGGGGGCGGAGCTACAATGCGGGGGCGGAGCTACCATGCTGGACCAGTAAGTGCGAAGGAAGGTGCTGGGAAGGGAGACTCAGTGCTCCCTGCGGCCAGCACCAGCCACCAGCACTTGCCTCCTGAATTCCCTCGGAATGACAGAAGCTGTCACAGTCCGAGGGAAAAATTATTTAAATAAAACATTAAGGCTTCCTGTCGGCCCCAGGTGCCCGCAGCCCACCGGGAAGATTCCCGGTATCCCGGTGGGCCAGTCTGGCCCTATGCACTCCCTAATGAGACCGGGGCCGGAATATGACGTCTCATTAAGCGGCGCGCTGGGGAGGGGGAGCAGAGACAGAACACCCAGCTCCCCCTGCGGCCACCAAAAGAGTTCCCTCTGCGGCCGCAGGTGAGCCAGCTGCTTGCCCGCTGCTTCTCCTTCACTCCTCCGTTTCTTGTATTTTTATTTATTTATAATTAAAATTTCCTCCCTCCCCTCTCCGCTGACTCAGGGTGCACGGTCCAATCAGACTTCTCTATCAGATTGGACCACACACGGCCCCCTGCTGACATCAGATATACCCGGCACTGGATTGCAGGTAATATTAAACACTATTTCTTTTAATTTTCAATAGAGAGGACCTATTAAAAAGTCTATTAGGGCATGCTTATCTTAAAAAAGCCAACTGTAGCAAACAGTTGGAGTAACCCTTTAAGGATTTCAAAAATCATGACTGTTTGACATGCTATCTCAAATCAGGGAACCTATACCTATTCAGTGGCATATTTTTTAAAAAATTGCATCTGCTCAGAAAGTGCCTAGTCAATTGACAGGCTTGTGTGTGGGGTGCAAGATGAAGCACTGCAGAGGAGACTGCTTGCAAGACAGAATTTAACTTTTATTATTGCACAAGAGGAAGCGCTTGCAAATGAGGCTGCATATGTCCATTCAAAAGACATTCAATCCTCCTCCAGCAAAGAGAACTCACCTGAAATAAATCTAGTGAAGAAGACTGATGTTAAATCAAAAGACTTTTCACCACGCACTGATGTCACAGCTCCATTTAAAGGAAATTGTTAGGGATAAGTTGCGGTGGAAAACACAGGCATAATACATGTCGTTTTCGAAATGCAGTTTGCCACACATGTAAACGTACAGGTCACATACAGACAGTTTGCCAAAGACAAGCCAGTGGAATTCAGACCAAATATAAGAATGTGAATAAAATACAAACCTCTTTTAATACTCCACATACCGTTTCAGTGAAATGACTGCAGGTGTTTACTCAAATGACTATGTGAATAAAGTGGAAAATTCTCCATCAGGACTGAAGATTTACACTGAAATTGAGCTGCAAGATGTTCCGTGCAAAATGGAAGTAGATTCTGGGTGTGCATATTCTTTGATTTCAGAAGAGACATTTACATTGTTATGGCCTCATAATTCTCCTTCAATAGTACCTTGTGATATTCATCTTGTGGACTACAACAAACAGGCTGTGGATGTTAAAGGGACTTGTTTTATACCAGTAAAATATGGTGAATTCAGAGGACACTTATGTGTAATAATTACTAAGGGACAAAGAGCAAGTTTGCTAGGTAGAAAGTGGTTTGAACCTTTAGGAATTTCATTAATTGGAGTTAATAATGTATCCACAGATATTCTACAGAATGTGATTGATAAATTTAGTGCAGTTTTTGAAGAAGGTCTTGGCATGTTTAAAGGCTCTCCTGTTTCTTTTGTATTAGATTCAACAGTACCCCCAATTCGAATGAAGCCTCGCAAAATTGCATTAGCTCTCAGACCAAAAATAGATGCTGAGATTACACGTCTTGTGGAACAAGGTATACTTAAACTCGTAACACACCCAAAGTGGTGTACACCCATAGTTCCGGTCATGAAACCCAATGGGGATGTCAGAATCTGTGCTGACTGCAAATCAACAAAGCGTTGCAAGAGCATCCCTATCAAATTCCAGCTGTTAATCAAATTCTTACTACTTTGGCAAGAGGTATTTGCCAAGTTGGATATGGCTCAAGCCTACCAGCAGTTACCTGTGGATGATGAGGCTGCTGATGCACAAACGATAATAACAAACAAAGGAGCTTTCTGAGCAAGACGTTTGCAGTTTAGAGTTTCCATTGCTCCTGGCATATTCCAGAATTTAATGGAGGACCTCTTATCTGGACTTCCAGGTGTAGTGCCTTATTTTGATGACGTTCTTATTGGAGCAGATTCTATACAGTCATTGGCTGCACAGCTACAACTTGTTTTACAACGTTTTCTTGATGCTGGTCTAAAACTTAAAAAAGAAAAGTGTGTTTTTGGTGTAAGCAGCATGGATTTCCTTGGTTACCGAGTTGACACACAGGGCATCCATCCAACTGATTCTAAGGTTGAAGCTATCCATAGAGCTCTGGTTCCAACAAACAAACAAGAACTGCAAGCTTTCCTAGGGTTTCTTAATTTTTAACATTCTTTTCTGCCTGATAAAGCCACTGTTGCTACACCTCTGCATCGTCTACTAGATAAAGATGCTCCATGGAAGTGGACTGACGTTCATACTACCGCTTTCAGCGCTGCTAAAAAACTGTTGTCTTCTGACAGTTTGCTCGTAACACTATGATTTGGAGAAACCGCTCAACCTCACCTGCGATGCTTCTCCGTATGGCATAGGGGCTGTATTGAGCCACACTTTGAGAAATGGGGTTGAGGCTCCTGTTGCGTTTTATTCACGGACTTTACCTACTACAGAGAGGAATTGTGCCCAAATTGACAAGGAGGCTTTAGCTATTGTGTCCGGTGTAGAAAAGTTTCATGACTATTTGTATGGGCGGAGGTTTACTATTATAACAGATTATAAACCTTTACTGGGTCTGTTCACCAGCAATACTCCCACTCCTCAAATAATTTCACCACGCATGCTCTGGTGGTCCCTTAGGCTGAATGCCTATGATTGTGAGTTCAAGTATCGTCCTGGCAAGGATGTCACACATGCTGATGGATTAAGCCGATTACCTTTGCCTTCTCCTGACTTCCTTGTTCCTCCTATGTCTGAGATCCTCATGTTGGAATCCATTCCAAACCCTCCGTTACATGCAAGTGACATTGCTTGTATGTCTGCCAAGGATCCCTTGCTGTCCCGTGTGCTCAACTGGGTTTGGAGGGGGTGGCCAAAATTAAAAGTGGAAGACAAGTTCAAACCATTTGTAGTGCGCTAACATGATCTGCCCATAAAGGGTACCTATTATGGGTAAACAGAGTGGTAATTCCAAATGCAGGACAAGCTCGAGTAATGCATGCTCTTCATGAAGGACATCCTGGAATAGTTTGCATGAAAGCTTTAGCAGAAGTTATGTTTGGTGGCCTAAAATGGATGAAGTTATTGAAAAGTGGGTGAAGAACTGTGTACCATGCCAATCTACTCGTCATGCTCCACCTAAAGCCTCAGTACATCCTTGGGAAGTGACTAGGTCACCTTGGTCCCGTTTACACATAGATTTTGCTGGCCCTTTTCACGGACAGATGTTGTTTTAAGTAGTTGACTCCTTTTCAAAATGGTTAGAAGTTATTTCAGTTACATCTGCTACCTCAATCACAGTCATAAAGATTCTAAGGAGGCTGTTTGCTACACATGGGTTGCCAGATACAATTTACCTCATCAGAATTCAAAATTTTCATGGCAAGTAATCTTATTCGACATGTTACAATTGCACCATTTCACCCATCATCAAATGGTCAAGCTGAGCGTATGACTCATTAAAGAGAATTATTGAAGGAGATTGGAATTGTAGATTTGCAAATTTCCTTCTGCAACAACATGTGACACCTTGCTCAAGCACCGGTAGTAGTCCAGCAGAGCTCCTTATGAACCGGCATCTTAAAACTTGTCTGGATTGTTTACATCCTGATTTGACAACTGGGTTACAAGAGAAGCAAGAATTGAAATTCAATAAGAACTATAATGCTTCTACTGTGAGAGTATTTGCACCTGACAGTGCTGTCTATGTCAGAAACTATGTTTCTGGGCCTAAATGGATACCTGCAAAAGTACTTGTGGCCACAGGACCTTTGTCATACAAAGTACAAATTCCTGATGGTAGAATATTACAAAGGCATGTCGATCAGATTGGGGAACGGAGTGATGAGATTGTGCCTGCTGCTGGTCCCAGTCATACTGGGTTTTCTATGATACCAGATGATGTTGAACCACTGGATGATACAGGTCTCAGTTCTCCAGGAGTTGTTGTTGAAGAACCAGTTCTGTGTGGCCCATCTGACAGAGCACAGGAAGAAGGGATGGGCTGAAGGTCCAGGTGAAGCAGTTCCAAACATGGTTTTGGGGCACCCAAGACAAAATATTAAACCTCCCAGTTATCTCAAAGACTTTGAGGTCTAGGGGGGAGGAGTGTTATGTATTGGGATTTATGCAGTCCACCTTCCAGTAGATGGCAGCATAGTGAAATTATGCACTTGTTCTGTTGTGTTATTATTATTATTATTATTGCCATTTATATAGCGCCAACAGATGTTAGTCTCTCTTGTGTTATGTCATTATGTGTGTGTACTGAAGTAAAGAGAAGTTCTATTTTACTACAATGTCTGAGAGCCATTTTGTGAATATATAACATGCTAATACACTAAATGTATCCATATTCTTTCTTTGTTGCCAGCCTCTAAGGAATTTTTGTTATTAAAGCAAGAAAGAGACAAAGACAGGAAACAGCCGGTACCCCGGTCCTTTAATAATTGGCTTCAGGTTTTTGTATTTTTGCTAGTGTTTATTGTGAGCGTCATGCAGATAAGGTCTTTTTCATCATCTAGAATCTATATTAGAGGCTTTCCAAAATTTTGGTGGATTATCTAGGTTCAATTATGATTAAATATTTAGTCAGAAATTATCGGTGCTTAAGAATTTGAAATGGGGTATGAAGGATGTCGGTTCTTGGGTAAGCATTTTGCTACCAAACAGGATTCCACAGAATCAATATAGGCCAAAGACTCAGGCAAGTGGGTTGCAAGTACGCCCTAACAGTGTTTATTGGTCTCTTAATGAGTCCCACTGTAAATGGCCTAATTTTTGCAGGTTCAGACATCAATGCAGTAATTGTGCGGGGAGTCATCTGTCCTTTCTGTGCTTTAAGAGGCAGGGTGACCATGCCAGACAGCAGACTTCTTAGAGCATGGACCACAGTGAAAGTACAAAATCTGCTCCCTTATTTAAAATGCTATCCACATCAGCAGATAGCGCAGTTAATTAAAAAAGCTTTTTATTTGGTTTTAGAATTCCTGTTTGTAGTTCATCAGTTCAGTTTGTTGAAAATCTTAGTTTAGTTAGGTTAAATACTAATATAGTTAGAGAGAAGATTGACAGAGAAATATCTTTAGGGAGAGTGGAAGGACCGTTTTCAGTTCCGACTTTTCCATATTTTAGAGTGCCGCCACTTGGTTTAGTTCCCAAGAAGGAAAAAGGTACCTATAGATTAATTCACCATTTGTCTTACCCACAAGGTGCATCGTTGAATTATGAGGTGGATACTTCCATTATTTCTGTGTCTTACACTTCCTTTGAAGATGTGCTGAAATGGGTAAGGAAGTGCGGTCAGAATGCTCTTGTGTCACAAGTTGACATTGAGTCAGCATTTAGGTTACTTCCTATACATCCCGACTGCTTTGGTTCATTGGGCTTCGAATTTGAAGGAAAATTTTATTTTGACAAATGTATGCCTATGGGTTGTTCTGCTTCTTGTTTTTATTTTGAAAGTTTTTCGAGTTTTTTGGAATGGGTTCTTAAACAGGTTTCGGGTTTACATTCAGTTATTAATTATTTGGATGATTTTCTTTTTATTGGGAAAGCTGAATCTTCTGATTGCTTTCATTTATTGCAAATCTTCATGTCCATTGCTCAACAATTTGGCATTCCTTTGGCAAAAGAAAAGACAGTTTGGCCTGGTACATGTTTGCAATTTTTAGGTATAATTATTGATTCTGAAAGAATTGAGTTTCGTTTGCCTGAAGATAAAATTGTCAGAATGAAGCGCAAAATCTCTCATTTATTAGATGTTAATAAAACAACAGTAAATAAATTGCAGTCTGTGTGAGTTTTACTAAATTTAGCTTCATGAGTAATGCCAATGGCTGTGGCTTTTTCCAGACATATTTCCAGAGCTTTAGCTAGTTAAAAAAATATCATCATGTTAGATTTTATAGAAAGATTAAAGTAGATTTACATGTTTGGAATGCTTTTTAATGCAACTTTAATGGTTCCACGATTTGGCAAAGTGATTTTGTATCCAATTGGGATTTGGATATTTTCACGGATGCAGCTGGTTCTCAAGGCTTTGGTATATACTTTCATGGTAGTTGGGCAGCAGCTGGTTGGCCCCGGACGTGGGTTGAGAATGGTTGCACAAGAATGATTACTCTTTCTGAACTATTTCCGATAGTCATAGCCCTGGAGGTTTGGGGCTCTGAATTAGAAAACAAGAGGATTACTTTTCATTGTGACAATCTAAGGGTTGTTAGGGTAATCAATGTAACCCGGTGATCAATTTATTGAGACAATTGGTTTTTATTTGTTTGGTAAATAATATATGGGTAAAAGCCAAGCATGTAAGTGGAAAATGTAATTGTATAGCTGATGCTTTGTCCCGTTTTGACTTCAAGTCTTTCAGATCCCTTGCACCTCTAGTGGACGAAGTTGGAATGAAGCTGTCAGAAAACATCTGGGAGCTAACTTCACCCAGTTAAGCCATTTGTTGGGTTTATCCAGTGGCGTACATACCAGAGTCGCAGGGGTCGCGGCTGCGACCGTGCCCGGCCCACCAGGGGGCCCGGACGCCCCTGCGACCCGGTGTGTACCCACTGGGCCAGACTCTTCCCCTGGGAGGCACAGGAGGCGGCCACCCCAGGGCCCCCCCGAGGCTGGCCCTGCTGACACACGGCAGGCGGGTGGCCGGTCGGGCAGGCGGGCGCCCGAGGGAGCACTCAGTGCTTCATCTTCAGCTCCCTCGCGCACCGCACTGATACCGCAGCTTGAAGATGACATCATCTTCCGGCGCCAGCATCCCTACGCGGCGCGCGAGGGAGCTGAAGAGGAAGCACTGAGTGCTCCCTCGCGCGCCCGACCGGCCACCCGCCCAGGAGCCCAGCAGCACCACTGGACCCCAGGGAATCCCCCCAGCACTCCAAAAGGTAAGGAGGCTGGGAGGATTACATTTAAATAAAAGCATGTGTTAGTGTGAGTGTTAATGTTAGAGTGAGTGTTAGAGTGTGTGTGAGTGTTAGTGTGAGTGTTAGAGTGTGTGAGTGTTAGTGTGAGTGAGTGTTAGAGTGTTAGTGTGAGTGTTAGAGTGTGTGTTAGTGTTAGAGTGAGTGTTAGTGTGTGTGAGTGTTAGAGTGTGTGTCTGCTAGTGAGTGTCAGTGAGTGTGTTACTGTGTGTGTCTTAGTGAGTCTGTTTGATGTCTGTTAGTGAGTGTGTGTTTGTCAATGAGAGTGTATGTTTTGTAAGTGAGTGTGTATGTATGTCTGTCACTGAGTGTGTCTCTGTCAGTAAATGTGTGTGTCTGTTAGCTAGTGTGTATGCGTCTGTAAGTGAGAGTGTGTGTGTCTTCAGTCTTTACCGGAGCTGAGAGGCTGAGGGATCCCCAGCGCCAAGGGAGTCCGGCGCTGGAGATCCCTCAGCCTCTCAGCTCCGAATGCGACCGCGCACGCATTCAAACCGCCCATAGGAAAGCATTACTCAATGCTTTCCTATGGACGTTCAGTGTGCTCCTCTAGCGGCTGTCAGTGAGACAGCCACTAGAGGCTGGATTAACCCTCAGTGAAACATAGCATTTTCTCAGAAACTGCTATGTTTTCAGCTGCAGGGTTAAAACTAGAGGGACCTGACACCCAGACAACTTCATTGAGCTGATGTGATCTGGGTGTCTGTAGTGGTCCTTTAACCCCTTGAGGACCAAACTTCTGGAATAAAAGGGAATAATGACATGTCACACATGTCATGTGTCCTTAAGGGGTTAAGTGTGTGTGCATCTGCATGCACTGGTGTACATACCGCGGTCGCAGCCCTGTAACCCCTGCGACCAGGTGCCCACCGCCATGTGTTGTGGCCTGGCCCGCGCGCGGGGGGGGGCCCACGGATCAATTTTCGCACCGGGGCCCCATGGGTCATGTGTACGCCACTGGGTTTATCGTTATCTGCAACCACTTGGGAAGCATACTTGAATGCATGGGAGGAATGGCATCGGTTTATGGTTATTTAAATAACGACGCTACTGATCCCACTATACAGGATGCAGTTCAATATGTTGTTAAATTTCAGGCTGGTGCATCCAAGCTTGTATTTAACCCCTTAAGGACACGACATGTGTGACATGTCATGATTCCCTTTTATTCCAGAAGTTTGGTCCTTAAGGGGTTAAAAGAGCCCTATTAGGCATTTCTTTTTTTCTTAAAGTATTGGGGGAAAAAAGTCTGTTTTTAAAGAATTCATAATTCAGCAAATGTTAAAAGGGGCATGGTTAAAAAAAAAAAAAAAAAAAGCAAGCACCAGTTCAAGATAACAGATCCCCTCTCTCTTTTCATATATTGGGTGATTTGGTAAATAATTTGAGCTCCATTTGTAGAGATACATTTGAGACCCAGCTTTTTACCACTGCTTTTATGTTAGCGTTTTTTGGAGCCTTTAGAATCAGTTTCTGCTAACAAGTCTTGCCATTTGGGTATAAAATTTAAGGATGTACATTTACAGGATGGGAGTTAAAAAAATTTAATTTTAAGAAGATCAAAAACTGATCAGGAAGGGAAAGGTCAATGGGTTCAGTTAGGTGCTATACATCATTCGTTATGCCCAGTTAAGGTAGTCATGGCTTATTTAAATATTCATCCAAGGGTTCAAGGTAGTCTTTTAAAATACCGGTCAGGGGTCCCTCTTTCTAAATTTCAATTTGAAAGGTTCTTCAGTTATCATGTAAAGGGTTGGGTATTGATAAAAAAGATTACATCTCATTCGTTTCATATAGGTGCTGCAACAGAGGCTGTATCACATGGTCTTTTGAATGAGTTGTTTAAGAAAGTGGGTCGATGGTCCTCAAACAGATTTAAAATTTATGTTAGACCTTGCTTTCTATTATGCTGACTTGGCTTTTTCTGTTTCAGATACAAGACCAGTTATTGTATGGATAGTAGGCCATTCTTTCATCCACTGGGCACATGGAAGTGTTGTGGAGAGGTCCTAAGGCGAGAACTTGAGTTTTGATAATGAGACAGTTTTAAATTATTGGGTTGGTATAAGGGGTTTATTAAGGGATGATGTTTTTAAAGTTTTGCAAAGCTGTTTGTCCAAATTCCTCGTCCACATGTTATTATTTTTCATTATGGTGGGAATAATGTAGGCAGAGTCAAGTCAGTGGTTTTGTTTCATCAACTTAAGGAGGATGTTTTTCATTTTAAGCAAATGTTCCCAGACTCGTTAATTATTTGGTTTGAAATAGTCCCAAGGTTAATTTGGTTGCGCAATACTAAGCTTAGAGCTTTAGAGAGGGTTTGGCGCAAGCTTAACAAAGCCATGGAGAAATTTATGCCATCAGTTGGTGGTTTTTCTTTTCGTCGTGTCGGCATTGAGGGGCAGTGCAAAGGTTTGTTTATTAGGGATGGTATTAATTTATCTGATGTTGTTTTGGATATTTTTAATTATGAAAATTATGATTTACAGTGCATGAATGATAAGGCTGTGGGCTGCAGCATTAGTTGCATGCTGCAGCGGGTGGGGTTGAGGTCACCTACTTAATTTAAAGGGGGGGGGGTGGACTAGCTGAGTTTCGTTATCATTTTGTTTAAGTTTTGGTTAATAGGGCGGAACTCTGGTGAGTTATGTGTTAAATCTCTGCGGGTTTAAACACCGGAGAGGTTTGGTTACAAATTAAGTGTTTTAAAGTAAATAAGTTACGTTTGTATTAATTTTTAAACTAAATAAAAGATCACGGCCTTTTCAGCACACATCTGAGTCTGTGTTTTTGTTATTATATTTTCTGTGCCTTACTATGTTATGTATTACATTGCTTTTATTATGTGTTGATCTGAATTAACCCCTGCTGAGCACATGGATTGTAGTGTTGGATGTAACGTTGCATCTTCGCAGGCTTTGGAAATCACCACCATTCCACTTGTCAACTGTGGGCCCGCTGCCATTCCTAATTAACACAGACCTGTAACAAACTCCGATATTTACAAAACGGAATTGTCAAAAATACAAGTGGGAATTCCAATTTTAAGAACAAAACCGCTGAGCTGAAAACCTAGTGGAGTTGGACAATGTTTCCACTCTGCTTCTTTATCGTAAAATTATAATTTCTGTAATGCATCTACAGGTTAGTGAACAGCCCCGTCTCTGTTCCCGAGTTAGTGTTATAATGCGATTGAAGGATGAGAACTAAAGCAGTAATAGCTGTGAAATATAAGGTAACAGCTTGTTTCGGGCTGGGGCGGTTTTACAAAAATCAATTCGCATCATTAGGATTCTATTGAAAACTAAAATAACAGCACAATTATTTATGAGTTGTCCTGCTTGACAATCTAGTACAATCTAGCTAAATAAACGTCCTTTGTGCTTTAAAGTGCATTTTTAGAAATCTACCTTGCTTAAGGGGAATATTTAGATATTTTTCAACAAACAGGGTGGTGGGAGTGGTACAAGGAGCCCCTTACAACCAACAAATTAAAAAGAGCTTATATGATGTATATCTCCTACTACTATTAAGACATTTCCTGGCCAAAGACTGCCTCTTTAAAAAATCCATGGCTAATAATTTACCCGTAGGGCAGAAGTTAATTCTCCAGGCTATTTTTGGAGTTTTTCAGGGGGACTGGATCAAACTTTTTTTTTTTTTTAATATTTATTTTTTATTGAAGGTTTTTCAAAGGTAAAGATCCAGTACACAGTTGTTTCATAGTGTATACAACGAGTATTCAGCGGGTTACAGGATAATATATTTGTACTTTAAAGTTATACAGTAACATCATCTGCCTCCGTGTACTATGTAACATTTTATCGAAGCTGGTTTGCAATTACTCTTCAATTGGGTTGGTATTACAATTCAAATAAACGTAACAAAGGTATATACACAAACAAATATACAGGCAAATCATAATAGTTTGTATCCAGCATTTCCTGCGTACTTTGACCATGTCAGCTCACATAAGTCACCGTCCATGTTTCCCTGGGCCGCCCTGACTCTTCTGGGTCCCCTTCTCCCCTCTCACCCTCCCTGGTGTTTCTGTCTCTCATACCATGTCTCCCAGATATTCCATGTGTTTTGGAACCTTTCCGTGGCCCTGGCGTTGTCAGTGGACATTTTCTCGTATATATAGAATTGTTGTATTTTGTCTGCCAATTGGTGGATGGCTGGGCAGCGAGGTGTTTTCCAGTTTAGAGCTATCAGGTTTCTAGCGGCCATTAAAACTATCCCTATCAATTGTGTGTGGTTTTTTTGTGTTGTTTCGGGGAACAACAAGAGTAGGCAGGTCGTTATGTCCATGGGGAAGTCTCTAATGCCGAGATCTTTCAACAGGGTTTGAACATCTCCCCAGATAGGTTGTATCCCTCCACAATGCCACCATATGTGTGGCAGGGTTCCCTCTTCCACACCGCATCTCCAACATTTGGTGGAAACGTCTGGGTACATTCTGTGTAGTCTGGTGGGTGTCATGTACCACCTATATAGTAGTTTGCGATGCGCTTCAATATGTGAGTAGCACTTGGTCCACTTTTTTATCCCATTTAGGGCCAGCATCCACCTTTCCTCTGTCATGACTGTCCCCCTCTCAGTCTCCCAGTGCTGTTTGCATGTCATCGGTTTTTGTGGTGCTAGGTCAAGCCATGCTTTGTAGCAAAGTGATAGGGCTTTGGGTTTCATCGGGGCTGTCCAGCATCTGTGGGGTATCAGTCTCGCTGCTACCGCAGGAGTAGGCCCAGTGTGAGGTGTGCCCTTGACGTGTGTGTTTATTGTGTTTTTCAGTTGTAAGTAGGGAAAGATATCCCTCTCCGGGACCTTCCATCTGTCTCTGATGGCTGGGAAACTCATGATCGTCTGGTCTGTACACAGTTGTTGGATTTGGGATATACCTAAGCGTGACCATCTGTTTAGTGGGATCGTAGGATTCACTGCATGTAGTGCAGTAAGGGGAGCTTCAGGGTGGAAGTGTTTCCTCCAGCCCAGGGAGGACATAAAGTCGTCCCATACTCTGACCGTTGCGAGTGTGGTGGGGTATAGAGTTACTTTGGGGCCTCTTAGTGTTCTCGGCGTCCATAGGTAATTAAGCAGTGAGGTGTGCTTAAGTTGGTCTTGTTCCATATCCACCCACTGTGTTACCCCCTTTTGGGCGTGTATGTGTATACTCGTTGCTAGGATAGAGGCTTTGTAATAGAGTCCAATGTTGGGCATGCCTATACCCCCCGTTTGGGTCGTCCGTTGTAGGAGACCTAGGGGCAGCCTGGGTTTCTTACCCCCCCAGATGAAGGAGTTGCATATGGCTTGTAACGATTTGTGGATAGCGGCTTGGATGTCTATTGTGAGCATGCGGAATATATATAGTAACCTTGGCAAAAGCATCATCTTATATGCATTCACTCGGCCCAGCCAGGACAATTTTGCGTTCTTCCATTTATGTATTTCTGTGGTGCATAGATGTATGAGGGGCTTATAATTAAGCTTTACTATGTTGCTAATAGGAGCGGCGATTTTAACCCCTAAGTACGTTATAGATGTTGTTCGCCAGTCTAGTTCAAAGGAGTTCTTAAGGGTAGTTACATTTGGCCCTGGTAGGTTTATCGGTAGGGCTTGTGTTTTCTCCTTATTCAGACGGTAGTATGATATTCTACCATAGTCTGTCAGTAGAGTTAGTAGAGGGGGCAGCGATTGTTCTGGATTTGAAAGCGCCACGAAAATATCGTCCGCAAACATTGCCAGACAATATTCCCTGTCCCCCAGTGTGATACCGGTTATGGCCTGGTGTTGTCTTATCTTCCAAGCCAAGGGCTCCAGGGAGAGTATGTATAGCAGGGGGGATAGTGGGCAACCCTGGCGTGTCCCATTCGTAATGTGGAAAGTGCGTGACAGGAAGCCCCCATGGGAGACCTTAGCACTGGGTCGTGCGTACAGAGCCAGGATTCCCCTGATAACCTCTTCGGGGAACTGATACTTGCACAGCACTTGTGTCATATATTGCCAGTTAAGTCTGTCAAAGGCCTTTTCGGCGTCCAGCGCCAGGAAAAGACCTCCGATTTGTCCCCTCTCCATTCCCGCTATTATGTTTAGCACTTTCCTCGAGTTATCAGAGCCTTGTCGGCCCCGCACGAATCCGGACTGGTCATTATGTACTAATTTATGTAGCAACGGTGCCAATCTTTCGCTAAATAGTTTTGCGTAGATTTTGGCATCACTATTTAACAATGAAATGGGCCTGAAGTTTTTACATTGATCTGTATTTTTGCCCGGTTTGGGAAGTGTGGAGACATGTGCCATTGTGACTTCTTCTGGCAATGCCCCTTCTGTCATGCAGTGGTTAAATAGAGCGCCAAGAGGTTGCGCTAGGGTGTTAAGGAAGGTGCGGTAATATTTATTGGGCAGGCCATCAGGTCCCGGTGCTTTATGTAGTGGGAGCGTAGAGATCACCGAGGTGATCTCTTCGGTCGTGAAGGGTTTGTTAAGTTGATCCGCCTCCATCTGAGATAGGGTAGGAAGGTCGATTCCTGCCAGGAAAGCGTCAATATCTGCTTTAGAGGGGCAGACTGTCTGTGGGTCATCTTTCAGATTATATAATTTTTCATAATAATGGGCGAATTCGTCCACTATCCCCTGTGGGTTTAAAATTAAGGTGCCCCTGGAATCCTTGATGGAGGCAATTTTTGAGTTAGCCGTCCTCTGTTTCAATTGGGCAGCCAGCCGCGCTCCCGCTTTGTTGCCTGTAGCAAAAAAGCTGTGTTTAAACTTGCGCATGAGGGATGTGGTTTTGGCCAGTTCCAAATCTCTGAGCTGCGATTGTAAGCGCAATAGTTCGGTATGTGTGGCTGCTGTGGGGGTGTGTTTGTTGGTGTGAGTTAGGGAGGTTAGTTCAGAAAGTATGGCTGTGTAAGCTTCTAGTCGCTTTTTTTTTGCGTAGCTGGCGTGCTTGATGAAGCTGCCTCTTATGAAAGCTTTATGCGCCATCCATATTTGGGGTAGAGGTGAGTCTGGGGTTTTGTTTTCTTTAAAATAAAACTGTAGATCTTGTTCTATTTGGTTAACTATGGCAGGGTCAGCGAGTAATTGTTCATTGAGTCTCCAACTGCCTCTTCCTGAGTTGGGGAATTGTTCCCTAAGCTGTAGTGTAATAGGGGCATGGTCCGACCATGTAATAAGGCCTATGTCTGTGCGCTCAACCTTTATGATGGAGGAGGTGCGGATCAAAAACCTATCCTATTCTCGAATAAGTCTTATGCGCTGCTGTGTGGCATGTGTAGTCCCTCTCTGTGGGATGGGTGACTCTCCATGGGTCTACAAGATTGTGCGGTGTTAGTTTGTTGCATATTAGTGTGGCTAGTTTGGACCTGCTCTTTAGTGTTTGTGCAGTCAATTGGGGACCTCCTGATGAGTCTAGGTCACTGTCTAGTAAGAAATTCGTGTCACCCCCAATGATCACTTCCCCAAGTGCGTGAGCAGACATCAAACCAAGCAGTACATCAACAAAGTTACATTGGTTAACATTGGGTCCATAGACATTAATTAAGGTATAGACATTATTATTTAGGGAGCATTGCAATATAAGGTACCTTCCCTTTTTATCTCCTATTTTGCGTATTAGGGAGAAGGCCACATCTCTGCCAATAAGGATGGATACTCCTCTTTTTTTTTTGGAGTAACATGAGTGAAAATCTATGGGATACTGTGGGGAGTTAAACTTCGGTCTGTTACCCCATTGGAAGTGCGTTTCTTGGAAGAGCATTACGTGGGCACCTAATGATTTTGCTTCGCGCAGTGCTAGGCGGCGCTTGTGAGGGGAATTCAGCCTTTTAGTATTTAGGGAGCATATTTTAAGTACCATCTGACATGTGGTGTAGTCTGTGGCTACTCGGGGGGAGACAGGGTGCTCTTCCAACATTAGGTTCCCTAATGGGAGGTAATTGTATAGCTAACCTGTTGGTGCCAGATGGTGTTAAGGATGCGGGACATACTGTCTGTGGGGTTTGCCTTATAAAATTAAAAAGGGTTAAAACAATATAATAACTGAACCAATAATCAACTATGTACAGCGTTCCGTTCACTGCGCCTCTGCGGTGCAGTGTCAAATCTAACGGATTCTCTTGTGGCTCTGGGTCGGTAGCCACATTGGGGGTGGTTATTGAAATCAGTTGCAAGGATTTAACAACAAAAATTATCATAGCAATTCTGGGTGGCCTTAGTGGCGCCCTCCCTGGGTGTAGGTAGGCTTTTAGCCCGGCATGGTAATTTGCAAGAAAGGAGCATGTACTATTATAGTCTTTGTATACGACCTGTCCCGTATGCGTACCGTGTGGTCAGCACACGATTGGAAGTTCTGATCCTGCTAGACTTGTCTTTGTGTAGTCTTGGGACGTGGTTGTTTCTTCCATTCAGTGTGGAGTTTGATTGCAGATCTATCCTCCGTAGCTAGCAAGGGGTCATTTGGTACTGGGATGTTCCACTCCAACAGTTGTCTTTTACCGGATTCAGGATCAAGAATCAGGTTGTCTACGCCGTTGCGTTTTACTAGTAACTTGGTCGGGAAGCCCCATTTATACTGTACTTCCGCCGCTCTCAATGCCGCTGTGATGTGGGTAAACGATCGCCTTTTTATCATAGTCGCAGTGGAGAGGTCAATAAATAGCTTGATTTGGGAAAATTGACCTGGGAGCTGACCTTGGCGTCTAGACGCTTGCATTATTCGATCTTTCGTTGTGAAATAGTGTATTCGCGTTATGACGTCTCTCGGTACTGTAGTCGGTAGGTGCTTTGGTCTTGGAAGGCGGTGTGTGCGGTCAAGCAGCAACTCAGTTTCTTTCAATGCTGGAACGTATGCTGTAAATATTTCCTTTACATATTGGGTTAGATCTAGGGAGCCGACTGATTCCGGTATTCCCCGGATTCTAATATTGTTGCGGCGGTCCCGGTCTTCATGGTCTGCCACTTTTGCTTCTAGGCTTTGTACTCTCTGTATTAGGTCGTTGTGTGCCTCTGCTAGGCTATTATGGGCCTCTATAGTTTCCTCTGCTCTCTCTTCCAGACGTGCTGTTCTTTCACCTAAAGCTTGAATGTCAGCCCTGATATCTGTAGCAATTTGTTTCAGGTCTGTTTTGAAGGTGTGCTTTAATTCAGATAGCATGTTCTGTAGTGAAGCATTTGTGGCTGGTGCTTGCATGTCATCTGCAGTGAGGGTAAACTCACCGCCTTCTGAGCATGAGGCTGGGGATTGGGGCTGGTCGGCGCCATTTTGTTCCTCCTGTCCGCACTTCGGCGACGCTATTACTTGCATTTGGAGGGTCTTTTGTTTGAATTTCTTGGCGGACTTTGTGGACATTATGAGGTGGGGGTATGCCCGCTTGTTTGCCGCTCTTGCCGGTGCTTGTATGCTGTGTAGTCACGCTGTAAACACCCGTCGGCGGGAGAGCTCCGAGATCAGGCGACCGCTCTCATTCGCCGCTAAGCCACGCCCCCTCGGATCAAACTTTTTTTAATATTAAATTAAATAAAAATCGACAGCAAACACTCAAGACACTAAACTCTGAAAGAAAACAAGGAGATTGCATTCAGATTTAAAGTACATTTTGTACAAAACACAACTCAGAAAGGATTATAATAAACAAAACATTCTCTCTTAAATGCCTTAAAACCTATTCCAAACTGATTAATACTGCCATGTTTAGGATATTCCTGGCAGAACAATGAGTCAAATAAAGAAGTTGCCGGTTCAGGGTTACACAACAGGCTAGATTCGGAGACAAAACGCCAGGAGTAACAGCAGGTTTAACAAAACCACAACAGGAAACAGCAAAAGATCAGGAGAAAAACAAACAACAAAAAAGTTAAAAAAAGAACCCCCCCCCTCAAAAAAAAAAATAAAATAAAAAATAAATTAACAAAACAAAGGAAAACAGGGAACTAAGGAGCCAAACAGATTAAATGCAAATGTGATGAAAGCACTGCATATACCAAGTGATTTCACTATAGCTCCTATGTGCACGATTATATCACTATAGCAGAATGCGCGATATATGCTCAATAGAACAGATAAATTCAAATATGCGTCCATCTATGCTTTGAAACAAATTCAATTATCAGAGGAGTTTATTCACTATCGTACTATCTGCAGTGGAATTAATATATGAATGGCATAAATAGAACTGTCGGTTTAATAGCCCAATGTTTCAGTCATTGGTTGTTAAGAGGTTAAAAAAAATACATTACTTAGATTGACGTTACGTGCAAAATAACAAGTCAATACTTTATAACAGTAAACATTTACTGCAAGCTAGCAGAAGCAGTATATGTCTTAACCTGCCTCCTGTTACATCAAGAAAATGATCATCATCCAAACCCCTCGTTGTATAGCCCCTTGGGCAGACGGGAGTTAGGTGGGTCTAGGTGTGGCTTTTAACATTTTTCTTTATGTACCATAACCAATGCTGAATCCCACCCAGCTATTCAACTATTTCTCAATTCTTCCTAGCAGAGATTCCCAGGGCTATATAATGAAATGGTTACATAAAGTATTACAATTCACTCTTGGCACAAAAATAGTTAGCAAATATTTTTTCAAATAAAATATGGATACCATGTCCCAAACAAAGGGCAAACACTTAAGTGTACACATCGTAATATTGCAGTTTTATGATTGTGTGTAGCACACTGCACAAATATAAAAAAATACATAGATTCCAAAATATGCCAGGCAAGTGCGTACAAGCAATATTGTTTCTGTGATTAAACATGGGCAATTCAAGATTTCCTAACTGGAAATGCTGGTCGTAGCGAGTGACAAGAATTACATTTCAATTCCTAAATGAAGCAATGATTTCACTTGCCAACAAAACAGAACAATGAGTCATGGTTTAATGATGGACCTAACGAAGCAGTCTAGGCACTAATGCTATCAAAAATGGATGCTGGACAGGAGACACTCAGAAAATAGTTTGCCAATTGACCATGGGACAACACCAGAGGACTCCAGTCCCCAAAAACCCTACATGAGGCTGTAACAGTTATGTTGCTTAGAATATCCCTTTACTCAATACACAGACTTGGGAACAACACACACATAAAAATACATATTTACATTGTATAAGGTTACTTAAAATCACCTATCTCAGCAACCAAATATGGGGATTCAGTTCCGCCATACTGTGTTAAGCCCCTCACATTTATTTAGCATTATATACATATATTCACAATGCTCTTATAACAGACTATTTAAATACACCTTAGCTTATTTAGCACTAGCACTATTTAATTTTGCATCCCATGGTGGAATTTTTGTAGCACTCACCGATACTGGGGTACTGTGAAGCAGAGGTAGGCTTAACACAACATGGCCATATGGTGGAACTGAATCTCCATATTTGCTGTGACAGGTGATTTTAGGTAGCATTTTAAAATTTAAATCTGTATTTTTATGTGTGCGCCGTTACTTAATCTGTATATTGTATACAATATAGTTTATATAGTAGCGCCATTGCTGAGAAATGCATGTTCCAGGTGTGCCCCCAATTCCATTTTGTTTCTTTAGAATGTCCCTTTAAACTGTGCATTCGTCATAACATTGTACGTTAACCATTCAATTTAGTTTGAGTCACAAACATCTCACGCAAATTTATTATTCTTCTTTGCAGTTAATTAGGATGCAGGGAGCGATAACAGCAGGCTAAGAGTTTGAAGTGTTAAGGTGACTGTTCATTTAACCCCTTAATGACCAAACTTCGGGAATAAAAGGGAATCATGGCATGTCACGTGTCCTTAAGGGGTTAAACTAGTTTTCCCTTTCACTGTATAATCAGTCACAAGTGGTAAACATTATGTGTATTCACAAGTCATTGTTGAGGACTATAGGCCAAAAAACAAATTAATCTGCAGTTTTGCCATTATTGTTTTCTGCATAGAATGTGACGGCAGATAAGAACCATTTGGCCCATTTAGTCTGCCCAATTTTCTAAATACTTTCATTAGTCCCTGGCCTTATCTTATAGTTAGGATAGCTTTATGCCTATCCCACGCATGCTTAAACTCCTTTACTGTGTTAACCTCTACCACTTCAGCTGGAAGGCTATTCCATGCATCCACTACCCCCTCAGTAAAGTAATACTTCCTGATATTATTTTTAAACCTTTGTCCCTCTAATTTAAGACTATGTCCTCTTGTTGTGGTAGTTTTTCTTCTTTTAAATATAGTCTCCTCCTTTACTGTGTTGATTCCCTTTATGTATTTAAATGTTTCTATCATATCCCCCCTGTCTCGTCTCTCCTCCAAGCTATACATGTTAAGATCCTTTAACCTTTCCTGGTAAGTTTTATCCTGCAATCCATGAACCAGTTTAGTAGCCCTTCTCTGAACTCTCTCTAAAGTATCAATATCCTTCTGTAGATACGGTCTCCAGTACTGTGTACAATACTCCAAGTGAGGTCCCTCCTGGAACATCAACCCTGTTACATATCTTAGTATCATCAGCAAAAAGACATACCTTACCATCAAGACCTTCTGCAATATCACTAATAAAAATATTAAAGAGAATGGGTCCAAGTACAGATCCCTGAGGTACCCCACTGGTGACAAGCCCAAGCTTCGAATATACTCCATTGACTACAACCCTCTGTTGCCTGTCACTCAGCCACTGCCTTACCCATTCATCAATATTGGAATCCAAACTTAAAGATTGCAGTTTATTGATAAGCCTACTACGTGCAACAGTGTCAAAAGCCGTACTGAAATCTAGGTAAGCAATGTCTACTGCACCACCCTGATCTATAATTTTAGTTAACCAATCAAAAAAATCCATAAGATTAGTTTGGCATGATCTCCCTTATCAGATGACGATAGATTAAAGGGACACTATGGTCACCAGAACAACTACAGCTTATTGTATTTGTTCTGGTGAGTATAATCATTCCCTTCAGGCTTTTTGAAGTAAACAAGGTCTTTTCAGAGAAAATGTACTGTTTACATTACAGCCTTATTATAACTCCACTGGCCACTCCTCAGATGGCTACCACAGGTGTTTCCTGGAGCAGTGAAGCACAGTGTGCAGCACTAACATCCAGTGTCTCCACCGACTGCATGCAGATGGTGAACTTTCCTCATAGAGATGCAGTCGAATTCAATGCAGTTTTATGAGGAGATGCCGATTGGCCAGGGCTGTGTTTGGCTTGTGCTGGCTTTGCTTTGCCCCTGATCTGCCTCTTTGACAGTCTCAGCCAATCCAATGGGAAGCATTGTGATTGGCTCAGGGAATCACTACTGATGTCAGCCAAGCAGGCAGATCAGGGCAAGACAGCGGCTGCAGACTTGACAAAGTAAGATTCTACTATATTTAGAGGAGGAAGGAGGGCTAGATGGATGTTTTAACATTATAGGGTCAGGAATGCAAGTTTGTGTTCCTGACCCTTTATTAATATTTAAAAACAGATTTTAAGTTTGCGTATATAATAAATATTTTAGCAATTTAATTCAGACCTCCCCTTCCCCTTGATTAACCACCAGTGATCGGTGTGTAAGCCGATGACGATCTGGATTCCATTTAATGGCAAATGGGTAACAAACAGAACAAAACATTCCTAAATAAACATTATTACGACAGACTGATAAAACATGCAAGTCAAAGAGATGTACCGACTTTCTGCAGGCTACAGACACATGGGGCTCAGTCCCACTGCAATGCTTCCATTTACCAAGGATCTGCTGGGGCAAGCACACACGACAAGCACGGAGAAAGTGCCAAAAGCCATCCCAGCTATACGGTCGACAGAGGCCTAGACGCCTGGAGCATCTCGACTGGAAAGCACAGTGATCACGTTCGCAAGCCTGCCAGGAGGTTGGTTGGCGACTGCTCCAGAGTCTCTCAAGCTTTGGGTTTTGTGTAGTGTGATGCCTATATGGCTCACCGTTGCCGGTGATTTGGTTTTCCTGAAGACAAAGTGTCGGGAAGTTTACTGAGAAATGGACAACAGGACAATGTCTTATGTGTTCTAGTTTTGTCTCATTTTATGTTTAATGTTATGTTTGCTTTTTATATGGCTAACTGATTATGTCAGATCTCCTTGTTAAAATACCACATGTTGCTATGCCATTGAACATAAATGCCTACTAGATAGGCATTTGTATTCTTAATGCCAGATTCATCTACCAGTGCATTTATTGCTGCCACGTTCTTTTCTAATGTTAAGTTTGCCTCGCTTTATCACCACTTACATTTATAAAATAAGATATTGATATATTATATTGTCCAGTTATGTGACTATTTTTGTCTATTTGTAATCATCACTGTGACATGTCCGATATTAGCCTTAACTCTCATACACTGTGATATGTTGTCTAAGCCTTCCATTAGCTCAATAAAACTTTGACCAAAAAAAATACAAAATAAATAATTTTAGGATATACTTATCTAATCTCTGATCCAGCGCGGCCATGTCCTCTGTAACACCCACCAATGGGCTACCCTTCATTAACTTGAAGTGAATGTGGTGCTTAGACTGTGCATTTAAATAATAATTTGCTGGGGGATCTCAAAGTATTTTACAATCCACTAATGCCAAATATTCATCTGTTAGGGGGTATGTTCTGATTTACCTGTATACTTGAGGGACAGAATAACTAAACTTGATTTACTCTTGCTAAAGTTTATAATCCCATAAGGATGAAAATGCAATCTACTCATCTTGACCTCACTCACCAAAAATTAAATCATGAAACGGGGAACTGTATTAGGCTTATAAAAGAGACAGACATTCACATGGATAATGAAAAGAACGAGCCTTTAGCATTAGGGGTTACAAATATTCACTTTATTATAAATAAGAAATACTGTTTTATACATAAAAAAAGTGTTGTGTTTCTGTTGAACCCCTTCTCCCCTGGACAAAAAAAAAATTGACCACAGATGAACCCCTGTCTTCTGAATACTCGGTTGTCCATTAAAAAAAATCCAATATTAGCCACTAAGAGTGTAAGGGAGAAAGTCGACCTTCACAGCCACAGAAGCAATTACTAAATTCTGTGCGGTGTTCTTTGGCAGTGAAGGGTACTCCATGGCATAGATTAAGGTCAGAGGTTAAAAGGAGTCACAAGACAGAGAAACATTTACACAAGTTAGGGGCCCGTGACGAGATTCAACAATGGGCAGCTGTAAAATTATGCTGTAACCGAGTACACATTATCTCTGATTATAGAGGTTTAGTCATGTCAACTTTTTATAGACAGACAGAAGATGGAAATGGAGAATGAGAGGAGAGAGGGTGATACAGTTAGGGAAGGGAACAAAAAAAAAAAAAAAAAAAAGAAATAGTTACAATTGAAACACCTTCTCCTCCCTTCCATCTTTCTGAGCAGCCAGGAATTTATTTACAGAGATAAGGCAAAGACAAACAAAAAATAGACATTTAACTTGAATTATAATCTGAATACACAAAAAAATAGAACACTCACAGGAATCAAGCAATTCAATATTCAAATATCATTATTAGCACCAGTGTCATTAAAAAGGGTTACTCTCCGCAAACACAGAAGAGCGTTTCGAAGGGAGTGGGTGTGGAGTGTGTATCTTTAGGAAGGGGGGGATTACTGTATAGTATAGAACGACAATGAGACTTACTGAAACCATGAGATGTGGCAAATGGACAACCCAACCTGCAAATTGTAGACCAATATAACCGTTTATTTAAAAAAAAAAAATTCAATTGGACCTCGATTTTGCAGCTTAACCATGTCACCACTGTTCATCGATTTGCAAATTAAGCCACATGTGTAACAGGTGTGGTTTCTCAGAACTGTATGGAAGAATTAAGATAGAAATTCTGTTTACTCTTTCTAAGTGGCTGCAATATTATCTAAACCCTTAATGGCATAGATTTATGGAATATAGGCTCATGTTAAAGGATTGGAGCAGGGACAATATATGAAAGTACATAATTCTAACATTTCATTTGTTACTTGAGACTGTAGTACAATTTTAGCTTTTCCCCCTAATAAAATATTAAATGAAATCTATATATATATATTATTATACATTTAAAAAACAAAACTACCTGCTCTTTAAAAGTATCACTTCTCTTTTAACATGTATAAAATAAGGCTGTTAAAAAGAACGAACCCTTTCGGGTCTGGTTTGCAAATCAAGCGACGCATTCCATTGTGTTACTTGGTCAGTTTTAAAGTCTATGCCATAAATTGCTACACTGAATGGACTTTTGCATTGAAGGCAAGGAGCTGAGACCTCTTGTGGCAGTCAGGAGTTATTGCTAGTTTCATGCATTGAAGAATGCAGAGCAAGTTCATAACAGCTAATGCAATCAATGTTTATACAAAGAAAAGTTGCACACATTTCAATAAAATTTTACATTATATTTTTAACAGTAGAGTAAAAAAAAAAATCCCTTTAAAATGCAGAGTATTGCGTGCAATGCTATGTAGACTCTACATGTTGGTATCTTGTGTACATACTGAGATTATATATTAAAACATATAAAAATCATAACTGCTTTGTTGCAATCAGACATTTGAAAAGTATTTATCCTTCATTTAAGCCAAGCTCCCTTCTCTTTGTAGAATGATTTCACGTAATTTTAGAATGGGTTATGATGCCACTGAAGATACACTGAACTTTACACAAAAGTTAAAAATTGAGGATGCACTATTATCTTGTGGGATGCTGAAGAATGTGACATTCTGCACTCATGTACTACTGGTATGAAAGGAACTAATGAAAGATGAAATCTCGAAGACACCAATATGATCGATTCATTAATTTCACATTGGTGGTATTTTAATTTTGCATACTGCCGTCTTTCAAGCCTTACCGCAACAGAATGCACGCTTTATACACAATCCACAAAACAGTATCAATCTAGGAAGTTTAAATAAATTAAGCAGTACGAATGATAAGATGTGAATATAGTTTGGGATTAGCAGTCCCCACCCCCACAAAAAAAAAAAAAAATTTGTATGCATTGCTTTGCATAAATCAATATTCCACTAGATTTGACAATGGAAAAAATATCGTTGAGACCATTAATGCTATGGAACGTCACTTTAAATGCAAACCATGTAAAACTTTGGATATATAATTTGGACTACAGCAGGGATAGGTTTGACACAGAGCAACAAGCCAGTACTAATGTACATCCAATAGTCCAGGTTTTCTCAACAGTCCCATTTAAATAGAATTGGGAAAAAGCTAAACCCAGAATAAGGCAAGAATCAGGACTGGACTAAACACCACAGACCTAGAGCACCAATTTTTGCAGGTGTACCGTACTAGATGTATGGGATAGGCATAGTACTAGCTCCATCTTCATATGTCCCTTTTGCTCCTATCCCACCACTCATGCTCCAATGATTTTGCACCAAGCACCTTTTATTATTGTGGGGGATTTTTTTTGTTGTGTTTTTTTAAGTGTGAATGGCCTTTGTAGGTACTGGGGAAAATGTGTAAAAGCATTGCTGGTTTGAAAGGAGTGCATATTGGGGCACATTAAGTAACGCAATCACCATGGGAATCCATGTAATCTGGTGGAACACTCCACTGGGTTCCAAGACAATTGCTTCACTCTTACGACTTTAACCCACAATCACATTTAATACATGATCACATTGCGTCTATGGGCATTGTGTCTTTGTGCCAAATCAGGCTGCACAAGGAGTACTAAGATCGAGATTTGACAAATCCCATGATCTAAGGAAATAATAACTGCTGGTGATTACCAGGTTTTAAATCGAGCTCAACAAAAGCTCCTCTTCAATGGTTTTTTAAATGCTCCAAATACCTGTCAATCCCCGACCTAATTTCTAAATACATCCACTTTAAAGACCAGTGCTGGTCCCAGAACGAGGTAAGCAGACTGATCCCTTACTCCACGTGCAGTTCAGAGATACCAGGACATTCATATACACTGTTACATTAGGATTATGGAATATATGCCGAAGCTTCCGTTCACCCTGGATGGCAGCAGCTACAATGGATCAGTCAGTAAGACATTCTTTGCTCCGGCTTACTGTGGACAAGGAAAATATTTCCCAGCCTGCACAGTACAGAACTCTTATTTAGAGCAGAAAAAGAAGCTCATTCCCTACTATTAGAGCGCTTCTGTGCCATGAGGGCTAATACTGGCTGTGTGGCTATGCTATAGGTCAGGGGACCAGGCTGTATGTTTAGTGAAGGGGTAAGGAGAATACATTGTGTTTTATAATGTAAAATCTTGCTGCAGTAGCCCCTTTCTTTCCTTAGGGGCCCCAAAGAGTGCAGCTCCATTAATCACTTCTGTGCCATAGAGGCTTTCAATATATTATGTTAAGGATTCACTAGAACAAAGCAGTTTACATTTGCCAGAGACAGCGTCTTTCTTACACGGTCCCTTGCCTGAGACTGCAGAGAATGACTTCAGCGCCACCTTGAGTGGACACGGGGGATTGCTATGCATTGCTGTGTGTAGATGGCTCGGTGTCATACCTTTCACCAATATATACTCTCTAATTCGTTCTGCAGGACGATTAACTTCAAATCCGTTGACACCACACACAATACGTAGTGAGGAGTTTAGTTTGGAAGGGAATATATTTCCAAGTCTTTGTAACCTCCCCTTCAATACTCATAGGGCAGGGAGTGAACAGTGTTTAGGGAGACAGTCTGGGGTAGGTGAGTAATAAGGCACTTCACAGCCAAACGTGGGGGTTGGTGAGGAAGGAGACATAGACCACCCTCCAATCTTCCCAGAGAGCTTGGCTTTAAGGTTTCTCAATGATGGGGGTGTTGTAGCAGCCAGGGGGCAAGGTGTTTTTAATGTCCTGCAGGTTTTTGATGTCTTCTTCAATCTGCTTAATGTCTCGTTCATAAGAGAGCAGAGCTGCATCCTGCAGCCGTGCCGATTCCTCCAATTCGGCCACCTTGCGATCCAGATCACTATCACGCAGCTGGGATTTTGCATTGTCCAGTGTACTCTCCAGTTCTTTCAACTTTCCTACATCAACCGTGTCCAGGGAACCTATGAACCAAAGAGGCAAAGGGAAGGGAGAAAATAAAAAGTTAAAAAATAATAATAAAATAAAAATAATGCATATGGAAGAATGATCCATCTCTCACAATACCAAGTGACCTTGGACATACCATGCTAAAGAGGCCATACATCTGTTACATTTAAATGGCATTTGGAAAGTAAAGGAGGCAGAATCAAAAAAAATTAAAGAACAGATGAAGGAAAATGGAGTTAAACAAACATAAAAGACAATGCATTCAGGCAGATCTTTTACATATTTTTGAATTCGGCAAACAAATGTAACCTTAAATTATTATATTGTTTATCTGTTATAGATATTTCACTCGGATGACACACATTACTTTCAGTTCTTTCATATTTCAGGAAATTTCACAAAAAAACTCCCCAAGACAAGTCTCTAATACAGTTCAAGTATTTAGATGATAAATAGTGGTAAAGTCTCTGATCTATTTATTTTGCAATGCTATGCAGCTATAAACAGATGTGTGCTGCTAGAGTTTTTATTTCCCCCTCAATGTTTCAAACATTAATTAGTAGTCACTAAATATGCATTTCTGAATAAATGTCATTAGTTGCATGTGCATAGGTGTTACGGTGTGGCTAAGGAGATGGGACGTGAGAGACTACAAGAGGGTTACAAGAGGGTTACGGAGATAGGAGTGGTTAGGGTAAATGTGGAGGCACTCACAAAAGGATGAGGAAACTCAATAGAAAGAGAGCAACGGAGTTATTGGAAGAGAGACTGGTTTGGTGGCATGAGATACAGGATTACAAGGGTTAAAGGGTGGTATTGGGCCTTGGGAGCTGCCTTCAGAGAGCGTTTTTTAATTTGGGCTACAAGCCCCAGGTTGTTGAGGAACTTAGCAACACCCTTGTCTAGCAACAAGGCAGGTTTATAAATCAACAGCCTTTTTAATAATCAAGATTCATTTACCAAGCTGTTGGAGCAAGCTGTTGATCACTTCGAGCACCGTGTTCACAGACTCCTTTGCTTTCTTTGCATTTTGTTCAGCATCTCGCGCTGCATCAGATGCCTAAGAGAGGAGAGAGAGAAATGATTACAGAGTGCAGGAACTTCTACCCTGCTTCATGGTTTCATTCCTTAGCCAGTTACACACCATTCCAGCCATCATCATGTCTTGATCGGCTTCTGACTGCTTCGTCTTAAGTTGGTTCTCTGCATCCTGCAGCTGTTTCAGCATATCCTGCAGCTCCCCGTCTAAATTTGTCACATCCTTGAATGTATTGTCAGCCTCCGTTCGGGCAATGGTAGCATTCTGGCAAAGGATACAATAAGGTTTGTGAAACAACTATTGTCATTTATACACATAGGCGTTTATTAACCAGTGAGATTTGAACAAAATATACACGAAAATAGCATAGTTTGATATTCTGCAACTCAACGGTCAGATCATTGCACAAATCCACTCCCCAGATCTCAAGTCTGGCTTCAATTTAAATTTTACAGAAAGAACTGCGAATTTCAGAACAACATCACCAGGTGGTGCAGTGTCACTGTTACTGCAGTAAAATGTTGTATGACACCCTTACAGAACCACTAGTGGGAGCCGGGGTGGTAAACTTGGATGTTTGTATAATTCGTCGTAGTAGTAGTGTACTAATTATATTGTACCTATTATTCAGAATACATTTGGGGGAAGGGAGGAACACAAACATTTACAATAGCCTCCAGGTCTGTTGTCATTGAAAAGTCTAGTACAGATGTTCTTTAAACACATTCACACTTCACTCTAAAATAAGTTACATAATCTTCAGATAGTCTTAAAAAGGTTACTCTTAATTTAACAGAATCCTGCAAACCCAGTGTCTCTTAAATACATAAAGTTCTCTTAGTGGCAAGCTTGCCTCTTGTTCCAAGAAAAGTGATTATTTTTGCTTTGATAGGACAAAGCAGGCAGTTACTATGCTGCTAACCATTAGCTATCTCACCATGGAGTTTGGGAGACAGCCTGTACATAAAGATGAGTGTTAAGCCAGGGAAAAAATACTCCCTTTCATCTTTGTAATAAATACAGACAGAGAGTTAAAGGCAGTGTGTAAGCATTTCCAGGTTTGGATGAGAACATGCACTCGGATGAAAGGAAGAAGGGAGAAAATGCAAGATAAATGTGATTTCTGGATGTTATTAGTCAATGGACACCGTGAAAAGAAAACAAAAGAAATAAGATATTTATTACAGTTTTCGCAGCTGAAAAGTGGTTTAAAATTAACAATTGTAGACTATTTAGTACTTTTCTATTACTGACACTTTTCTTATTTTAATAGGAACACAACTATATTTTCCTGGGTAGTTTATATGGTGCACAGTAGAACAGATGATAACTGCCCCACATAAGAAGTGTGGTTGTACCTTCACTAGTGCATAATACATGAACTTATCTGTAGAATGAATATGTAAACATAATACGGAATCCTGGAGTTGGTCTGTATTTGTCAGTGCGTTATATAGATAATGCATTATAAATGTGAAAATAGTTTGAAGATTTAGCCCCTCGTTTAGCAGGGTTTTCTGATACATAGTTCAGCACTTGGCAGCATTTCTATTCATCAGAAAATATAGATGAAACTGCTGCCTGAGCTCACTGCATCCATGTGGTTGAAAGCATCTGTGCGCAGGACACATGAGCAGGGGAACTTTGCACATGAAGCATAGCTTATTATGGTACGTGGAGGATCAGTTTTAACAGGCTGTCAAATTCCTGAACATCAAAATCTAGAAAACAGCCAGATTCCTAGAAGTTCAAGGATAAGCTTTTGTAGACTGGATGTGGGAGTCATAGCCCTGTCAATTTTATTAACCAAATGTAACGTAATCGCTAGGTACCGAGCACCGTGTGAATCAGTAACAGTGGTCCAAAATAAATTCTACAGTAGTTTGTCAGGACCTCCAGGATGGCAGATGATTAACCAAGTAACAAAACATTAAGCAACACCTGTCTCAGTACCCAACATTCCAGTGACAGTAAGAATGCTTAAAGAACAAGAGGTCACGCATTTACACTAGAAGAAAGGTGATTTAGTCTAAGGCAAAGGAAAGGTTTTTTCACATTAACAATAATAAGCATATGGAATTCTCTGCCTCAAGAGGTGGTTTAATCAGAGTCTACACAGATGTGTAAACAGCAATTAGATAAATACTTGCAAAAACATAATTATATAATTTTTAATTTGAGGGATAATGGCTTCTTGATCCAATGAGATATCTTACTGCCATTCTAGTTTGGAAGTTTTTGGTCTTCTTTTAGATCAACAGCAAAAACAAATCTGAGAAAGGCTGAACTTGACGGACGTACGCCTTTTTTCATCTATGTAACGCAGATATTGGTATATGCCACAAGAATTAAGTTGCAGTTTTTATACTTTACATTTTGGACTTCTTTGGCAATCTTCTCTGCCTCTTCTGCCTTGGTCTTTGCCCCTCGGGCATCTGCATTGGCATTGCCTAGTGCAACCTCTGCTTGCCGTGTCTTGTTATTGGCTTCGGCGATGGTCTGGTTAATAAGTGGAATTTTACGAAGAGCAGCTTCTGCGGCAGTCTTATTGTCGTTCACACGCTTGTCAAAGTCTAGAAGGAATAGAAAGGGGGAAAAATAAGGTAAACTTGTGGGTCAAAGTGTTAAGGCAGTGGATCAAAAAGTTGACCACACTCAATTTTCGTTTTTTCTGTGCATTTGTCCTGCATCCAAGTACTGTTTATACAGCATTTGCTAACCTCGTAGATTGTTAAGGATGTCGTTGGCTTCCTGCAGCGTTGCCCGTCCCTTCTTAGCAGCCTCTTCTGCCTGAGCTTTTGCTGCATCTGCTCGGGCCAGGAGCTGGTCAGCAGTCTACAAGTTGAAATAAGACCAAGAAGGCAATTTGTTAAAGATCAGGCAGAGAAACAAAAAGTGTGCTCAGTGCACAAAATCATTTAATATAGAAGTATTGTGTAAAGACAATAACAACTTACTTTAAGAAATTTGCCTTGCAACAAATTAAGACGGCAAACATTCTAGACTAGCAAAATATGAAAGGTCATATAAAGCTTTTGTTCTAGAGTTGGACTAACAAACAGAACATGCATAGGTACCACTTAAGATTCCAATACAATTTGCAGCCCTTAAACCCGTACTGGAATGTATTGCAGTGTAGCGAAGGGTAAGGAGGGCACCTACCTGCTGCTCAGCTTTCCCTTTGTCCAGCAGATTTTTGACCTCAATTTCACGGCTCCTCATGTCTTCACGCAGGTCGTCGTAGTCTCGCAACTTCTGGTTGATCAGCGAATCTAGATCCTCCGCCTCTTTCTGGATCTTTCCAGCTTCCTTCTACCATGCAGAGAAAGAGTCAATAGATAGACTGGAAAGTTTATGCAACTATTGGCTGTACTACCACCACCATTAACTATTGTGCTTTTTAAAAACCATTTACACTCATATATTTAAACACAAACACAGATGGACTTAGCGCATCAAACTATGCATATTGGAAAGAGCAGATCTGATAAATTACAATGTCCTAATGCTAAATTGTATAGTGAAGTATTGGAATAGGCCATACACAGCGGAGGCAAACACTGGGTCCCCATATCTATTTAATTGATCCTCACTGGTTTGAACTGGATTCTCATATTTAACAAACCCTGGGTAACTGCCCATAAAATGTTGGGACCCTTTCATGCTGGCAACATTGATTTTAGTGTTCATTGTATTATATTTGACAACTGGATCACTGAACTAACTTTCCAATTGACAAATGGGTCTGGCAAGCCACTGCCACGTGCATCATTTTGTACATAAAAATGTTAAGAACAAGCACTTTAAGGGAGAATTGTGATTTTCCTTACACACTAGACTATTAAGGAATAAGGTCGGGATTTGACAGCACAGTCTCAAGGTCCGTTGGGACCAAACATATGGTCCCAACAGAACAAACACGAATAATTATTGCTACATTGGCTGTTGGAAAAGGAGAAAAACAAAAACTACAAAAAACAAAGAGTTAGGAGCTTTATGGCGCGGCTTATTGTTTCAACACAATCAGAAGTATTAACTGTGGAGATCTATCTCCACCTAATCTATTAAACTCACTTATCGAAATATCTTGAAACCTGGAGAGCATCTGTCCAAAAGCTTACTTGACCTGATCTGGTGAGCAGGTGTTAAAATATCAAATCGAAGAAAAAAAAAAAAACCTACAAATCTACAATGTGCTTGCAATTCTTGCAACATATCAAAATCTGTTTGTTTGATCAGCTACTTTCCTTCTTACAACGAGCTTAATTACAGTCAAAGCAAAGTGACTAATGTTTTGTTACAGGTGTAAAAACAGGGTCAGATACATGCAAGATTTAGAGGTAACACTCTAGTTGCACTACTTTACTCCTGAACAACACTGACAATAAACATTAAAAATAGCCACAACATTATACCGGTCAGTAAACAAACAAAAAACAACAACAAAACAATCATATAGCTGTAAGCTCAGTAAATAACAAAAATGTTTGGTACATACTCAAACAAATACTAGAGTGGAGAAGACGAGACCTACTGACTTCGGTATGATTGTGGGTACTGGACGCAGGGATGTATTTGCCGCGAGGCAAACAAGGCATTTGCTTTGGGCGGCACTTTCCAGGGGGCGGCAAAAAACGCCGCCCCCAATGCCCAGGCAAATACCTAGTTAGCCTGGTGGCTAACTAAAAATCCAGGCAGGCAGACGGCTAACTAAGAATCCATGCGGGTGGGCGGCGCTGGCGAGGGAGCACTGATTAGTGAGCTGTCTCTGCTCAACTCCCTCGCGCGGCGCAGAGTGATGCCGGAAGCCGGAATATGATGTCTGCAGCGTGCGAAGGAGCTGAGCAGAGACAGCTCACTAATCAGTGATCCCTCGCCAGCGCCACCCGCCCGCATGGATTTTTAGTTAGCCGCCCGCCTGCCTCCCTTCCTGTCAGGTAGGGAGGCTGGGTGGATTTAAACTAAAAAAGAAAAAGTAATCGGTTAATGTTTGGGGAGAGGAGGGGCTACCAGTGTGTGTATGTCTGTCAGTGTGTGTCTGAGTGATTGTGTGTGGCTGTCTGTCAGTGTGTGTATGTCTGGCTGTCAGTGTGTGTATGTCTGCCAGTGCGTATCTGAGTGATTTGTGTGGCTGTCTGTCAGTGAGTGAGAGTGTGTGTGTGTGTGTGTGTCTGTCAGTGAATATGTGTTTGTTTCTGAGTGATTGCGTCTGTGAGGGCGCCTGTGTGTCTGAGTGAATGTGTATGCCTGTCAGTGTCTGTATGTCAGTGATTGTGTGTATGTCAGTGAGTCAGTGATTGTTTGTCAAATCAGTGTGTGTATGTCAGTGTATCGGTCAGTCAAAGTGTGTGTTAGTCGTTTAACAGGAAGAGGTGTGTCATTGACAGGAAGGGGTGGGGCAAATGTAAATTAGGGGGTGCCCTAGTTCCGTCATGCCTAGGGCAGCACAGATACTAAATACATCACTGACCGGACGTGGTGGTCACTTAAGTCTTTTGATTTTATATTGTATGGAGAGATAATAATATTATGCAGGATGCAAAACAATTTGCCAAGACGAATTAGAGTAATCTGACCACACTCATAGAAGTGGACACTCAAATAACCACTCTTTAAAAAGAGGTGTGCAGAAAGATATCCTAGAAGGCAAAACAGATCAAGCCATAAAGAGGATACGTTATGACACCAGACTGTCACAGTGCGATGTGTGATCCTAACAGTACAGCGTGGATCCAAACTCCTAAATAATATTTCCAGCAATTTCCTTGAACCACAACAATGAATTCAGTTTTTTTTTTTTTATGGGAGACCCTATCGTGTACTATATGGATTGACTGAGAATTCTTAGTAAAATATACAGGTTTGCACAATTCACATACTCTAGAACATTTGACCATACATATAAACACATCCTACATATAAACAGCTGCCTGGGATCTCCATACCTGTAAACCAGTGGTATCAATCGGGGGGATGCTACTAAAATTAGCATAGATCTGCAGAGCTCGATTTCCTGCTTCTTCAGCCTCTGCGTGCACCTTGGTGGCCTGTTTCTCTAGCTCCCGGGATAGGTCCTTAGCTTGATTAAACCTAAGGCAGGAAGAACAAGTGAGCAAAGATGAAATAATGGACAAACATAACAGTTATAAACATTGGTAATTTAATTTAATTTAATTTAATTTAATAATGATATATTTTGCAGATTTTTGAGAACCACTGAAAATAGGCAAAATTTACTTCATACTTACCATAGTTTTCTTTTCCTGGCTATTTTTCATGGCAGCATCACTCATGGGTAGCTTTTCCCCCAGCCAACAGAGGACAGGAATTAAAACTAATTAGGTATAAAAGTTCCCTCCTCCCTTCATACCCTAGTCCAATTACAAAGCGTAAAAACACAAAGGGTGGGAACCCTGATGCTACCATGAAAAATAGCCAGGAAAGAAAATTACGATAAGTAGGAAGTAAGCAGAAACATTAATATCAAATGCCCAAATGCTGCCAAGAAGAATAAATTTAATTTCAACAAACGGAGGATGCGGAGGACAAAACTCCCCTGCCAAAAGAGGTGGAAGGAGATGCCACATCCAGTTTATAACGTTTTATCATTGGAGAAGACTAGGTTGCTGCCTTACAAACATTCTCGTATAGCATCTCTGCCCAGTTAGCCTATGAAGTAGCTCTTGTTGATTGCGTTTTAATTTTGGTAGGAGGAGAGAAGTTCTTGTGCAGGTAGGCCCTTTGGATGATTATAGTGATCCATCTTTTTAAGGTAGAAGCAGAGGCAGCCACACCTATTCTTGTACCCGAAGGAAGTACAAATAACTGGACAGACTTCCTATAGGATTTTGAAATTTCAAAATAATGAATCAGACATTCCCGAACATCCAGATTATGAAATCTGGCTTCCGTTTCGGATCCTGGATTAGGGAAGAATGACGGTAGGACCACCTCTTGGGACAGATGGAATTCAGAGACCACTTTAGTTAAGAATTCTTGCTTAGTGCGTAAGCATACTCTATCATGATATACCTGAGTACAAGAGTCATCCGCAGAGAAGGCTTTAATTTCAGAAATACATCTTGCTGACGTTATAGCTACTAGAAACAAGGTTTTATATGTAAGCAGGTTAGCGTTCAGACTGTCCAAAGGTGAAAACAGACTTACAGTTAAGACATCCAAAACCAGCGGAATAGTCATTTCTTTTGGGGGGTGGCCTGATTCTTAGGGCAGCCTTAAAGAACCTTGCAATCAGCGGATCCGAAGACCAGGAAAAGTCGCATAGAGCAGATAATGTCGAAGAATGTGCTAAGGCGAAGACCTTTATTGAGTCCATCTTGTAGGAATTCCAAAATTTGCAAATTTGAGGGCTTGACAATTTCAATAACTTTAGAGGATGCCCAATTCTTGAATGTCTCTAGATCCTATGATAACATTCTGAAGTCGAACTTTTTCTTGACTTCAAGAAAGTATCAACTACTGCTTCAAAGAGACCCAAGTTCTTCAATCTCTCCTTTTCAAAAGCCATGCCCCTAAGTTCAGAATCCCTGGGTTTGGGTGAGAAACAGTACCTTGGGTCAGAAGATCCGACCTCAGAGGTAGTGGCCAGTAGTCTGTCAGGCTCAGCTTGATCAGCAAAGGGAACCAGGGTCTCCTTGGCCAATTTGGAATCATCGCTATTACTTTCCTTCTTTCTGTCTAAACTTTGCGCAGAAAACGATGTATCATTGGTAGAGGAGGGGACGAATAACCCAGATCGAATATCCACCATTGTGATAGGGCATCTTGCCCTGCCGACAGCTTATGTGGGTGCAGAGAGTAACATTTTTGAGTCTGGCAATTCTCTGCTGTGGCCATAAGATCGATTTGTGGTATGCCCCATTGGAAAGTTATCTGCTTGAATAGCTTCAGTTGAAGTCTCCATTCTCCGGGAAGGATTTCTGATCTGCTTAGGAAGTCTGCCATTTTGTTTTCTGTACCAGGAAGATAAACTGCTTTCAGACCCAGAAGACTGGATTGGGACAGTTCCATAATTGGATACAATTCCTCTAGAGGAAGCCTGCTGCGGGTGCCACATTAGTAGTTTACATAAGAGGCCACAACCAGGTTGTCTGTCCTTTTTAGAATCCATGCTTGTATAATAGAAGAAAGGATACTTAGAAGTGCCTTCTGAATAGAACGTAATTCCCTCAGGTTGAAGTGTAGAAGACTCTTCGTGTGTCCATTTCCCTTGTTTCCACAGGGATTTGAAATGGGCACCCCATCAATAAGAACTCGCATCTGTCATTATGGTGTGCCAATGAGGTTCTTCCAGAGGGAATCCTTGAAATAAGTTTCTGTCTTCTTTCCACCAGATTAAATGCTGTTTTACTTGAGGGGAAATATATATTTTCTGTTCCCAGTCTGCCTTTTCTTTGTTGAACTGACGACGAAAGCATTTTTGGATTGGTCTGAATCTCCATTGAGCCCACTTCACCAACCCTATTGTGGAGGTCATTGAGCCCATCAGGCTCATAAGGTACCTTGCTGATGTTCGATTGATCGTTAGTCTTTTTGACTTTGTCTTTTATTTAGCTCAATCTTTCTGGAGACAAGTAGATCTTTGCTTTTGAGATGTCTATTACTGCCCCTAGAAAAAAATTATTTCGGGGGGCATAAGTCTGCTTTTTTCTGTGTTTATCTGCCAACCGTGAAATAAAATGATCAAAGTACAAAGAATTTCACTATACCTGAAATATAGGTATAAATACCCAGGAGAGCAATTTCAAGGGTCCAAAATTGCAGAAATAGGTCCAGGGTGTTGCACAGGAAACAGACTGTAAAAATCTGGAGCCAAAACAAAACACTTTTACATTTTGGCGCAGTATCTATTTAAATGGAGGGATTTGCGCATTCGCAGTGCGCTGGAACGCACACTATGCGTTCTAGCCGAGCATCGAACGCATCATCATTCTGCGACCCGATCCAACCACGCCCCCTTGCTTCCCCTATAAGGAAACGGACGGGAAATCAAACTGCAGGTAATTCTGCAGAGAGGAAAACAGGGAGACTGAACAATCCCACATAAGCAACCAAACAATGCTAAGTCCAATACATCAGTACGCTAACAGAGCAACACAAGGTAGATTGAAGAGATTAATAAAAACATGCCAGCTGACCATGGCTTCTCCAAAACTACTGCCCCAGAGATCCATGCAATGAACAGAAGTGGGATTATCTCAGGGGAAATGTTTAAGGTACTCACCAACCCCTATGTCATTTGAGTAATAATAGATTCCAGATCTTGAGTCCTTGCTTGGTTGGTTCAGTTCTAATCTGAAACCTAACTCCGTTAGTCCTGCCCGTGCAGGCTGTCCGTTAGTCCTGCCCGTGCAGGCTGTCCGTTAGTCCTGCCCGTGCAGGCTGTCCGTTAGTCCTGCCCGTGCAGGCTGGTTACTGAGTTCTTCAAATGAAGAGAGGCTGAACTTCATTTGGTATACCCACGGAAACGCAGGAAGGTGGCCAAAAAGAAAATTTCCATGTTTAAAAAAAATTTAATCCCAGTTTGTCTGGCTGAGGACAGGAAAAAAAGACTAGGGTATAAAGAGAGGAGGGATCGTTTATACCTAATTAGTCTGATTAATTAGTTTTAATTCCGGTCCTGTGTTGGCTGGGGGAGGAGCTACCCATGAGTGATGCTGCCATGATTAGCTAGGAATCAGAGGTTCCAGTTATTAAGAGGGTATGGATGATCTCCAGCAAATCCAATATAAAGCAAACAGGCAACGAAGAAGAAATGGCTGAAATATCACTAGATAGGTTTCTCTGAGTGCTTACACATTGGTTCTGCACGATGTGTACGCCCATCGTTCTGCCATCCCTGGATGGAAGCAGTTTTTGCCTGTAATTGTATGCTTACAAGCTACCCTGTTGTAATAAGGACATTTTTAAATGTAAACCTTATGCTGTGCACTTGATATTTTGCTATTAAAGTGTCACCCTAAAATCATAGCATCAACAGATGCAACATACATGCATTAATACATTTGGCACAAACCATTCACTGCACTTTAAAGTAAAATATTACAATAATCAGGCTTGTGAGTCTACTAACGAAATCCTGTTGTGGTGACTACAAAGAAATACAATCAGGAAAGGTGTATAACCCCTGCCAAGCATAATCTAAATATCGATATTCAATGCAAATGTGTGGTCTAGCTAGAAGCACAGGTAGGGTGAAACTTAATCTTTGGTTACATACTATACTTGTCCCAGAAAAACATGGGAAAACGGGGGCAAAGATGCAATGGGGAAATGCATAGGGGAACTATGCGAACAGTTTAAATTGGAATGACGGTCAAAAATATTTTATTGCAGTGTTTGGGAGCCACGGCATAGGATATGGTGGGTACGCCTTGTTCCATGGAATTGGAGGAACTCTAGTACATTCTCTGCATGATTAAACTAAACCCAGAATAATTTCATTCTTTATACGGCTGCCTTGCTCCATCACTCACTTCCGATTCAGCTCATCGATTTCGGCCGAGGTCTGGTTTTCAGCTGCAAGAGTCTTCATTAATAAACGGTATGCTTCATTTGCTGTATCATTGGCCTCCTTAGCAGCTTTCTCAATGTCGCTAGCTTCTGCAATATGTCTGGAGACAAAAGACACAAACAGCTTAGTACATCACAATGCTTGTTCAGAACACTGAAAACTATTGGCTTTTGGACAAAAGTTCTCTGCCCACCACAACCAACTTGCTCTACATTATCTGATGTAAAGGCATTCAGACTGAACAGCTGCCAAGAACCATAAGACAAGATGTGTTGTGTACCACAGACTAATAAATAATGATGAATGGAAGACTGCAAGGACTGGAACTTTGTAACTTTAGGTCCAGTACCCATCAGTGTCTCACACTGGCCTCCTCACCTTTCAGCTAGCTTCCTTGCCTCCTCTGCCAGAAGGGTCATGTTATTAGGATCCCCAGTTGTCTCCGGAGGAGTGATGGACTGAAAAAAAAAAAAAAAAAATCAAAGCACAAAATAAGAATCTGTTTCCATGTTTGGGGAAGTACATCTAATCCATCCCCCTTTCAAAATCAGCAGTTCAATGCGGTCTGGTCACTGGTGGGCAGCCATCAATTTACGGTGTTCTAGCAATGGTGATCTACTTTCAAAACAAATTTATCAGCACTAGCAACCCAACATGTGTAATCTCTAAACAGGTATGGTTATTTGTTCGGTTCTCACTTGAACAGGATGCAAACAATTTAAGAGCTTCAATAAAAGCTTGAGCATTCTAAATTTAGAATACATATATCATATACCCAGTGTTGATTCATGTAAGATGTGAAACTGTTCAGTGCCTCGCCTCTCCCTCGCCACCACCCAAAATAATAGTGCCTTAATGCTTGCTAAAAACATATGGTTTATAATACTTAAGTCAATCATAAATCTTTATTATATTAAAAGCTGTGAACTCATAATAAAAAGGGTGTTTTTAACTTAAACACAGGATCGTATAATGGTTATGGTGCTTGGAGTGTTCCTTTAAATTGACCTAAAAAGTGTTGTTCTTAGTAGATTCTGCCAGTCTTCACACAAAGTTCCTTTTCAGAAGACTGATGAATTCATTTGTATTTTTACTGTTTTAAAAATTAATAAATCTGTGCGTAATAAAAAAAAAATAAAAAAAAAATATTCTGTGACTGTTAGAACCCCCCCCCCCAAAAAATAAATTGTAGAAAATCAGAAGGCAAGTTTTTCCTCAGGATGATAAATTGCATCTGTCATGGTGCACTCAACTCTGTTTAAAGTTAAAGAGCATTAATTTTCACCTGTAAATAGTGCAAGCAGGAATGCTAGCAGATGTATATTTGCTTTTAATTCAACAGTCTTTAAAAATGTGTCCCCTCCCCACCTGCCCATAAATCCACAGTAGAAAAGTCTAAGTCAGGAAAATATTAATACAGGTTATTTTCCTGCTCTCTGTCCAATTAATATTTCCACAGAACACTTTTTTCATCTTTGCAGGGGGGAATGTAGGACCATTTTAATGCTGATGTGTTGGCAGTAAAGGCAGGATTTTAGCATCATAAGGATTGTCCTGCTTGTGAAAGTGTCATCAAGCAGAGACAATTGCATTAGACAGAGAGTAGGTGGACACCCACATACCTCTGAGAATGGCAGTGCTAGGAGCGAAAGGTAGAATGTAACTAGAACAGATCCCAGTGCAAATAATGTATAAGTCATCGTTATGATAAAATACATATTTATTGCCTTAGGAGAAGTTACAGTAAAAGTTAAAGCTGGCATGACAGGTTGATTTTAAGAATTATTTTATTCTTTCCCAAACGGTCTGAACATTAAGGAATATAATAAACTCACTGGATTTTCTGCTTTCTGAAAATACTATAAACATACAAAATTAAGTGCTGCGCTCAAACTCTCACTACTCCTGGGCGGCAGCAACAACTATAGTACACACCACCCCCAATACTTACAAAACAAAAAACCAACAAAGAAAGAGGCAAAACCTCTTACACTAACACTGATTGGGTAGACTCACTTAAGAGGTTTTGCCTTGAGGTGGCAGGTGAGCTTAGGGATTTGGCATAGTGCGCAAGTAACTTTTTTTCTTTGGTTTTTACTGGCAAATCTATAAATGTAATTCTCAGAAAAACTCTGAAGCAGCTAATAATGACTCTTCTTTCGGATCAAGACTACTCTAGCTCTCCCGAGATCGAATCTTGCTTGTACTGTATGTGTATATGATCTAACCTGAATCAACTTTTGCTTTAGAAGGCCACCAGATACAAGAAAATATTTATAAAACTGCATGGAGTTCAGTCATTGTGTTCAAACCAGCAAATGCTGTGTTAGCTGTACCTCCCACAACCTTTCCAGTACTCACCACATTAGCAATGGCCACCTTAGCTCTCTCAAGCTGTTCTCTTGCAGATTCAATCAGAAGGTCTGTGCTCTCCACACGATCTCGTGCCTCCTCCGCCTGTTTATCAGTGTCACGTATCATGTCTCTGATGTTCTGAAGACGTTGCAGCTGGGAACTCAGCGTGGCGTTTATTTCCGCAAGACGATCTAGCATACCCTGATCTACGTCTGCAAAATAAAAACAATCAAAAGTTAAAATTACAGGATCTGCACAGAATCTGGTTTTACACCTTCGTGCCATTTTAACGTCCATTTTCAGGTATTCCGTATACAACTTTAAAGGAGAGCTTCCACACAAAACTAAAATGATGATGTAGAGTAGGACGATACAACACACATGCAAGACAAATGCGTCACAATGTAAAAAGTCCAATGATAGCACAAGGCCTACCAAAACATAGTCAAATGGGCAAGAAGGCACAATGCTCGCTACAATGTACCTTTGCTGTTCTGGGCATCCATGAGAAGGTCACTCACAGCCTTCTCAGCATCTCTGAGTCTTTCTTCAAACTGCTTATCTGACTCTGTGTGCTCCCCAGTTCCAAGGTTCTTCAGGAGTTCCTCTAGTTCCTCCAACTTCTCTCGCTGTTCCATCACCTGAGGGAGAGACATAGACAATTTGAATAGATACACAACTCAGCCAATTAGTTCTACACATAATTTTGGCATATTAACCATGTTTGCATTTTAGCCTCACCTTGTCCTTGACGAGACGGTAACAGGCAGGGCATTCCTGGCAGCCGGGGCCAGAACGGTTATAGAAATAGTTTTCTTCGCACTGATCACAGCGTACGCCCACAAAGCCATCCTTACAATCACAACGCCCATCCTCTTTGCATTGCAAGGAAACCGAGCCTTCTGGATCACAGTCACAAGCTGTGTGAGAAGATCAAATGACAGATTATCAAATGTATCTATTTATGCATCTTGCAATGTGAAATGTCCATTTAATGTGCGAAACATCCACAGAATTTATCGAGGAAACCCACACAAAAGCCCTCTAAGTGGCAACATGAACAGAAGGAGAAAGTTTCACTAAAATCTGTAACTGCATTTGGATAGTTTGTAGCTAGCTATTAAACTGGCACACACACAAAACTGAGGTACAAAGGCTCAATGCAAAACCTATTCTTCTCACTACCTAAAGCAAAAGAGCCTATTGGCCTGACCCTAAGCAAAGATTTTCTTAACCAAAAGTAATCGGTGGATTATGTATATGGGTATATGAGCTACTATTAAAATCTAACTTACGTTTGCAGCCTTCTGGGCCAAATCCAAAGTGATTGGGTTCGCATTGCTGGCAGCGCTGCCCACTGATACCTGGTTGGCATTCACACTGTCCAGAATGGATATCACACTGGCCATTCGTCGAACCAATGGCATTGCAGTTACACCTAAAAATAAAAACAGATCTTCATGAGTAACTATTTTAATATTTATGCATGTATGTCAGACATGGACTGGAAAGGTACATGTGTCTTGGGAACATAATACAACAGCTTTGTTAGTATCTAGACATCAAAAATATCACCTACTGCGGCGGGGCTTGGCCGCCATACTGAGTGGTCGCATGGTCAGTGAGCTCCTCTCTTAAACTTTGATAAAACGACAAAATCACGGGCTCACCGACGCCTAATGTACATTAAGCATAACCCACGAGTGCGGAGTGACTACTGGATGGTTACCAGAGCGATCGAGTGACCCGCAGGTACTGAAATCTAACTCTGGATAATTGCGGCCTAGCGAGACGCGGGCAGGAAGGACGTCCGACCTCCTAGACGGGAATCAAAAAGACCCTGCAACAGGTTGCAATTTGTGCCATCGCCGACCTTTACAGCCGCACCAGCTCAGTGCAAAATTCTACCGCAAAACACAAGATGGCAGCTATTCTCCCTCAGGGTGAACCTGGACACAAGCAGAAGGCTCAGCCCCACGGAACAAGCTTGGTGGAGGCTAAAGGAATATATTGAGAGGCTCTGGGTCCCTGTTGAGATCCATCCGCAGCTCACATCACCTCAACTTGGAGAGGAAATTCGCAAGAGCAAGGTATGGCCGAAATGGAAGCCTTCTCCGGGCAACGACACCTCGCTGTCACCACAACCCACGCCAGCAAGCTTGCTGAGGGCCAAATGTCGCAAAACCCCAAAACACCATGCACACAGGCTGAGGACTGACCGCCGCCGACAGTGCAGGTACAACCGAGCCACTGGCCACCCCCCTCTCCACGGCAGGATTTGGATCCCACGAGCTACCAAGTCTGTGGCATGCAGATACCAGCCAGCGACCAGACATGGAGGAGTGACCCAAGCCGTGCCCAGGATGCCCTTGCTCATCGGACCCTACACATAACGCCCTTGTGCTTCCCGGCCTTGGGAGTGGGCTGACCGATTACTCACCTGCCAGGGAAGACGCACCACTTACAAATTGAGACTTACTCATCTACAGAGCTAGCCATTGTGCCTCAAGCTGCCCTCTTGATCACTATAAGCGGATTAGCAGAGAGCTCCATATACCGGTTTGTTATGCTTAAATTATTAGTTAAATCACTTTTCTTTTTGTGCAAATAGCTAGACGCAACCATGCTGATTATGCCGGTGGTTTTCAATTCTATGTTCTGATCAGAACACATTTGCTTCCTATGCCATTAGTACAGACGTGTAGATACCCTAGGTAACCTTTAACCACGTGTCTTAACCCCATCTAAAGATGCCAGCTTATATCTCGAATGCTGTTGGGACACAGCAGAGCTAAATGCTTATACATGTCTTACCTTAAAAAATTGTGCATAAATATTAATGGTCACATACTGTACTGCATGTTAAATTCCTATATACCTTGCTACCGCTGTTGTGGCGTACTGAGGCTGTTTGTTAAATATGTGCACAACAAAAATAAAGAATGAAAAAAAAAAATATTTTTTAATATAATCTGCTAAAGATTGACTGTGCATTATGGGACATGCAGTACCAAAGTAATAAGTACTTAAATCAATACATAAAATTCCCAATGGATGGGGGGCAGGGCCTGACTCTTAAGCAGGCCAGACGTGTTCTCTAGGAGCTCCTGCCTGAATGAGCCTTAACGTGACAAAAACTGCACTTAAATCGCCACAAACAGCTCAGAAATCAGCAGGGGGCACGGAGGCTTCAAAAATACCAACTTTGCCATCAGACATCGTTTGACTCTGCGGCCTACTGGGAGTGTTGGCCTGTCGGTTGGGAGAGGCAGCCGATCCCCGCTCAGGACAATGCATATCAAAGTTAACCTTCTGAAGCCCCGTTACCCACCCCCCTCCAGACCGGTGGGGGATATCCCGGTCCCTACTAAACTCACACGCTGTTTATGCTTTGCTACCTTGGCACCCAGTCTCAGCCCAGAGACACACTACAGTAACTCCTACCTCCCAAAATGGCGGCGACCCCTCTCTACAACACGTGGAACACAGGCCTAATGCAACCACCACCTCAGAGCTCAGCTGAGCATACCTTATAGCGCCTGGAAGAAATTTTACAGCTTTCTGGGCTAAACTGCAGGCTCGAGCACATCAGCCACTGCAGAAAACTACTAAGGTGGAAGGGAGTGCTGCGGTGCCAGGGAATAGGGTGTCTCCTCAGGGCAAATTCCTACCTACTCCATCCCCGGCGATTATTTCAAGCGGCGACCATACCGGCCGAAGACCTCCTGCCAACGCATGCACTTATCGGGTTTTTCCGGCTACCCCAGCAGGGGAAAAGACTTGGCACTCATGCACTCTCAAGTCTATGGAATCATGAGGCTGGCCCTCATCCAGGCCTGACATTGGAGGGGAACCCTGTTGCGGTGCTCCAGGGAGACTTCATGCATGAACCCACTGGACTGCACCCTAATCCTACCACTCAAAGGGATCGGCTGAGTTGGGTACCAACCTCCCCAACAGAGCTAAGCCCCAGACGCTGCGCCCCGGGTATTTCAAGGGGAACTAATCACTGTTATATGATCTTATGTGCACTTTCCTTTCTGGTTAATTTAATTTCTAACCAAGGTAGCGATTACCCAATTTTTATTCTTAGCAGCACCAGTCTAAGAAACTAAGCTTTGTCTAGCCTGTTTACCACTACCCCCACAAGGAAAATGAGGCAGAATGTGTCAGGTTATAATATTGTATGCTATTTACACTTGTTCACCTCTCTTGACACGTCTGATCCTTAAGCATGTATCTTTCCCCTGTTTCTAGTCATGTTAATAGCCTATCTTTATGTTCATATAAAATTGTGCTGAAATGTCAAAATGCCATACAATTGTCTCTCTCTTGAATTGTGCTTGTTGTGGCACTGCAAGCTTGCCTGTAATTATATTGCACAGCAAAAATAAAGAATAAAAAATATATATATAATGAAAAAAATAAAAAATTCCCAATGAATTTGCTCTACGCTGTAATCTGACCCATTTAGCCTGAAGACTGGAATGCTCAGCTCTGCAGAATCACTTAGATTTTAGTTCTCTGATTTGTGTGTTTTATTGAGCTTGCATTTGAAAAACATTGACAAGTTTTTGTTTTAAATCTTGTAACACTTTTCTATTGATATTTTTTATAACGTTTACATATTCCTAATATGTATTATGTGTTTACTTGTTTCCAGTAAAAACTCATTCATTAATACAAATAAATACCACTGAATTGCATTGTCAGACATGAATAATGGTTTGAAAGTAAACAGGAGTCAGGGAGGTGGAAAGCTGAATGGAAGGGAAAATGTCCTACATAATTAGGAAACTCATGGGGATGTCTTTCCTGGAAGGAGGTCAAAGGGCTCAGTAAAGGACAATTTACAGAAGAACAAGAGACAAATTAGGCTGAATTCTGTAGAATCACTCTCTAGGAAAACTGGACTTGAAGAATGCTGTCCCAATGATACCAGCATAAGGCAATGTAAACACCTTGATCTTTGTAGTAAACAACAATGATTCTGTTAATTTTAGCTCCCCCATATATCTATTCAAGCTCAGTGGGGGTAACTTCATATTTGCAGTGTTTATGAACTAGATATTTAGCCAATTTAATCAAAATGTATTGTACTTGGGAGAAGAATTCCAGCATCTACAGAGAACTCCCCCATGTGTCCTTATTGGCTCTATAGATAATCTATAGATTACCCTTTCCATATGGCACCTCCAGTGTCTGTCTGATACTTGTGGGGTCTGTTTTATTACTGTTTGATACCATCTGCTTAAAATCTTGTAATTGGTTTCTTGTTTTTTTAGTGGATTTTGGAAAATGTGCAGAGATTTCAAAGATTTTCTTCGAGTTGAATTTTTTCTGAGTTACATCTAATTTTACTTTTCTCAAATCATATGGGTATGTTTTTTTTTCTTTTAAATTTTTGCCATTTGACCGTTTCATTTTATGTCACAAAATATGGCAAGCTATGCTAACCATATTCGTTAAGTAAAGACATTAGTCCAAACATAAGGTCATTTCATTTAATTCAAGGTTTCCCAACTAGCACCTTCATTTAGCTAGGTCTACAAAGACATAATTTTAAGAAGGCGAACTGATCACGCACTTACCCCTCACAGCCTCGTCCACTCAGTAGGTTGTAAAATCCTGGCACACAGGCTGAACAATCCCGCTCCATGACATTGGGAAGGCACTCGCATTGACCAGTCAACCCGTTACAGGTGTTCTTACCTTTCACGGTTCCATATGGGTTACAGTTACACGCTAGAAGAGAGAATAGAACTCGTTTGTGTTTACTCTTACAAGAGAGGAAGTGTGTGTTTAACTGGTACAGTATTTGGTACCTCTGCACTTCAGATCTGGGTTTGTTGCCAGTGCTGATCCATAGAAACCATCCTTGCAACGGTCGCAGTAAAATCCACCCGTATTGTATATACATTTCAGGCACTCTCCGGTGAGGCGGTCGCAGTTACCCACCGCGTTCGGATCGATGTTACTGTTGCACTCGCAAATGCGGCAGGTTCGGGGTGCTCCATTTTCACCCAGCGGGTCGCCAAAATATCCATCGTCACACAACTCACACCGTTTTCCTAATAAGAGCATGCAAAAAAAGGGAGTAATTAGATACTTTACATTTACCACTTCTAAAACCATTCACCTACATCCAAGCCCAGCCATGGTTCATGAGTCAGTTTAAGACAGATATAGCAGCAGTGATTACATAATGTCTGCTACCGAGAAGAGCCATCACAAGAAAGGAAATCTTTCTGCTCAAAATACCATAAGTACACTACATTATACCTCCTCTTCAGTTATTTCACCTCAACCTTTAGCTTCTCATTTCAACCTTAACCTCAACTGCTTCTTTTCCACTAGCCCTCAAAACACTGCATTGGATCACACAACTCTAAACGGCTGCCAAGAGTTTTCTAACCCTAATGGTACATGTCCATCGTTTACAGGCAGAAACACAAAAATGATGCTCACCTGTGGTTCCTAACGGGCAGTTGGTGCACACCACCTCTTTGGACCTAGGTACAACAGCACAGCTGGTGCCACCGGGGCAGGGACAAGGCTGGCAATCTGAGCTTGTACCCGTGGTGCTGTCTCCATAATAGCCCTCACTGCACCTCTCACAGTTAGAGCCTGCTGTATTATGCTCACACTGGCACACACCTACAAAAACAAATCAATAAAATAGAATGTCAGAATGGGAAAGGTGTAGAGATGCACAGCATCACAAGTCCAGTAAAAAAAACATCCACAATTAGTGGGGATTAGTAATATGATAGGACAAGGCCACTAGACATATTAGGAGTAAAGTATATCCAACAATTATAACTTTTGTATGTTATACACATTTTCCATCATTTCGATAAAGCCTATGTATGCTTGCATGTGATCATTTTGGCAGAACACGGAGTCCTTGCTTGTTCTCAACATGTTTTCCCTGCAGCTGCGTGCTTGACAAACTCCTGGCAAGTAGATACACCCAGTCCTTAGGGTTCTTGGAGAAGTCTACGAGTGGGCACTTTTTGGGTAATGAGCAGAGCACATGTGACAAATATGGTAACTATATTAAGCGTAAAGGGATTTAAAAGTGAAGGAAAAAAAAAAACAGCCCTTAAACTAAATTATTGTGGAATTTGTCATTCATCTCATCAGACGGAGTATCAGTTTTCAAAACACACAAAAGAAGAGCAGGAGGGAGTTTTGAGTAGCCACCTAGCACTCATACGCAACTGATTTTTGAAATTGTATTTTTAGCACTATATCAGTACATTCTTGCTATATAAGTGTTATACATTACATGAGGTTCTTCATAGGGAGGCACACTGTTTTAAGGGTGCCACGTGAAATGTAATACTAATCTCTTCTTTTGATTATCCAGAAGTGATTGACATACGATGTCACGTATGAATTGTAAAGTTTTTAAAATTATTACTTTATCACAATTTTAACCATTCTCTTACACAAAACGGTATTTGCAAAAATATAGCCGCATGCCCATGGCCAGTTATAATTACTTTAAAATTACACGGTTAATTAATATTTAATTAAGTCCAATAATAAGGACTTTCATTGCTGTTACAGATCACTTAGCTATTTTTAATATTTTTTTATCTTTTTAAAATAAACTATTTAAATTCATGCAATTATATCCAGTCGAAGATGTCTTCATATTCACACTGAAACAAGTATAGAGCTACAGGCGCAAAGAGTATCATTTTGACTTGCCACAGTGAGAATCAAATGGATTATAATCGCAGGTGAAAAGGCAGTAGTAAGATCTGGAAATAGCAGTTTTTATTTAGGAAATGTAATTCTGGAATTTCAACATTTTAACTTTCTGTATAAAACAAAATAAATAATTGTCTTACATCATGATTTCTCAAACTCACCAGATTCAGGGTCGCAAGAATCACTGTGGCCATTGCAAGTACAGAGCACACAAGGACTGTAAGGTCCTAAATTTGGGTTCTCTCGTCGATAACCAGAAGCGCATCTCTCACAGAACTGGCCGATATACCCTACAGGGCAGCTACACGTTTCAACCCATGGGGCAGGAGGACTGCCTCCTACTTCAGCAGTTACAAGGGTGACATCCTCCAGAAATCCAGCACCTGTAGGAAATGACAGGAAACAAGTTGCATGATTAATGGCTTTTGAGTTAGGCTTCTCTGGCTACAATGAACACATAATAAACCTTGGTACATGGAACTCTTCAGTACCGAGACAAGAAGAGAAATACACTTTTGACTGACAGTATCGCGACCCAATGTTAAATAATTTCGACTTCACATATAGAACGTAAATTTACGCCAATCACGAACATTGAGATGATTCTTGGCAACGTTCATTAATGCGAACTACGAGATAAAGTGGAAAGTGGAATGAATCTGCAGGAAGAACTCTGCTGAGTACCCAATTGCATATTTGTATCATTTAGTCTAGCTGCAAAACCAGTCTCCGAGAATTTAACAAACTGTTAACTCAATAGGACTTTAGTTATATATGCAGGTTTTAATAATATGGGTGCTTGTATAGAACATTCTGCTCCATGCTGAAGGATATCTTAGCTCTATATAGTTTGACACCTAACAGTACCTCATGTAACATATAGATTTAGGGCTCATTTGATCAATCTCTAAAGTCTGAGAGGGACCGTGTGCAGCATCCTTTAGAAAGCCCACTGAACTATCTCCCAGACACCAACATTAAATAGACCGGTAAACATAAAACAGATGGCAGCATTTCTGAATCCAGTAAACAAAATTAGTAAAGGAATACACTGAACATTAAATATTAAACCCGGAGACACATTCACAAGTTGAGTCAGCAAAAGAGAAGTCTATTTATTTGTCTTTTTAAAACAAGTCTGAGTGCTCGTTAAATGCATTAAAACAGCAGTGTGTTTTGTATAAACATACAAACCATGGCATCCATAGTAATCGCATGACTTTTTAGTCTGATCATAGTTAAATTACTCACTTCGTTCACTGTAGGTTCCGCGGATCTTGATAGCGGTTAAGTTCTGCAGCATTTTCTGGAATTCAAATGATGATAAGGAAGGTCTCCAGGGATAATCCGTGGCCTCGTGTAACCTAAGTGATGATTATTCAAAGTTAAGAACTGTCAAGCCTGACAAAACTGACAAAAGACTTGCACTACTCAATGACCCAGTATATCATATTAAAATGTAGGAAGAATATAGTATGTTGCACTCATATTGTGACTCAGAAAAAAATAAGAGGTTTATTGGAGAGCACACATGTATATGCATTTATTGTGTTTGGAGTCACACAATCCTAGTTTAGTTACACACGAGGGCAGCCAGTCAATGTATAAATTTGATTATATGAAACAGTACAACACAATTTACTTTTGACCATCATGAAATTAATGTATTTACAAATGCAGGACACAAAGCATAAGGGTACCAAGTCGAAAACACCCTAACTGCATGAGCCACCCAATGGGCCCCAAGTGCTATTGCACCAGTGGTAGTTCTGCCAGTGGGCCAATTATTACAGATGAGTGAAAATATATAAAGGGGAGGAGAATATAAAACACAAAGTTATGGATTAGTTACATTTTATTCTCAATAATCAAAACATGAACTAGAGTTCAATCTGTTTTTAACATTTCTACACTAATCAAAATAAAACATGTTCTTTGTAACTGGGGGGCAGGGGGTGGGGGTGGGGTGGAGGGACATGGGGAAAGAATCAAAACAAGTTGATTAATCCAGATTATGAAATCACTTTTTGTTGACATCTGCAGAACACATCATCTGAATCAAAGGTAAAAAAACTGCTCAGAATATTCTATGACGAACTTTTCTGGGAGATGGGAGCCATATGTGCATTGCTTAACCAGCACTTCTGGCTGGTAACTTAAAAGGTAATGTGTACATATCTCTTCAGGGGTACTTCGAGCACCATAATCGTTATATTTCATGGAAGAGATTTTGGTTTAAAGAGTCTGAGGGGACCTTCCCCACTGATTTCTGTCAACCCCTTCAAGAGGTTTGAAGAAAGAAAGAATTTATTTTTGTTAAACAAATGCTTTTGTCTCAGCTACAGCCACCCCTCTACTAAAGCCTGTGTAACTTTGGATTGCACTGATAGGCTTAGAACACTGGGGGCGGATTAGTTTACAATCAAGTGACGTTTACAATCCCATTCTAAAAGATTCGATGGACCTTGAATTTTCCACTTACCTGAAGACAAAACGGAGGGAGTTCTCAGAGGGATAAGAGTTCCCTTGGGCGATCAAAGGCACAGAAACCCTCAGCCCATCCCCTTCCAAAACCAAATCCTCTGCAGACAGGCGGGTATCTCTCCGTTCTACTCGGAAACTAAATGAAAGGTTCTGTCCATAGCTTAGTACTTGGTTACCAAGGAACTTTTCTGGAGAAAACACAAAAAGCAAACATCAATACAGCACTGTCAAAAAGGTTAGTGCTCATATTTAGCACCCTGTCTGCTCTGGACTATAATTCCTATAAAACAGAGCTTTCAATTTAGCTGGCGGAGCACATTACATCAACACACTGGAGGGACTGCCAAAGCTGTGCAATCACAAAAATGTAGTTGAATCAAACCTTTCACCAAGACGTTGGTGTTACACCAACACCAGCCACTAGATGTCACAATACCCAACAAAGCACTGTAATAACAGCTGTGACACTGAAAACTGACCTCTTGCAAACCACGACTTAAAATAAACCACTTCCTGAGACATAAACAGTTTTCCTTTCATTAAATAATATAAGCCCCTGACTTCAACAGACCTTCAAGCAATACATTTATCAGATGACTATGATAATATAACTCATTTTTTATTAACTTCCCGCAGAATAGTATGTCTTAGACCACTGCTTCCCATCCCAGTCCATGTCATTTTAAATGATTTGGATCACTGCACAAGTTGAACTTTGAACCCTTTTTAGCATTAAACAGACCAGAGTCATGCGGTCCTCCAGATATGGAAACCTTACTTACTTACTTTAGATAGAAGACCACCACTAACAGACAAGGCTTAAGATATGCATTTCAGATTGCTTTAGCATTTAAAGCGACACTGTAACACAACCACCACCACCCCTACCCCTGCCCTCCTAAATAGCCTATTTCACAAAGATAAAATGTTTATGAAATACTCATGTTGACTGTTTTGTAATTTCCCCGAAATTCCAACCCGGTCAAGAAATATAGAGACAAAAGTAGGGACTACTTTGTCTCTATATATTTAATTCACCTGGCACTTCTAGACACTGGGCAGACTACCGCCGCCTAGAAGTATCAATCCCCACAGCCCCAATTTACCTATGGAAGACCCTTCGGGATCCTCTGTAGACCTCAATGCTGTACTGTCGCACATGTGTATTAGTTCAGCAGTGACGTCGGCTACTGCAGAGGACTCGCCAGGAAAAGATGGCAGTGTCTGCGGGGGACAGGTTCGGGTACACAGAACTCAGCTTTGCCTGCCCCACAACGGACATGTCACCGTTGGGTGTTTTTGCAAATTCAGCAAATTAAATAAAACTTACAAAGAATACACACACTAAAAAATTAAGGGAAAAAATAAATGAAGAAAAAGAAAAAAAAAACTACCTCCCCCCCCACAACAACTCCTATACATTCTCAAAAAGAAACAATGTGGATCTACAGAGCATGGTGGAGTTGTTGCACTCTGTTACTCGACTACCAACCATTAGTGGCCAGCAACAAGACCTTTGAAAATTGAAGGTCTTGATGAGGAAGAGTCTATAGTGGCTGTGTGCCTGACAACCACCATAGGGGAGATCTTAGATAATGTGAAACATTGCCGTTTCTGAGAAATGGTAGGGTTTACATTTGTCGAGTAAAGCCTTTAGGCACCAAACCCATTACACTGAGATGCAGTGGTTTTGGTGCTTAGAGTGTGTATTTTTCATAAACAAAACAAATAGTATAATCAAATAAGAATCACACAAAACACAAAGCAGATCAATACTCTTTTAAATGGCAAAGCAATATGGCGGGATTAGAAAAACCAGTTAAAGGTCCGCCACTAATACACTGAAGACTTTTACATGCTTAACTTACCGGGTGCAATGAAATAAACAGGAAAGTAGCTCTCAGAGGTGACTGTCAAGGAGCTGCTCTCAGATATCCAGGAGAGGACATGCTCAGACCCATCTCTCTGCTGAGCCACCCAACCATCCGTTCCTGAAACAAACCACAAATCAGAAAAATGTTGGTTCCTTAGAGCACTCCACATCTACCAAACAGCTGTGCTTCCTTCTCAGAATTACAATGTACAAACTACCCAGAAAGCATTTAGAGATCCCAACCCTTAACTCCTCTGTTATCCTTTTTATCAGAGGACAATAATGCCATTTTGGGGATCTGGTGACAAAAACACAACGTTAAATTGCATTAGTCTTCAACTTAATACATTATATAATTTCAGCTCTTAATTTTATAGATAGGCCAAAAAGTCACTTGCCATTATATTACAAATAGTGAATAGTGGAGAGTGCAAGAACAATGCCGTTACAGCTGTGATGCAAAGACACAGGGCTTGTATGCAAAACATCAGTCATAATAATGCTGGCAGAACAATAGAGGGAACAGCAGAAAAACTATTTATACGTATCCTTCTCGTGGAAAACACCTAACTTATTACGCAGGGAGAACAGTCTTTTTGGAGCAGAAATTGCAGAAGAATGTGATAGTGTCATTACAGAATTCCAGATCCATGGCATAATGGAAAAGTGGTTTAGAACATATATTGTGAAATTTGTGTACTATATTCCCTACTCTGCGTCACCAGCCTTAGGTTTGCCATCACTAGGGTAGTAATATGAGGATTCCATGCTAAGCTGTAAGAATCACAGCATTGTCTAATAGAGATAAGGAGTGAATTAGAGATGGAAGTAAAGAATCTGGTGATGATACGCACCGCTCTCAAACGTGGAGACAATGTTGGTGATTCTGAAACCTTCAGCATTGTTGCACACTGAAGAGTGCCCGTAGCAAAAGCAAGGGGTGCAGCCACGGGGATTATTTGGATCCAGGTGAAAGAAACCAGGTTTACACCTAAATGAATACAAAAAGTTCAGAATGAATGGAACACTGTGTGGTTCTTTGTTATGCACATAAGCAAAAATATAAAAATGGTCTTGAAAAGCAAACACCTTACTTGCTCTTCACAAGAAAAATAAATCGACAAATTCAATACCGAAAAGAGATACACGTATTTAACCAAATATCCACTGCTCCATACAGAATGTGATAGGACTCCCTCTGCTTGCTCTGTGTATTGCCATACAGAGAACACATTGACTGAGATGCTCAATACCTGGCTGTATGGGATAGTTTATGGGCCAAGTTTAGCTCAGGCTACATAGTCAAGTTTATATCTGACCCATACTTCCACATCCAAAATGATTTGCAGATTCTCTCAATATGGCAGCAGGAAACATTTATTTATCAGAAACTCCATGAATGTGCTTTATTTGCAAAAGACCCATCCCAATCCACTCATGTTTTTCCTTATCCGACTTCATGACCTGTAATAAATGTAAGAAGATCTGCGTTCTGGCTCTGTGTGGTTACCTCTCGCAGTTAAATCCTTCCACGTTATCCTTACAGCTGCAACGGCCGGTTTCCACGTTGCACTCGTCCGTACTACCAGCAGCATTGCATGCGCAGGGCCTGGCAAGACGAAAAAACAGGGGTAAATTTAGAAACTAAACATGTAATTTATGATAAGTCAGTGACATCACATGTTCAGATTCTATGCATGTGGAAAATTAAAGTAAAGCCGTATTGCACATATCTCAGTCCATATTATATAGGAAGCAATCAGTTATCTACTTTAGATTCAATGTATGAAGTTTTAGGAAACGGTCAATGGAAACTTGACTTACTTTATAGGGAATTATATATCATTTATCCATTAAGCTAGGTAAAAAATACTGGCTGATGTTGATGGCATAACAGTAAAGACCAACTAAATTTCACAGTTTAGTGTAAACTGCAAGACGCAGTACATCCATTTTAGAAAGCCATCATTAAAGTGAAACTATAATGCCAGGAAAACAAACGCATTTTAGGCACTGTAGCTTCCCTCTCCGTCAAGGGCCCCTCCCGCGGTGCTTACCTTGGTCCAGCGCTGATGTCCCTCAGCACTGGCTTTGCTCTGCCCACACCGTTGCCTAATGCGCATGCTTTATTATTCAATGCTTTCCTATGGGGAAAAATCTGACGCGGGAAGTCCTCATGCATAGCGTGAGGACATCCAGCGTCAGATAACGGACCAAAGGTCAGTTTCAATTCTGGAAGTCCCTCTAGTGGCTGTCTGGTAGACAGCCACTAGAGGAGAAGTTAACCCTCAGAGGTAAATATTACAGTTTCTAAAAACTGAAATGAGCTGAAGTGGTCTGCATGCCTACAGTGTCCCATTAAGTGAAAGAAATATCTTTTAAACTTCTGATTTTTCAACCACAATACAGATTAAATCTATACCTACGCTATGATTAATTTGAAATGGATAATAAATATACATTCACTGAAGCTTTCAATATAACAACTATGAGAGTTAAGTTTCAAATGACCTAAACATTTCTTATAAGAAATAGTTTTATTAAAGGAGACCCAGCATTTCTCATGTCAGAAGCTACTTGCTCAATGCACTTGGTATGACTTATGGAAAGCTGAAATAAGGACAGTATGGAAAGCTAAGTAAAAGGTATCTTACTTAACATCATGTGCTTTATTAATGTAGTCAGTATACATTTGGCAATTGTTGTGCTCAATGTAAGATTATTAAACTACACCGTTACCTGCAGCCAGCCTCAGTGAGGGAGTGGAAGCCGGGCTGGCATCGGTCACATTTCTCGCCCATCACACCCGGTTTACAGCTACAGCGCCCAAAATGATCACACTGAGTACTGAGAGAGCCTGCAACAAGAAGAGATATTTAATACTGCGGTTACTGAGTAACAAAGCAAACATTTCTAGCTGGCAAACTTCCATTTTGTGCTTTTTCTACAATCAGATGTTATCCCTCCAATACAGGCAACATTTGGGCATGTTCAATTGTTTCTTTAACTCCTCAGGCCCTTCTTCCACATAATGATGTTAACTGCAGCAGTCTAACAGCAGTGATCCTTGCAAAAAAATAGACTAATGCAAGTAATACATGCGGAGCTGTGTCCGTCAGACGCCAGGTAAGAAGTCAAACGTAAAATGGTTTGGCTCTTTAAATAGTGGGGGACACTGACCAATGAAAAATATCCTAGAAGAATTTTGAGCCTCCATGCATTATTACCTGCTTTTAAGTGTCACCCAAGATGCAGTTTTAGCTAAAGGTCTGGAAGTGAACAATCTGTACTTGCAGACAGCTCCCCGTCTGCTACAATGATCAAAACTAAACCTCTGCTGTCTGGCAATGGGGCAATTAGAATATTATGTACAAATTACTGGTATGTGTAGGATAAGATGCAAGATACCCATAAAGTAATAGGAGTTGTGTCTCAAGAAGAGCCATGTTTTGTCTGCTCATTCATGAAAGGTAAAGATCCATAGATACGTTGTCAGCCAACAAACATCAAGAGACAATCTTACAAGAGAATTTGCAAAATTCATTAAGGCACTTTATTCATTTTTGCCAGAGCAGTAAAATATGCCAGAAAGGACATTTCAGAAGAAAGGCTGAGAAATAAGTATGCAGGAATGAGCCACTGGGGTATGCTGAACACAAGGGTCACTCTACAGATATACCAACAACTAGAACCCCATCTGAAATGACCTACACCTTGTGTGTTGAATATTGAACGTAATAGTTGGCAGAGCATCACTGGAGGGGAGGCCTTCAACAGCTGGAGTGCCAAATGTTGGCTTCACTGATCTACATAAACTAGAACACTAGAACTTCAAGCTTTGAGTTGGGCATACCTATGGCCTTAAAGGGTTAAGTCTCTTCTTATAAATAAATGTAATTATTCAAAAGCAGGTGTTACATTTAGTTATGATTATATTTCTAATAATACAGTAACAGGTGAAATTACAAAACAAACCGCTGGTAAGCAGAATTCTGCACAGGTCTGTTTTGCATTTAAGTTTGTGTGTTGGGGGCGTGGGGTAAAAAGATTTGCACAATACTTTGTTTTCCAAAAGCCCTGAGTGTTGCAGACAGAGAGAGGAAACATGCACATCATCACACTGTGAGGTCCTTTTGTTTAGAAGACAGCAGGGGGCCTATTTATATGGTTGTGTAAAAGTTGACACCAACCACTCAACATGAACTGTTTACAAAGCAGATTGTTATTTGTTCCAAGACCTGGGGGAGATTCTATTATCTGGAATGTGAAAATAAACTGGCTTACGTCAACTGCATCGGAATTATAGATATATGTAGAAGGTCAGCAGTTTAAATAAAAAGGGAAAAGGAAGTCCATATCTCAATGTTATAGGATGTAAAAATATTAATTTATCAATCATGTGAGAGAAGTATACAATACATACAAACAGATATACACACACAAGATTAAAATATGTCTAAATCCATCAATACATTCAGATCTATAAACATCTCTGGATCCATCTATCATACTTTATAAACAGATATATGTACACAAACACAGTACGGTAAAATCCTTAGGCTAGTCTTAAAATAAACAAATGCCGTATAATTATATAATTAAGCAACTGGTATTTTTAGGTCTATTTCAAATATAAAACTAAAGCAAATTTGGCCACAGTGATCAAATTAAATGCAGTCCAACATCCAGAAAAAATGTCAATCTGATGAACAGTGCTTAAGAAGTCACTGCCTTGGGGGGCAAAATAGAATCCAATGAATTGGTTGCTCAGCATCTGGCAATCATGCTGGAGTGCTGTGGCTCCAAAGTAACTGATAAGACAGGGCTTACAAGAAATGGTCTTGCATGGTTTACTGCAGCTAGGAAACCATCCCAGCAGAGAGGCAGCAAGCTGAGGAGATTGTGGTGTGCTTAAGACCATGAAGGAGAGTGACAACCAGTGGCAGAATGTCTTAAGGAGTGAGAACTTCAAATTAGAAATTCTTGGTTGACTGAATCTTAAGGTGCTAATTGAGCACTTCACTGAGGTTTCATTCTATTCCTTTACATACTGTTCAGATATAAACAGCAGTCTGGGCCTTTCACTGTGTTTTCTTCCTTCGGTTTACTTAAATTCCACTTTAAAAAAAAGGAATACACCAAACACAAATAAAAATATAAACTTTTTCATTGTATTTAGCTCTTTTTTTTGTCACATTCGTAAGAAAGTTTGCAAGCAAAGTTGTAAGAAGATAATAAATTAATAAAAAGTACAGATTTATTATGTAAATTCACAATCTAAAAAGGCACGCCAAGGAAATCCAAAGTGACAATACATACATACAAAAGTACATTTTATATACACAATGTAACAAGCCACTGGCATTCTTTATGATGCCTTAATGATCTAATTTTTTTACTACCTTTTCATGGCCCTTTGATCTGTATTCCTCACCTTATCAATCTATGACTAGGTATCTCATCCTGCTTTCCTTTAGCCATTCGTCATATTCAGTCACCTCCTCTATCTCAGTCTCTCCATCTCTGGAATCATCTCTTAAGTTTATCCCTCATATTGTACCATCTAATCATTAGAAGAGTTACCAAGATATATGTAACCTATTAAGTTTTTATTTAAATCATTCGGAACATGTATAGATGTATCTGTATATCTGCCAGTAGTTTTAGTCTATTGAATCATCAGAGCAATGTTTGATGCAGATCCTGCTGTTTGGAACCCAGTATTGCACATAATATGCCATTACGAGTGGGTGAGTGAATGTGTCTCCTGCTGAGTCCTTTGTGTTTGAGCAGCTGTGTTTCTCTCTCTCTCCATGCGACTTTCTGTGTGTCGGTGTCTTTGTCTTTCACTCCTGCTCTCTCTTATTGTCTTACTTTGTTTTCCCTATTGCTTTCTTAAAAAGAGACATACGGCACAGAGCCTTTGCAGTGAGCATCCAGGATTGTGTGTCAGAATTCCCTGTGCCAGTTTCGCTCACTAAGATGAGGTTACATGAACCGTACTCACACAAAAAGTAACAAGTTCTGAAATCTACACACTCTCTCCAAATAGGCTTAGACACGGAATTATACATACCCACAGAATTACAGTGGCAAGGGAGGCAGGGCTCATCGCTGCCTTGTCTATAGTAGTTTTCACGGCAGCGCTCACAGTTTGGTCCATCTGTGTTATCTATACACCCGGTACAGTGACCACCATGACCTGTAGACCGATACAGCTCTGGGTCGAAGTAACATTCCTGGGAGCGACCATTGCAATTACATGCTGTGGGGTGAGAAACAAAAGCAGTATATCAGTGAGAAGCAATGTGAAGGAACACCACATGACATAGGATTTTGAGTCATTTATATAATTAAATAGCATGTTCAAAAATAAACAAACAGTCTATAACAAGTGTTCATTATTATTAGCATTCATAGAGCGCAGAGCTTTCTTATATATTAGAAAGGGGGGAAGTTAACTGTAAATGAGACAATTACAAAATGTTACAGGAACATTAGGTTGATGAGGACCCTGCTCAAACGAGTTTACAATCTTTCTTAAATTCATTTAAATGTTTTAATATAAGCTACGATGTATAGTAAACAACACAAATCCCTCACAGGGGAATAAATGCTTCCAACCAGTGTAAGTTTTCAGTAATTAATTGGCTGGTAGCACTACTCACGGTCACACAAAGTCATCCGGCTCCAAATACTGGTAAAAGAGGGGCAGACGAATGACGTAAACTGTGTCAGTGGCGAAACCCGAAATGTGTGGTTCTGGCCGGAATGATGGGTGGATCCGGCTCAACAACTGGCAGGTCATTCTGACCTGAATGTACTCCAGACTGCCTGTCAATCATCCAGGGCAGCCCACTGAGTGCAGGCAAAGCAGATGTTTCAGTGCTCTCTGCAGAGTCCTAGTGCTCTTGGGTGTAGTGCAAAAGGATCAAATTAGGCGTCTTTTTGGGGACAGTGTCCCCTCCCCCCCAAAAAAGGACACCAGGGAATAAACCCAGGAAAGGACCTTAAAATCGGAACAGTCTGGCCAACACTAGGAAAGTTGGGAGGCCTGTAAAGTTAGTACCATCTACTCACTAGACCAGTGATGGCGAACCTTTTTGAGCCCGAGTGACCAAACTGCAATATATGCCAACTTTTTTTTTTACTTAAAGGGCCAACACAGCAATTAAACCTCAATACTGAGGTTTAAGTTTAGAAAAAAACAATTCGTACTGTTGATACAAACTTTAAATGATATAAATAGATAAAATTAAGGGGTATTGTGTGGGGGGATAGGGGTGCTGTGTGTGTGGGGCTGGGGTAAAGAAGTTTTTAAAAAAACAAAAAAACAAACAAAAGTATGCTAAATCAGTGGTGGTCCGGTGGTGGCAAGCACTGCTTCCGTGTCGGGAGGCAGGGGGAGGGATCTATGAAGCAGCTCCCCTGTCCTCCCACGCGATGCTGTGTGGAGCGTTGCCATGGTAACACGCGGCAACGCTCCACACAGCTTGCTCGCGGGAGGACAGGGGAGCTGCTTCACAGATCCCTCCCCCTGCCTCCCGACACGGAAGCAGTAGGCGATAGCCGTTTTGGGCAGGCAGACGCCTACTCTGCATTGATGGCGAACCTATGGCCGCGTGCCCACAGAAAGGGCCCAGCATGCCACCTGTGGCACGCGTGCCATAGGTTCGCCATCACTGCACTAGACTGACTTTAAATCACTGTATATTATTGTTGCAGGAAGTGTACCTGCTTCTACCCCAAAACCATTACCCACAATGAACAACTTAAGGCTCATTTACTTCATGTGCTTTATTAAAACTCTAAACCATTTTGGCTACAGTGGAAAGTTATGGGCTACTCTGCAAACAGCGCACACTGATTGGCTATTGACATTGCATACTCTCTGATTATATATAACGGTGCAGTAGGTCTTTAAGACAATATTTAAAATAGTGACTACACACACTAATAATATCCACATTGCACTATAATTAGATTTTTTTTTCTCTTGCACATGGTTATTGGCACTTTGCAAAGGATCAATTACAGTGCACTTTCTTGATTTGAACTTATATTTGTAAAATTTTTAGTGTGTGTAGTCACTATTTCAATTATTGGCTTAAAGACATAGCATATCTTTATATATAATTATTTCTTTAAGTGTATTTGTTCATTGGCTATTACACTTTACAGGTGGTTTTTATTAGACATGGGTGAGCGTTTTTTTGTTTTGTTTTTTTTGCACATCACATTCTCTGCAGTATGAACTGTTGCTGAGAGTTTAAAACTTGTGATGGAATTCTACAATGGTGACCTCTACCAGAAACACCAACAGATGTTCCAAAACTTCCAGCTACACTTACGTGGTTACAAGAGAATGATATCAGTCTATTTGCATTATTTTTTCAGACTAGTTTATTGTTCCATATTGATTATAAAGATGATAAAGCGCTAGGGAAATGCATCCATGAATAAGATTCTCTTGATTGAGTATGTTGTGCACAAGGCACATTAGATGATTAAAAAAAAGACTTAAAAAGTAAGAATGTACAGATTTTTGGGATCACTAAGTTGTCACATCTTTGCATTTAAAAATTGAGAATTTGTTAGTCAGTTCTTGACTGAACTCTGAATTATCCAACTGGTCAAAGGGACATTCTATGAAAGGTAACATATACCAGCATGCATAATGCAGAGAATATTAGAATAAAGAAAGATAATTTTGTAAAAAAAATAATAATAATAATGCAGACATAGAAAGAGAAATAGAAATGGTCCCCCCCATCTTTTACCCCTTTATCCTCAATCATTGAAGCTACCAGTTATCAGTAGAGGTAGATTGGAAACGGATTCAGTAAGTGCACCATTATTATATTTCAGAAGCGTGTACTCACGTAGACACTCATTGGCGCTGCTGGAAGTCGCCCTCCTCCACGGTCGGTCGTTGAAAAAAGGCAGACATTTCTCACAGTCCACACCAAATGTGTTGTGTTTGCAGTTGCACACTAGCTTGTCAAACTCATTGCGTACACATTCACTGGCATGTCCATTGCACTTGCACCTGTCAGAATGGGAATCAAACTGAGTAACACTGGAAGAGGCTACATGGAGAAAGTAATAACAGGTGGTCCTCGTTTTTGCGACGGCTCGCACTTACAACTAGCTCTCTCGCGGGGTGGTAAGTGCAAACCATCATGGGAATTAGACGAACGCAGCACAGCAGGGAATCCCTCTATGTTCTGGAAAATTTCCCTGAATATACACAAACGCAAGTGAGCAGGGAATTCCTCTAATCTATGACTGGGGGAAATTTCCCCGAGCATAGATTAGAGGGATTCCCTGCTCTTCTGTGAATCCCTGCAAATAAGGGAATCCCTTAACTCCTCACTTACCAACCAAATCGTTCTATGACCGGGTTGTAGGAACGGAACCCGGTCGGTAAGTGAGGAGTAGCTGTATTCTAAATGTGATGGATTCTGGCAAACAAAGAAAACCTCTGAATGAAACTTACCTGCCTCCGACAGCAAAGTCAGAAATGGCATAGTAGTAAGATCTGAGCACCTTGGGATCACCGAACACTTCATCACCAAACGTATTTAGTCTTGTTAAGGTTACACGAATATCTGTTGCGGTCACCCACTCCTACAAATAACCAAACAAACAGAGAGGTATGCAGTGAATACGTATGAAGATGTCCTCTTGATTTGCCGAGATTAATATAAGCATCATTATAGAGCAATTATGAAATGCTGCACAGACTCCAGGATCACTTCAAATGACTAAAATGGCCATGTTTATTAATCTCTTCTCAGGGTTAGCGGAGTCTTTACTGCAATGGGGAAAGCAGTGTTGCTAGATTAACCAATTTCTTGTGGCCAATTTCCTGGGAGCATAACAGGGGTTAAGAGTTCGTTATGGAAAACTGTCCATTACTGCTAATATCAAATCTCTACAAAGGGAATTATTACATCAGTAGACCTCCAGCTAGCCAAATGATTTGCTGTGAATCAATAGATCAGAAATTTAACTTGAGAAATACATTTTGGCTACTACTAAAGTATATGATGAATTAAAAGATAATAATGTACAGGAGAGACTACTGAAAGCAAATACATGTAGCAGTAAGGGGACCCTCCTGGTGCTGGAATAAATTACAGTTTAAGAGATGTCAACCCTTCTGCCAAATAAACTTGAAGTTAAACGGTTATTTAAAATTCTTTAAAAATGCATAGGTCTATTCTATGCTACTAGCCAGACCTTTAAAGTTACTCTCCCTTGCAAGCCCTAGCATACCTTCAGGGGTGAATTTCTACTTGCCGGGGCTAGTATATGTGTGTGTATTTGGTTTTTCTTCCATTTTTTGTTTTCCAACAAACTATGGGACTTGTTTCTGCATTAAAACTGGCTAGTTTTAGTTTATGTACCTTTGCTTCACAATAGACCTCACAGGAACTTTAAATAACGTTGATAATTTTAAATACGTTTTACGAAGTTTTTACATACCTGCAAAACAGGGCTGTTGTCAAAGTTGTAACTACTTGGTCTGCCCTCGAGTGTGGAGAAGGCCACATTTCCACCAGTCAAAGGGGAGATGTCACTAAACTCATCTGTGCAAAGAGCTTGCTGTTCGTCATCTCCAGTGCGGATGAAGGCTCGACTTGATTTCTGGTAAGTGTTCTCGCACGATCCACTGTAATACTGGTACGGAATCCAAGGACCATCCTCTCGTGTCCTTTTGTAGAAAGCAAAGCTCTCTGGTCTACTCGTGTGGAATTTCAGACGGACGTAGGTGATGTCAAATGATTTTCCTAAAGAATTAAATGAAAAACAGAGCGTCAGTTATCGTTAAATAAACACAGGAAAATTGTAAGTGTTTCCACACTACAGAAGGTGTAGCCAATCGGAAAACCTTCAGCTGTTTTAGAACAGGACCACAAGATGAGATGCCTGCATCACTGTAAGAATGGGGCATTATCTATACACCAAAAAAAAATTCACTAAGCTAAAGTTGCATCTGTGCTGACAGTCTCCCTTTAATTCACTGCAACTTCTGGCTTAACCATGCTCCATCATGCAGCCACATTAGTCAGGAGCACAAAAATATGCACCTTTTAATGGTCTGAATCGATTCCAGAGATAATTTTTAAGGTCCCAGTGCATTCGCAATTTGGCACAAAGATGGCTGCCTCATAGCGCAAGTAACCAGGAGAAACGCTGAAAGAGGTATTTACATCAAGGTATGTATTACAAAACAATGCTCACAGAGGTCATAATTTATTGTTTCTTATTTTAAAAAATAATTATAAATAAATTATGACAGTTTTCATTGATGTCTAGCAATGTATTCTGGGAGTTGCAGTTCTAAAATGGCTAGAGACTATCTTTGAGCCATCCATTGGATTCACTAGGATGAGATTATGACACAACCTACTCTTACTGGATTTTGCAATGTGGCAGAAGCAGAAAGGGGGGTAAAGAATGTACCCCACAAAAATGAAGGAAAAAAAAAAAGTTATAAGTAATGAGTGACTAAAGGTAGAAAAATGCGTAAGTTAAAAGGCAAAACCAAATGAAAGACATGAGAGTGTTTCAGACAGAGTATCAGTGGGAACGACAGCCACCCCCACACAATTATTTCACAGAAACATCTGGCCCCACTGTCCAGCACGAATGTTCCCAGGATGATCCGGACAGCTGCAAACCAGCTGTTTCTTTTGTTGATTTATGGAAGTAAGGTACACAAACAAACGTCTGCACCGACTCCTGCAACCTAGGCTTCCCAGCACCATCTATGCAGACCACAAGAAGGCTGCATCTCATCCTTAAACTCTAAATGTTGAAATGTGAGATTAACACTTTGTGTTTCAGTAAAGGCAACTCATTTGGAGGAACATGCTGCTGGCAGGCAAAATATAGACTCCAGTGGCTAATGAACTACAACTACCATGATGCTGTACTTGCAAACAAACAAAAAGGCTGTTCCTGCAAAAAAACTAAAAAGTGGGTTTTTATCAATCCCGTCACACGCCGATTATTATTTTTTGGCATTTATACAGCGCCAACTTATTGTGCAGCACTTTACAATATAATATAAAGGGGGAAAATCAACAATGACAAAATTACAAAACGTTACAGGAACAATAGGTTGAAGAGCTTATTCTTCATTTCTCACAAAAGAGGATGCTCTCGTTCATGTCAAAATAAATGCTGAAACCTGTTTAACAGCTTCAAAAACTCAGAGCAAGGGATGCTGAGCTGTAAATTGTCATTGATAACTGAAGGAAATTGGGACAAGATTTGGAAAAACATACAAGCAGTCTGAACAGTGAGACGCATAGGAAGCGCTGAAAATGTGCTCAATCCTCAATGGACATCTTGCTACCTTTTATTTTTTTACAATGCCTACATGTTCTGCAGCGCTATACAATAACTAGCTTCAAAGACCTCTAAAGCCTCATCTCACTCAGAGTTCTCATGTGTCAGCAAGTAGGCCCAAAACCCACTCCCTGCAGGTATCCAATCTCCCTACTCCTTTATACAAACCGCAGATGGTAGGAGGAAGCAATCTCTTGCTCTCAGGATGTGTACTATACTAAACAAAATTCCATACACTCCACAGGAATGAGGGGGAGCTCAGAAAGCGGGAAGGGGAGAGGGAAACAGGTGCAAAGAGGGGGGTGCGGGGGGAAATGTGAGAAAGATGACCAGCATTATGAACGCCAGGACAAATACACAAATAATCGTATAGGCTTCACAAGCTGGCAAAGGCTGTGCGGGAATTAACATGCCTGTCAATGTCAGCACGGAGTTAAACAATGTTTCATGCTTTACTAGAGGGTAACTGGCTAACCGTTAAAACACACAATACTGGTAAAGTGCCAAAACGTTCCGCTGCAAGTCTAAAACATCATTTAAACAAGAAAAAAAAAAAAAAGTACACAAGCATTAGCAACATTCTATAATAAAACATAGTATATAAAAATTAGAATGCACAGGGCTGGGAGAGAATTTTGGGACATGGATTTCACATGTCAAAACAAGCTTTGTAGCCATCTAACTTACACATACGTACAGGCCGCCTGGCAGAAGCATCAGTGATGCTAAAATATTATTTCCCACATGCAGTAGAATGTTATGTTTGGGTTTTATTTCTTGATTATTTCCCTCTAAGGCCATAAAGGAAAGGGTAGTTGGTAGTTACGTCATTGTTGGATGTCCTGTGCAGACATAGCTAAAGCCTCATTAGGAGACACTTGTCTCAGAATGTGCTATTTGTGGAATCTGACAGCAGCCGGCTCCTCACATCTAGCTCATCAGCTATACGCTCACATGTCTGATTTTCAGAAGGTTAAGATTATCAGACTGGTCACAAGGTAGCATGCAGATATAGTAAAGCGAAAGCACACTACCAAAGTTCATCCACATCTGCTTGTATACAGAGTACACTACAAGCACTTACAAAAAGAACACAGTGGGCGTGGGGGGAGGAGGGAGAACAGCCACAATTTAAAATTGTATAGAATTTACGTCCTCAATGACAAACGTATCACATATTCTGGATAAATGTAATCTTTCAAATATTTAGAAAAAAAATATTTAATCTTTGAAAGACAAGAGTGGTGAGAAAAGTAATGGGTTAATTTAATAACTCTTTCGCCATCTGTGCGCTGCTGGTCAGAATGAGTTCTGGATAATTTAATTGTTTGGGTGACGTACAATTTCTTACATCAACGCAGCTCACAATGTAGCCAGAAATCCTTGAGATACACTTCCCTCCTGAAAGCGCTGTTTTCCTTAGTTATGATATGCATCCCCAAGAGGACTCTGTATACATTGCTCATTTCCTCGTATTTGCAATTGTGAAGTTCTATGTGCCACAGAGCTATTGCAAACACATTCTAATCTCTAAAAACAAACACTGGCCTCGCTGATAGGGACTTTTTGTTGGTAAATGCTTCCTGATGTGCTGGAAATCTCAGAATACTTTGCAAAATCTATGTGAATATATACTCGAACCCTGAATTATGTACAGGACGTGTCCTAGTGTCGCTTCAGTAAACAGTGTGTTGTGAGCAGTTACTTGGGGCCTGACAAATCGGATGGGTCTGTTCCAACTAATGCGGCGTCACTGCAAGAGCATATAAACCCATTTGGGGCCTCACCTCAGGGGTTATGAACCACTGCTAGGGGGATAGCTGAGCACTATTAACTACATTTTATGAATGGTTATCAAGGCAGCTCCTCTAATATGTTTCCAGAATTCATTAGAAGGCCTCTACAGTAAGGAATACAAATCTGTATTCCTAACACTATAGTTCCCTCTAGACCCCCCTACCCATCAACATGGAAAGGGTTATAAAAAAAACCAAACAAAAAAAAAACCAACCACCCACCTTTTCTGTGCTCATCCGTTTCTAGCGCCAATCACTGCGTTTGATCAGAGCTCCACTTTACCCAACATCATCCTACGGGGGGACCATTGCAGGGGGACAGGGACACTGCACCCAGATCACTTCAATGAAAAATTAATTGATCTGGGTGCCAATATGGTCTCTTTAATTGATTTCCCTTGTGCACATTACCAGTTCTTAGTAGTTTTCATACTACCCTGCAGCATTTCACCAGAAATGACGGAGTGTCCCATAAAACAAAGCATATGCGACTACTTTAATTGTAGGATTCTGTACATACACTCCCAATATGTTATCGCTGATGGATGGCTCAAGATGTCAATGCCAAGGGATGGATTCAAGGAATGTGTATTTCACAGTCAATTTCAAATATAAGGCCAATAGTAGGTGAACTGGACTCATAGGTGACTGAGAACTTTTCCAGTACGCTGATTTTGACCTTAATTTTGAATTCCCAACTATTCCCACTTTTGTGGATACCCCGCTTAGAATCCTTCACGCAGCCTTAAAATAAAAACTGAAGATGGATTTATAGAGAGGAAAATAAAAATTGAAAAAGCCGGCATCGCACGGATAACCAACAGCTTTATATTTAAACTACATTTATTGTATCATTGGAAACTAAATCACTGACACCATATCACTTTTAATTAAGAATACTAAGCACCAAGTGCTATATATATATATATATATATATATATATATATATATATATATATATATACACACACACACATACACGCACCTCTCAAATAATTGGATAGAACAAAGAAAGAGGCCTCAAATATACAATATGAATAGAAGAACAAGTAGGATTTTTGGTTATACAAAATGTATGCACATATGTTCATGTTTTAGCAGAAAATGTCACACCCATAAAACAAGACACAGCTGCAGCATCTCACACTCAGCATTTAAAGTGCACCTGTCATGATTTTGTTCTAAAAAAAAAAAAAAAAAAAAAATTACGCAGCTTGCAGGGAATTTCAATAAGGTTTTATTACGGCCACCAAAAGTGACCTAGCAACATCATGATTCCTTTGAGACCTTGTCAAGTCTAGATTTCATTATACAAAGCGGCCTTTTAAAATGATCATATACAGATATGCACATCGAAGGAAGTGAGGGAATAAATAAATCACGTGTGTTTGGGATCTAAATCAGAGCCTGCTCAATGGGTTGGTTAACATACTTAATGCATGCAAAGTGTCAGTTAAAAATATGACTTCACAATCAGAGGAGCTGCATTTTAAGGTATAAAGTGTCAACATATGCTGCAGCGTTGTACAACAGGTAGACTAAAACAGTTGCAACAAGACAAGTTGGATATACAGGAACATAAGGTGATGAATGCCTTGATAAAACAGTAATTTTATACCGACACACACAGGAAGGGTAAAATTAACAGTATTTCATACAAATTAAAGGGACACTATAGTCACACAGACCACTTCAGCACAATGAAGTGGTCTGGGTGCCAGGTCCCTCAGGTTTTAACCCTTCACATGTAAACATGAGTTTCAGAGAAACTGCTATGTTTACATAGCAGGGTTAATCCAACCTTTAGTGGTTGTCTTTCTGACAGCCGCTGCAGGCGTATCTGCGACGCTGGATGCAAAATTAAGAAATGCTTTCCTATGGACTGTTTGAATGCGCACGCGGCACTTGCCGCACATGCGTATTCTGCTCCACTCGGGAACTGACGTTGGCGGGGAAGGAGAGGTCACCAGCATCGAGGGAGCCCGGCGCTGGATTAAGGTAAGCTGCTGAATGGGTTTTTACCCCTTCAGCACCATGGGAGGGGGACCCTGAGGGTGGGGGCACCCTTAGGCCACTATAGTGTCAGGAAAACCACTTTGTTTTCCCTGACACTATAGTGATCCTTTAAAGTTGATTTCTAGGAGCCTTTACAATAAAATGAGTTCTTAAAGGCACAGCATAAGCATCATAACTTCATTTAGGTGAATTTGTTATGATGCCAGGAGTCCCCTGGGCACATTCTTACCCCCAGGGGTAAAACTGTTTTCGAACCGTTTAACCCAGAAGATGCCTCAAGGGCTGGTGTGGGCTCATCCCCTGGCAACATTCGGCTTCAACAATTTCAAATTCATGAAGTGCAGAGTGCCACCGGGCAGTGGTCCTACTGGTTGGCTGAGAGCGGTCAGCTGATGCTTTCAGCCAATCAGTGACTCCTTATTCCACAAAACTGGCTTGGAAATAAACAACTTTGCCCAGCCAGTTTTGTGAATGGGAAATCACTGATTGACAGAGAGTCAGCTGACTGCTCTCAGCCAATCAGTGTGGCCCCTGCCATGGTGGGAGCTGAGACGAGCGCAACTTTGGTGTTAAACAGTTCGAAAATGGTTTAACCCCTGAATGTAAGAATTTAAATTGAATTTTTTTGATGCCTGGAGTGTTCCTTTAATAGAGACACTGCAGGCACTTTAACCATTTCATCACATCTCACTGACAGTCCTTCCATGCCATGTTTAAACACTAAATATGGGTACCAGGTTGCCCAAAGCTCAGGACAGGAACATAAGGAGGTATGGCTAAGGCAGAGAATACACAGTTCCTTCTAATATACCAGCAATGCATGCTAAGATTATTATTATTATTATTGAAAGTCAGCTGACGCAGTCAGCCAATCATAGCTGCCTATTGCAGCTTAGGTTAATACTTCTTCATTAGTCTAAACAGCAAAGAAGACATGGGTTGCTGGGGTCTCTTGTTTAGTATTAAAACATTAAAAAAACATTTTTAATGCTGACGGTAAGGATAGCACCAGGGCCATCAAGCCACTATAACCACTTCAATGTAATAAAACAATTGTAGTTCCTGAAGTGTCCCTTTAAATAATAGATGGCGCATATGGAGGAGGGGAAAGTGAAGCAGGCTAGCGACATGTAGGAAACGGAAAAAGGATTTTAACAGTGTAAATTAATTTGCTTTTATGAAGAAGAGAGTTTTCAATTATTTGTTTGAAGAACCGTGAATGGAAGTGGGGAAAGGAGTTTCAAAAGAACAGGTACAGTAATAGTTGGGTCTTTCCGCTAAAGTGCTAGTTTATGTGTGACAAATGATACCTTTTTTTACAACAAGTTTTTTACAACGTTTCTCCAGCTCATTTTAAACTTATATGACTCAAGCATCACGCAGGAGCTTTTCCCCATCCCAAAAGCTTCACAGGTGATTTTTGGAGTCTATTGGCAATTCTAGGGAAAGGAAACCCATGTAAACCGTTTTTCAACAGATTTTGCTAGTTTGTTTCTACACATGTTAAACTCTCATCCTATGCAAGATCCCAGACAGAGCTGTGACAAAGAATCAAATATTTTGTGCATTGTGATCACACAGCATCTCTACGCAATGACAGATGACTGTCCGTATGAGACGTCTACCATTTTCAGTAGGACGATTTAAGTAAATATTAATGATAGATATATATAAATATAAATAAAACATCTGCTTTAAGAACAATTAATACTTGCACATCAAAAAAACAAACCAAAAAACAGCTCTCTGTAGGAGTTTTCGAATGCAAAAGATAAGAGTGGCTGGAAATTTGCAGTCTTGAAAGAGACTAATTATATGCACCGTTGACAAATCAAGCGGTTTGATAATTAAAACAAAATCCCTTAATGAGTAAGCAGTAAACAGTAATCCATCTCTATCCCTGGGAAAACCAAACTGAAAATGAAAGAGCAGACAGTGTTCTGCCACAATAATTCTGTACACACAGCTGGTAGGAATGGCAATCGTTAACAGATCGGTTAATCCATGGCTACAGTGTAGCTGCCTACTACCCAGGATGCTGGATGGCATGGAGAGAGCAGGCTTGCTGACTCTCAGAAATCATTTCTGAAACATGTGCTTTCAATTCTAATATTTTAAATCCACTTTCCATGAAATAAGTTCATATTCTGAATCTAGCCCCAGGTAACACACACATTCTCTCAAAATAAGACAACAGAAGGAATGTGAGAGATGAGAGTCCACCATTAATAACCAGTTGCAACAAAGGACATTTTCCTTCTCTGCGATATTCCGGTTAGACCAATAACATTTGTGTATGACTATATTATTGCAATAAAAGCATACTTTAGATGACTAACTAGGACAAATCAGATATTCATAAAAACTACATTTCCCATCATGACCAGACAGCCTTTAGAATAGCATTCATGTTGTAGGACATCAAGGTGCCACGGTCAGACATGTTCGCTCCATAAGTGCCCAACAGGGGATTTGAACCTAGGGCCTTCTGCATCTTAAGCCTGGGTTCCTGCCTAGGGGGCTTTACTTCACCAGCGGTTCCTACCTGTCCATCTAAGTTCACCAGAGGCAGATCACTCATTAGCTGTAAAGGAAACACTGCCCCTCCCTGAGAACATTGTCAGTTCGTTGTTTCTGGTTTCCTGTCCCTGTTGCTTAAAGACTGACTTGTCTTGTGACCCCTGCTTCTGGATCATCGTTATTGCATGTCCTGACTTTTGGAACCGTGTCTGACTACTTTTCTGGATTTGCCCTTGCCTGTACTGCAATTGGAACACCTTTCATGCACAGCCTCCGTGCACAGATTCACAGTCCTGGTGGTGTCTAACAATATCACCTTGGAATGTGTATATCTGCCACGGTGAACACAAATATCTTCCTACCGGACTCCCAACTAAGGTAAGCCCTGACACAAGGTAAGCTTAGAGGTAGCTTAAAAAAAAGATTTTTGAGAACATGTGGTAATTGACATCATGGCTCATAAAAGTATTTTATATAAAATGCTATGGAAGCACGTAGTCTCAGATTCCTAGAAAGGAGTTTGCAGGATTCTAAACCCTAGAATAGTATCCACTCCCATATCCCATAGTATCTACACTATTATACCTCGGACACAGGTCGAAAATCCTTACGGCATGGAGACACTCAGCCAATGAAGACATTCTTTAGCCAATTAGTGCATATTTATAACACTACATGACGAGTAAGATTCTTGTGCATTTTGTATCCCTGCCCATGTTGTTTGTGTCTTTGAACCACATTTTTTGAAATAGTATAATGTCCAGAATAGGGTTCTACAGATTGCATGGCTCACAAATTGGCAATGAAGTTTCAGCACATGCACCTGTGTTTTAGCCTATTTCAGTACAGTGTTACACTAAGGCAGAGGTGCCCAAAAGGTAGAGCCCCAGATGTTTTAAAACTACAGCTTATATGATGCTTTGGCGTTCTAAAGGTAAATCATGGGAGTTGTAGTTCCACAACATCTAGGGATCTACCTTTTGGGCTTCCATGCACTAAAGGCTGGATCAGCTAAACAAATAGGTCTAAAACAAAAAACCCCAAAACATGTAACTTATATGCAAAGGAACAGGTCGCGATTTTATTTCTTTCCATTTAAATATTTTACCTTAAAACCTGTCACATTCTCTCTACACTTGCAGACGTTACACATTCCAGAATGAAAGGAATGTCTCTTACAAAAAATGAACATGTGTGTACAGCTCTTTCCAGCAAGAGGTTAATCACTGAAACATGAAAAATACCTATTTATGGATCTTGCACTAATTTTAGGAAACTACTCAGAATAGCTCTAGGTTCACAATACTTCAGGCCCCATAAATGCTCCTTGTATAGGTTATACACCTTCATTAAGGCTTGAAGTTATTAGCCAAAATATCTGCAGATATATGACCATCCAACCCTCTGTGATAATGCTTCCCTCTTGACTGATTAATAATTTAGCATTACATGCACACACCATGCAACTACCAAATAACTGCATGGACTCTATGGAGACAATGGGAGGCCCAGGACTGGTCAAATACGTCACTCTGATCTCTGCTGAAGATGCAAATATGCAAAGGAACAGATTCTATTTTATTTCCTTTTTAATTTCCTTTCTTTACAACACATTCAAAAATGGGGAGAATGTTTACCACCACGATGGATTCCCTTGATCGGAAAATTGCTCAGGTTCTCAGATATAAAAGAAAAGAGCAAAAGTGGAGGATAGATCGCCTCGTGAAAAGACCGGGCTGATCACCTCCACGCCACCTCAAAACGGCGTCTCAAAAATAATAAACAAATTTATTGAAAAAATCTTTATAAAATCAAGGGGAAAAACACATCTATCCCTAAATGGAATAAATAGATAACTAGAGCCTAATGTATACAGAGAGTATGGCTAGTATATAAACATGTAAATATAGTGCGGTATAGCAAGTACCTATAGATAGAGTGTAATACATATAAATATACAGAAGAGCCATGGACTGTACATAGCAAGCTCAATACAGAATATAGCTGAATTATAGATGCAATATTATAATCAATATCTATGCACAGGAGTGAAAAGTGTAGTAATATATATATAAAGAGCCATAAATTCTGTACTAAAAAACTAATTGCTGCAGAGTGTGGCTAGATAGACCATATCAAAATGTGGCAAAATCGTAGTATAGTGAGACAATAAGTCGCAGTAAAAAGCCACAATAATAGCCATACACTCTGCTACTGTACCTACAGGGTAAATTTGAAATCGAAAGGATAGAGGAGGGCATAGATAGAGGAGGGAAAAAAAACCAGCAGAAAGACCTGATAGTAAATCTACATAAGGTCTAAATACCTAAACCCGATATACAGCCCATCTATCACTAAATGTGGTGACCAGAGCTAGAAACACGCTCGGTGTCACTAAACCATACTGTAGGAGACAAAAGAAAAACAAAATAAACTAAATTAAATAAATAAAGTAACCCATAGCCCAACGCGCGTTTCGGTGGATTAACCACCTTTCTCAAGGGCACAAAGTAAAGTGAAGCAAACAGAACAACCCCCCCCTTTACTCCATTAAAAACGTTAGTAGTACCTCCCCCCTCACCTAATTCGTCCGTGTGTCTCAAAGGAGGAGGGACAAAACAGTGGCCACTCCTGTCGGAAGTCCGTGCGCATATCTATCCACGCGCGGGCGCGCCGACTTGGTGTCAGGCTAGCTGTCAAGTAGAACTGCGCATGTCAAAAAACCGCGCATGCGCACAGCATGAGACCCGTTACCAGGGTATCCGTCCGTGCGCATGCGCGAATATATACATAGTGAGCACGGCGTACATAGTGTAATACATATGCCGGTAACAAGTCCCAAAAGAGAAAAGTGCTACATTAGTTGCACATAGTAGTGTTCAAAGATAAAGGTAGAGAATTCAGAATATATAAAATGAAATAAAAAGATAAACAAACATCAAAGAGAAGAAATGTTGCGTTCCCATCATATTGACAATAAATCACAAACATACATTATATAGAGACAAAAGAGTGGTAGTTTTAAATACAAATAACTAATGAAATAATAAGCATATATACACAGCTCTATTCCTTATCCAGTGAAGAATAGACAGCAGAATCCCTATCAACCTATAGACATTCCTATGTAAAGTCTATAAATATATTGGATTGGTGCAGGGAAATGTATAAGTGTATGTATATACACATATACATAAAGAAAATACAAACATGTATATGAACATGTATAAAGAAAGAACGGTTACATACAGTATATACAGTATATACTCTATATAGTATATTTTTTATAGTATATTTTTCCCAAAGGAGGCATTCCGTGAGCAGCGGATCATATGAAAGGGGCAAAAGAAAAGCCCTCATTAAGACCTAGAGGTTGGAGTGTCTTAAGTAGGTATATCCATCTTGACTCTCTCTGTCTTAATAATTTGTCATAATCACCACGTCTCAGAGTCCTCTTAACCAGCTCCAAACCACAAAACTTAAGATTATTAGAGTTCCCCTGATGATGGTCTTTGAGATGTCTCGATATGGGTGTCTCGAGGCGATTTCTGGGAGATCTTACGTGTTCCATAATCCTGTCTTTAAAGGCCCTGAAGGTTTTCCCCACATATTTCTGTCCACATGTGCAGGATAATAGATATACAAGGCCCTTCGTGTTACAGTTAAAGAAGCTTTTGACTTGGAAAGAACTGCACCCTTGACTGTCATTAACGGTCTTGGAGTCCCTAAGAATAAATTTACAGGCTATGCATCTACCGCACCCATATGAACCAGTTGGAGGGGTACCAAGCCAAGTGGCACGTTGTTGTGGTTTCATGGAGAAATGGCTAGGGACCAGTATATCACGAATATTCCGTCCGCGTCTGGCGGTAATATTAACATGCGAGCTTAGAGTATCCTTAAGATGCACATCATTGAGCAGGATGGGCCAGAACCGTTCAAGTGATTTCCGAACTTCTGGCCATCCCACATCAAATGTTGCTATCATGCGAATATTTCCAATGACCTGATTACTGTCCTTGTTTGGACGGTCACATAGTAACTCGTTTCTCTCTGTCTGGAGTGCTCTCTTATATGCCCTTTTTAGACAACGGTTCGGGTAGCCTTTCTCCTTGAAATGTTGCCGAAGTTGTTTCGCCTTAATTATAAAATCCTGAGTGTCACTGCAATTTCTCCGGAGGCGAAGATATTGGCCTACCGGTATGCCCTGTTTGAGGGGACGCGGATGATGGCTGGTCCAGTGTAGAAGGGAGTTAGTTGCTGTAGGTTTACGGAACAGCGTAGAATGGAATGTACCATCTTCACTGATGCTAATGGTGACATCAAGAAAATTTATAGAGCGTCCTCCGAATTCAGATGTGAATCGGAGGTTTTCCTCGTTTTGATTGAGAAGTGTCACCATATCCTGGAATTCCCCAGGGGTACCTTGCCAGACGATCAAAATATCGTCAATATAACGACCCCACCACAGGACCTTAGATAGATGTTCACTTAACTTATCTGAGTGACGTACCTGTTCTTCCCACCACCCCAGGTGGAGGTTTGCATATGAGGGGGCACAAGCCGTCCCCATAGCAGTACCCCTCACCTGGTGGTAAAACCGGTTATTAAACAGGAAGTAATTGTGTGATAAAATAAACTTGAGAAGGCGTAAGAGAAATAGGGATCATCCCTTGGGACTTTTTGAGTAAGAAAAAAACTCACATGTTCGATACCTCTGTCATGAGGTATAGATGAGTATAAGGATTCAACATCCAGGCTGCATAATTGAGCGGTGGAGGAAAACTTAAGATTAGCCAATTTGTTAAGTGCCTGTTTGGTGTCCCTAATGTATGAAGGTAAAGTTTCGACAAAGGGTCTTAAAACTTTATCAATATACAGACTACCATTTTGGGTAAGATTATCCACACCAGAAACTATAGGGCGCCCCGGGGGGGTCTCTAGATTCTTATGGATCTTTGGCAGGCAGTAGAAGGTTGCTATCTTGGGATGACGAGTGAGAATAAAATCAAACTCGTCACCCGACAGCAACCCCCCACTGCGGCCCTCATCCAAGATCTCTCTGTACATAGAGAGAAAGGCATTAGTGGGATCTTGCTTCAGGACTATATATGTCTCAGTGTCTTTTAGAACTTGTTCTGCCATTTCAAGGTACTTTTCCACATCCATCACAACGATATTTCCCCCCTTATCGGCGGGTTTGATGATATCACTATCATCTTGTAAAGTTTTTAAAGCACGTTGTTCCCATTTTAGGAGATTATCACGTGAATGTATGCGGAGAGATTTAAGGTTAATTTTTTCTATTTCAGTTTTAGCTGCTTCCAAGAAAAGTTCAATATTTCTATAGCTTGAAAAATTTGGTGTGAAACGACTCTTAGATTTTAAACCTGTGCGATTTGGTATAATATTAGAGTCATTTTCATCCAATAAAGCTAGCAGATTAGTGAGACATTGAAAATCACTTGATGCAAGTCCCAGATCTTTAGCCCTTCTTTCGTTTTGTATAGAGTGAAACTTATGTAATGCCAGTTTCCTCACAAAGAGATTGAGATCCCTTATCCACCCAAACTTATCAAATGGTGGTGTAGGTACAAATGAGAGACCCCTCCCTAGAACAGCTTCTTGATCCAAGGTTAGAGTTCGGGAAGAGAGATTGACTATCTGGGATTTATGTTCTGATACTTGAATATCACCTAAAACCTCCTCCTCCTCCCCCCTCCTCTCGGGTTGCGAGTCTGATAACGCGTCCGTAGACTCGGAAATTCTTCCTGATAGCCTGGCGCTAAAAAATTAACCCCTTTCTTTAAAATCCCTTTCGGGTTAGAGTTACTTGTGGGTATGCTGGACTGGGACACATTATCGACTGCACTAATTAAAGTCTGACTCCCAGAATCCGTATCGGATGAATCATACTCTGAGGTCAAACCATTATCCGAGGTACGCCGTACTCTACGATTAAAGAATTGGTATATATTCCCTGTTTGATAATCATTAGAGTCTCTTAGGAATTTATCATGTTTTCTAAGTTTCACTGACTCCTGATATTTATCCAAGTTTTGCTTTAATCTAGATTCAAGGAAAGTGAAATTAGGATCATTTTGGAATTGTTTAATTTCTTCAAGTTCTCCATCCAAATCATTATTCACTTTCTTAAGTTGTTCCTGTTCGAATTTGCAGATAATCTGCATAAACGTTTTAGAGCAAGTGCCAGCCGCGGTTTCCCATTCCTTCATCAGATCTGCATTATCTGTATAGGATGAAGGAATGTTCCGCACTCTAAGGCCTCTTGGAATCATTTCCTTACTCATATAGTTTTCAAGTGATGAAATTTCCCAACAGGTTCGGATCTGCTTTTTATATAGACTATGTAATTTATTGAATGTTTTATTAATATTAGGAGTAGTCGTATTGAGATCTAGTTTGGTGTTAGAGAATACGTTTTCTGCATCCCTACACCAAACACTACTCTCAACTTTGTTAGATAGAAAACCAGCCATAGTGAAGGGATAAAGTTAAAATAATACACGTTATTGTAGTAACCACTCTGTAATCACCCTGGTATTGAAACCTAATAAGATACTTGAAATAAATAGTACTGCCTAGTTAGAAAACCCAAGTTGGGTTTTCTAACTAGGCAGTACTATTTATCTCAGATATAAAAACAGGAGCATTTCAGAGGACCAGGCTTGGGAGACTAAAAGGCTGGCAAAATCAAAATATTGGTACTTAAGATTTAGATTTTGCAACCTATTCAAAAAGGGCCTAAATCATTTTTTAAAGTTCATGTGTCTGGGGAAAATGTGGACTAATATGACTAATATTTAATAACCAATAGCATAATTTTGATAACCTATCAACCAAAAATACTAATATGATAGTCCCCATTCATTTAGGTGTGTACATCTAGAAAACCTAACCTTAAATAAAGATGTTTCCCAAAACAAACACACGTTATATGTGTGTGTAAAAGTTAGACTATTATATAAATTAAAGGGTTATACCATGGACCATGATGATTTAAAGTAGTCATGGTGCCTGGAGTCTGTGCAGCGTTTTGCTATGAATCGCTGCACATACGGAGATTAACTGCTCTGTATGCCTTGTATGTAGTTACAGGAGGCCAATGTGAATTCTGCACAAAACCGGCATCAGACGTCAGCAAATAAATACTTTATTTAGGAAAGGTTACTTCAAAAAAAAAAAAAAAAAAAAAAAAACTGGGATGGAGAGGGACACAGAACTTATTGCAGATGAATTTAGCAGATAATGCAGATTAGAAAGTGAGCTAAAAAGTGATCTAACCATTTTAAAATGGCACACTAAAACCAGAAACCCTTCACTTGCCAATGATTAACCACTAGATACACAGGTTTCCCAAACGGGTGCCGTGGGAGGCTTGGGACTCTGGAACAGAGATGTTGGTTCAGTGAACAGTTACACCACACTTGAGATTTCTCACACTTTTCTGACCCCTTCATTTTAAACCAGGCTGATTTTATCTTATCTTTTCACCATTTACACTGATTGCCAATCATTGGAGTTGTCCCTTTCAATCATTGCTGCATTAATTTGTACTTTAGTTTGATACTACGGATAACTGTGAAATTAGCATTATCACCACCACACGATAAGCAATCACAGCTATGCATTTTACTTAATGTAATTAAATCCCCTCGTCCATTACTCTAAACTTCTAAAGGCAGAGAATTCCCTCTAATCTTTTGTTCCATAATTTAATCTCGTATGTTACGCAGCTCACTGTAAACTGTGCAAATAAGTAAATCAATTTAACCCAATCGAAATAAAGAACCAATCCAAACCTTAAAAAGAGACTACAGTCATCAGAACAACTACAGATCAACATAGTTGTTCTGAAGTCTATAGCCTGTACCTGCAGGCTTTTTAATATATACACTGTATTTGCAGAGAAGACAGTGTTTACATTACAGCCTAAGAACACCTCAAGTGGTCACTCCTCAGATGGCCACTGGTGGTGCTTCCTGGGCTGTACAGTGTGCAGCACTGACGTTCAGCGTCGCCACACTTTGCATTGAGAAGCTGAACTTTCCCAATAGAGATGCACTGATTCAACGAGGAGATGTGGATATGCCAAGGCAGAATTGACAATCTCAGCCAATCCAATGCTTTCTTTTGGGAAAGTATTGTGACTGGCTGAGATCATCAATTTTGATAATGTTAGCCAAGGAGGCGGATCAAGTGCGGGGCGAGATGCAAGGAGTCCCACGCATTGCTGGAAAAAGGTGAGTGCGTCACCTCTCTAACACCGCCTAAACTGTGTTTTTGGAACTATGGTGTCAGGAATACAAGTTTGTGTTCCTGACACTATATCACCCTTTTAATAAAATAAAGAGGACATTGAAAACCTAGAACTGTATAAAGCAAATCATATCCTTGACTTTGATGTTCAGACAATTGAAATTCAGGATTGATTACCAGAATATATCGCTTTGTAAGACAAAGATCACTTTATTTAATTTTCTTCCACCATCAAATGTGGGCATGACAATATTTTGATGTCATGTCTTTGTCAAGCATGGGATGCAAACGTTGCAAGTTCCATTTTTGACAGAAGACTAAACAAAAGTCACATACATTATTCTAAGAGATGACTTGGCTAAGAGTAGGAGATTCATGTAAACACAGTCACTGTATCATTAAGTTACAGACAATAATATTGTATGTATACGCAGACAAAATATTGCATGTGTAGGAGAAGTTAGCAGCCTCTGCTAAATATTTTTGTATAGTCACTTTATGATGAAAGTCAAATAAGGCCTTTTTTGTCTACTTTCAGGTGATAAAAACACTGTTGCCTTGAATTAAGATTTGGGTAACAAAGGCCCAGCAGAAATAATGAGCTAAGTTGCCTAGTGCCAAAAGAAACATTGCCACTCAACCTTTTTCTAATCACTCCTGGTCTACAATAGATCCTGAATGCTATTTAATCTTGTGATCGCCTGCAGGGAGGCTAGCTATCCAAGTCTTAAATACGTATTCAGAAAGGAAAATTAAAATAAGCAAGTTAACCAATATAACCATATGGTTTAAAAGCCTGAGTAAAATGGCGAACCTGTCTCTTGTAAGAAACAATCACGTCTTTTGTATCTATGTCGGCTTCTTTAAGTGTACTATAATCTTTAAGTTCATCAAGAGTGCTTTTGTTTGGCAGGAAGCCCTACAGGAAACCCATTAAACCTAAACCATCCGGACCGCAGACAAAGCTAACATCTTGTGTGCAGCTGCAAGTCCCTAGAGGTGGGGGAACAATTAAACAACACCAAACATTAAAAAAATGAGACAAATATGCAGAGGTAGTACATGCCTAATTTATACAAAATCAACACCAACGAAATGTCTGATTTAAAAGTAACAATAACGGTGAAAAACAATCAAAGTGACAGTAAACCAGTTGCATTTTTTGGGGTGGTGAGGGGTTAAGGTTCAGATCAGCGTGTCCTTAGCCCTCCTTCACAAAACGTTCACAAATCTTACTCCAATGAAGTAGTTAGAGGTGTCCTTTAGGACTGCTACGGGTCAGAAGGCTAAGTGGTTCCTTGAGAATTAATCTGAGCCTCTTTAGAATGTTGTGAAGTTGTTAAATCTATGAACTGAATTGTTACTCATGCTTCCATTTCTTCCCATCGTATCTTGTTTCCTGCCGTTTTGTACAATAAACAAAAATCAAATATATACCAAATCCTATTGTGCTCCCATCATTTACAGTAGTAAACTGTGCCACATTGGTAATCTATCTTTAATGTGAAAACTATACTGTATTTTGCTATACTAGGAATACCATTCTTCAAAAGTAAAAATTCCTTACAGTTGCAATGGCTACCCTTGTGGGCTATATTTCCCTGTCTGAACATCTTGGAAAAGGCAGTTAACTAATGACTGCAGGGATAAGATTAACAGTCAGTGATCTATTTCCTTTTAAGTTTATGGTTAATAGGTATCAAAGGTGATAAATTGGGAGCATTCCAGTTTACAGTTAACAATTCTAAAAACAATGAGCAGTCACGGTGAACCTATGGCATTGCCCTTCCAACACCAAGAGGACTCTAAAGGCTTTGAATCCTGGAGCCCAATTAAACGTTTCATACAAAGGTGTTTAATATCACACAGCATCGTCAGTGCCAAATATTCAGCTGCCAATACAGAATCAGACAGGATGGGAAATCCCTACACCGACTGTTTATTGAAAGGGAGGAGAGTGGGAAAGCCAGTATTGAAGGAGAGAAAAGTTGCACTGATTGGAAATAGTGGGTGTGTAGGAGATGTGGTAGAGGGGTATAATGAGGTGAGGAAGAAGTTCATGAGGGTTATGCCTATATGGTGTTGTATTTGCGTATTCTGCTAATGCAGATCCTAGTTGTGCCCAAATGTTCCTTACCGCGTCGCTGTTTTGGCCATTTTATTTTCCCATTACGATTTTGTTCATTCAGACAAAATATTCCCTTCACCGTCAGGTTTTCTGAGATAGATAAACAACTTTTACATTATTCCTTTTTGGTTAATATGAATTCTATAATCTAAAAATTGCAAGTGATTTAAATATTAAATCAGAAATTTAAATATTCAGCGGGGGAGAATCTAAGAGTAATAAGAAAACAAGTGTTGGAAGAAAAAAAAGAGAGGAGTAACTTTCATTGATTAGAAAATTACGCAAGTGCACATATCTGGAGTGAATGTGAAGTTGTAGAATGTTAAAATGAGTAAATACTGACATGGAAGCGTTTGGTGCTTCCTACAGTATAGTTCCACCCCCTTAGTAAAGTCTTCCCTTTCTACAGGACATCTTCCTGATTGGATTCCTGATTGGATGTACTCAGGGTGCCTACAGCGCACAGCCAATGAGAGAACAGTGTGAGCAAAGCTGCTGTTCCCTGCCAATCACAGCAAAAAAAATTAAATAAAATACCAATCCCTCCAATCAGAGGCGTAACTAGAAACCACAGGGCCCCAGTGCGAAAATTGCCCTGGGCCCCCCCCATACATCTACCTCCTACCCCACACTCCCCCCCTCTCAGGGATGCAGACAAATACACATGCAGACACATACATACACACACACACACAGACGCACACCAATTATTAATATTAAATGTCCACCCAGCCTCCCTACCTACAGAGCTGGCGTGGATCTGTCCCTGGAGTCCAGTGGGACTTCAGTGTGGTGGAGTTCCTGGCAGACGCGGCGAGGGAGCGGTGTTCTCTCTGCTCTGCTCCCTCGCGGGCTGTCTACTGGTATCTGACGTCATATTCCAGCTCCCTGCGTCAACAAACGGCAGGCGAGGGAAAAGAGCGAACACAGCTCCCTCGCCGCGTCTGGCAGGAACTCTGCAGCCTGCCAGGAGGGTCCATTAGGTGGCCAAAAGGCAGAAGTAGGGGTTAAACCCCCTTCCCCCCCCAAAAAAAACCCCTTAAAGAACACACTAGCATTACAAAGAAAAATGTGTATTCCTAACACTACAGTGTCCTATTCATGGTTTAGGTAACCACTTCTCCTCCACCCGCAAGGGTTAAAAGATTTAAACGTAACTTTTCTCCCATGCCACGGTGCGCTCTTCGCAGCTGGCCCGCCTCTATGTCAGAGATCGAGACAGAAAAAAAATGCTGTACTGATTAGATGGTCTCTATGTAACATTGTTACACCTCCCCACCTGTCAATTAAACAAGTCCTGTTACTTCCTGGTTTGGTTAGCTCAGTGGTGCTAAACTCAAGAGGCAGCAATTGCAAAGAGCACCCGCCTTGTAAAAACTTCTTATTAAGCTGCATTGGGAAATCTGTGATTGGACAGAAACAAAGTCTGGGTTGGTGAAAAAAAAGGAAAGGGCTTTCATTTAAGTTGTATCATTGCCCATAGTTTTTCATAAAAAACAAAAACACAATCTCTTTCAGAATGTTGTTTATAAAGTCAGAATCTTACAAAACCTCAGAAGACTTCACTGAGCCACCACAAAAACTACAGGTAATCTCTCCTAATTGTCTTTAATATAACTTTGGACTTAGACTCATGTAGAAGCTGTGAATTGCACAGATTAAATGAAACGTGTAAAGATGAAAGGTTTTTATTGTATTTTAACCTTTGGATTTTGACGTTAAATTCCAATGGATCGAAAGTTATTTTGTCTACCAATTCTTTTTCTACCTCTCTTATGGAGGCACCACACACAAGCTGATTAGGTACCTTGTTCAACTAAGGCACTCACAACATCTAGGACAGCAATTCTCTGCATTCACCAGCCTGGTATTATAACCACAATTTATCTATACATGGCAAAATCTTTTCAATTGCTGGAGTGTGATTGTAAATATCTAATGCAACCACCAGACAATCATCTGAGAAGCAAAGATCTAGAGTCTGATATGAATGAATTCCACGTGATTAAGCTACAACAGTAATCATTCAAGCCACTGCCTGCCCGAATATTAAACAAGAAAAAAAGGCTGATTTATTAAGAGTTATATATTAAATTTCCCATTCACAGTGCCAGTAGCTGTCTCTTTATTGCAGAGATTCTAAAAAAAAAAAAAAACAGGAATGGGGACAATCAGGGAATGTAGGTACAATGACAAATATCAAGAACCGTACCACATGAGACATACAACAAATCTGTACAAAAAAAATAAGTGGTTTGTCCATTATTATATGACAGATATATCACCATCATGTACAGGGGTGTGGAAATGTTTAGAATAAAAAATAAAATAAAAAATCTACTTGTCCACGGGAATAAAGCGGTAATCCAGTCCACTTATCTCTCATGGCAAGCTACTTGTCCTGACCCACAAAATCATTTTAATTAGAAATACTGGGGCACCTACGAAGAGTGTCTCTCCCTCTGTCCTTACTCATATGTCTGGTGTCTGTGCACTCTAGCTGTGTTTAGAGTGAGTGAGTGAGTGAGTGAGTGAGTGAGTGTGTGTGTGTGTGTGTGTGTGTGTGTGTGTGTGTGTGTGTGTGTACGCGCATGCGCTATGTGCGTGGCTTGCCCCTCTACCTATTTTGCCGGAAATGGGTAAATAAAAAAAATGTAAAAAAAAAAGACCCCAGGTGGTCCAGCAGGGGGTAAAAAAAACAAACAAAAAAAAAAACAGTATAAGGGCTTTCTGAGAAGTAGGACCAGGGAAAGCAGGAAGCTCAAAAGCAAGCAGAATACTGCTGCAGACCGCAATGCCCCCCGAGCGGACAGGAGTAGAACAGCCCAAGCGGAAGGCAGATCAGCCTGGTGTGGGAGCATGTGCTTTGCAGCTTCTCCCTCGAGATCCAGTGCTCATTAGTGAGTGCAGGACTGGGAAGGTGCCATTTCTGTGCTTTGCACCCAATAGAGGTTCAAACCACACACTCCATGGCCTGGTCCTGTGTCAGCCCTACTTCTTGCCAACAGCCGGGCTAAAAAGTGGAAAAAAGGGACATAAGGGGTTTTTAACCCCTTCTGCATCACAGATGGGGAGAGGGGAGCACTGTAGGGAGCTACAGAGCCAGAAAAACAACTTTGTTTTCCTGCCACTATAACCTCCCTTTAAGTAATAAAACAAAACATTTCAGTCCATCATTTGGAAACAAAACAAGATCTGTTGAGAATGAAAACACCTTACACAATATTGTGCCATTACATGTATATTCAGCATTTTTAATGTTGTCACAGATAGCTCTAATGTTTTAAGTAGGAAATCCACCTGCGGGTATCAGTACTGATATTAGCAGAGGGGATTCCTTAGAATTTCTTTGACTTTTCCTGACATATTTCCTGGATTTGTAGAACCACGTTCCCACATCTTTTGCTTTTCTGGTGATTTCCATATATTGCCAACAGGGGAAAAAAAATTATTTAAATTTTTTTTTTTTTTTTTTTTTTTAAATACAAAAATTGGTACAACACAGCATGTTTGGTTTATAATCCGTAAGCCAATTTTTTGAATTGCAATATAATGGAGTTTAAAATAAATTACTGGGAATAGGATTATAAACACACACGAAACTCTAAAAAAGAGATGCTCTGTACGAAATAGTAGCTACATATGCAAACTGTGCACACAATTCGTGCACTTTTTTTTTTTTTTTGAATAGCTCATAAGAATAACAGCTATACTCATGGGGGGCCGACAAGGGCAGCAGGGAACATTTTTTCGAGGCATGAATGTTTCTTCTGTATGAGACATGCCTCTGTACAAAAGCCTATGCAAAGCCTCACCAAAACAAACACGTAAACAGCACATCTAAATTAACTCGCCAGCCTATCAGTAGGGTGCCTGTAATCAGGCAAGTCACCAATTATATACTTCATAAATTGTATATAACAAGCAAAAATTGTATTAATGTTAACAATAAATAAAAATTAGTAAGCGCTCAAAATTGTACTAATAAGCTCATGATCATAAATATACGAACATATACACACACACAGACAGACAAGAAATAATTTGTTCTGATTTTACAAAGAAGTGATGAGACAGGTTTGCAGCAGCAAAGGCAGCTCAGTGTTCTAAATACTTATTTCCTGGAATATGTGATACAATAGAATATATATAGATTGATATAGAAAAATAACCCATTGCAACTACTCGGGCCTTGTGTTCTTTTAGTTTCCAAAGCAACAAACTTTAAAGTGGAACGATTATTTCCCAGAATTTTTTGTATAAGGTATATTTCTTAATATTTAAAAGGGCCCTATAGCTTTAGCTTCATGTATGTTACTCTTCGAGTATCAGACACATCCATTTCATCCTCTGGTCATACCTCTTGTTTAATGCAGACATGCTGGATTAGTTGCCAGGATCTGAACGGAGTGACGTCAATCAATCACTTAATTTCTATACTCCCTATCTAACGCTAGCACTGTTGGCTAGAGGGTTTCCATAGCAACGATAGAGCATGCGCGGTGGTTGCTATGTGTGGAGAGCAGAAGGACCGCCTGTGGGAGCCCTTTTCTGTTCTCCTCTGTCAGTCAAATCATCGGCACAGAGAAGTGGGGAAAACAATTATTTTTAAATAGGTTTTTTTTCTTCCCAAACTATATATTTGCTAGCACAATGCATAGATACAATTTCATTCTGTTTCAAGGAGAATTAGTAGTTTGGGGCACGGCAGGTACCCTTGAAGCCACTCTGTGCAGCGGATGTGAATATCAAAATCAAGAGACTATTTCATTTTACAGTAAGTTCAGGAAAGTGTGACAGGATAAATGTAGGAACTCCATGCAATATTGCTCACTAACAAGTGATTGGGAAGGGATAGGGGGCAGGGAGGAGATAAAATAAAAAATAAAATATGTGTGAAGCCTTCATAAGGCATAAATCTCTCTCTGGGCAGGCTATCAAGGCCCATCGGTCATATTAAATGGGAACACTAAGACCCATAATCCCTTCTGATAAATACAATTTAGGTGCAAACACAAAATGTAGGGAGGGTAGCTTATGAACATTAGCTTAGAGGCTAAACCTAGATGTGTTTAGCTGAGCTATAAATTTAGGCTTTTGGTATCCAAATTCTCCTAACAGAGAACTGGGGAGATTTAGAGGAAAAAGGTGGTGAACTCAAAAATGCAAGTCATGTAGCACCTGCAAAGTATTTGATCTCGGTGTAGGAAAAGTACACAAATCAAGTAGACTTAATTGGCTTGTGTCATTACCACTAAAACATTACACATCACAGATGGACTTAATCCTTAGCCAACATGAAATATTGAAGATCTTTTATTTTACCTTTAAAGCAGTATTAAACATGATTTTCTATTACACTGCTGAACCATGCCAAATAAAATCCTTTTAAAAGGTTTTAACACACAGCAGTTACTTTATGGGTGGCCCTGTAAAATATGGACTCACCTCACCTCTTACTTTCTCGGTTTGTTCCTCTAGGTCACAGTCTAATTTTTAGATTATACCACCATTCCACTCTATATTATGGCACGTTGTTTATATTACATGGGCTGTGTATGTAAAGAGAGTGTATTTCAAATTTAAGGCCACAGCAGCTGAACTGGAAGTGGACTCAGGACAATTTTTCCAGTTTGGCAAAGTTTGCCTCAAATGCGAAATTCAGGAATATTCTGACTTTATTGAATAACCTATGTCCTACTGCACAGCACCTTTCATATATTGACATTTGGCATGTAGAAGTAATCGGTGTCTATGAAAACATTGTGGTATTGGCAGCCCGATGTAAGATGGAAACAAAATAGAGTATTCAATGTTATGTATAAACACAAATACACACGCTAAATATATTTTGACAGTGAACCTTCAAAAGGTCTATTTAATAAGCAAATAATCAGAGAGCTGTAGTACACAATTCCCAGCCACAGGAACTCCCCTGGTCTTTGTATGAAAGTAAATATTAATTTGAAATCTGAGCCTATAATAGCAGGATGTGATTTAATGAACACAGTGTTATGACCAAGGGAAAGTAGTATGGAAAAAAAGAAAAAGGACGGAGAACTCCAATTTCAAGGTAACGCATACTATTATTTATTAAACATATGCATGTATACTAGGGTAAAATAAAGTAAAATTCAAGTGTCTCTAGCTGGGGTATGTACGAACGTTTATTTGAACACGTCAGGCACTACAATTAAGTGATTATGGTATCTGGAGTTCACTGGCACGGTCTTACCTTCTAGTGTTAAACGATTTCTGAACAGTGAAATACCGAAAAACTGTCCGCAGGCAGTGACCAACTGCCCAGACTAATACAGAAGCATTAGCACGAGAAGTGAAGGGGCAGCACCGACGGGTTTAGAGTGTCTGCTGATAATCTCAATCATTCACTGGCTACCCATGGCAAGAACAGGCTAGAATATCTATGTATATTTGCTCACGATGGGCAGCCATTGATAGATTAAGTCAGCTTCTTCTCAGCCTATCACTGTTGCACAAGCCAATAGGTCTGTATTAGACTGGTATTATTCAAAAATGGTTTTAAAACCCTAGACGATGATATGGAGTCAGCAGACTCTAGGCACCATAACCAATTCATTGAGATCCTCTAGGAGGATTCCTCAACACTGCAAAAGCCTTAGCCACTACAGCTTATTGGTGCAAGAAAGTAGTCATCTGTTTTGTTTTTTTGACAAACCCACACGGAAACAGTTTGACAAAACACAACACAAAGAAGGTACTGCACCCACAGCCTCCGTGTGCCATAACTAAAGGTGTGTTCCTTTAAAACCTTCCTTGCATTTGTGGTGGGTTTCTAAGCAGCTTTATAAAAAATATATTTAGTAAAGTCAATTCCGGATCTTTAGTAATTTCTGTATTACCTCTCCAAAAAAGCCATCATACTTTCAATACACACGACTCTAGAATCATGCTCTTTTGTCAAAACAGTTCAAAAATTCCTTGGGAACTATGGAAATTATGAATGATGGGCTCCCTCCCAGAGGATATCATTGCAGTATAATAATAGAATGCTGTGATGTGAACACTGAAAGTAAGTCTGTTTTAATCAAACACTAGAACCATGAACTACGTGAACCATTTGGGGGAGGGGAACATTGGACCAAAGCAATTTTGGCAGTGTTTTTTTTTTTTTGGCCCAAGTCAGCATAATTAACCCTTTTCTCATACATAAAATTGCCCAAAAAATTAGAAACCACTATTTGGTACATATACCCCCAAGGAATACATGTATTAATTTTCCTTCATGTATTCATAGGGGGTTAAAAGAGCTTGTGAAAGTTGCAGTTCTTACGAACCGTAGCCTTTGCAAGTGCTCCCCTTTTGACATGCCTCTGAATCTCTCCATCCGTTGTGCTTTTACTGCACAACGTATCGACCTGCCGTGCTTTTACTGCACAACGCTCTGATCTAGGTCTAAGAAGGTGGTGTGCAGTTGGTATAGTGTGCCTAACATTTTCGTTATTTGGAAGCAGGAAAAAAAAAACAAAAAAAACCTGTCACAGAGCCAGGTGGTGTTTGTTTAGTATATTATAATAGTGCCAATCTCTCCTAGAAATCAGCACTTTTATAACGTTACTTTGAAATTAGATACTCCTCACCCTCATCCAGCAAGCTGAAGTGCTTTATGGGTGTTGAGTGGTCCTTTAACCCCAGGCCTCTCACGCAATATAATACAGTGATTACAGCTTTATGTTTCTTTTTAGCTTGTCTTCATGGTGAGTTTGGGTCATTGGGAACACTGGACAAGGGTCTGAGGTTATCCCCCAAGCCTCTCTCCTTCATAATAGCAATGCAGAACAGGGAGACATAGAGCACACATTGACTGTAGAATAAAGTGTTCAATGGGTTAAAAGAGTGGGAGCTTGAGGACACAATTTGCATTGTATATCCTTGTTCTGTTTGAGAAAATGGACAATATACATGCGTTCCACTCGGAGAGAAACCCCGGAAGTGACGTCAGAATGCGGAAGCGACGCCACAGCATGGAATGCCGCCGGAAGCAGGAAATGAATGTAAACGGAGGTATGGAACGCATGAATGCGTTCCACAACGGATTTTCCCGCAAAATACAAGGTATTGAGGACTTATATAAGGACATTATTTGGACTGTATTGTTGAAAGCTGACTGAGGAAGCCACAATTGGTGAAACGCGTATTGGCTTATCATTTAGTACTTATATTTTATTCTTCCATATTTTATTTATTATCTTATGTATATATTTTTGTAATAAAGTAGATTTTTATTATTCCATCCTCTGGATCCTCTTCTACTTATTGGAGACCATACCAACTACAGAAGGGTTAGGATCACCCCACAATAGATCCAGAAGTCATCCATACCAGAGCCAGGTTCCTTGGCTCTGATTTTGTGAGTGTTTCCTTGCACTTTAATATATATTGTAAACTGTCTATACTATTTTGCATATTTCTCTATCTCTGCAGCAATATATTGGAGAAGAGGAAAGAACAAAATTGCTCCATCCATTGTGTTTGTATTGAATATACATGGGCTGTTAACAGGCTTGCACATCCCAGTACAGCAGACTATTTCTTCCCCGTGTAAAGCTATCTTCTTCTTGGGGTGGATGGCCACTCATGAGGAATATTTTTCGAGATAGTGATTATATTTGCTCACTGGGATTTTTTTTAACTTGCCTCTTGAGGAAGGTTATCCAACCTCCAAGGACACAGTCAGTTGTCCATGATATTCTTTCTTAAAGAGTTTCCGTTATATTTCCTGTACTTGCACTACATCTGTTTACTTCTTTATGAAACAATATGGTTTTGCATTACATAGCACTTACCAGGGCTACATGCTCACTCCCACAGTGCGTAACACTCATACTCTTTTACAGGATTTTGTATGTACAGATGGGGGACCTATTTGGAACTGGTGATGCTCGTATTCTGGAGCAGGTCTTAAAATTAGGTAAATACAACCTCAAATATACAACACCACCACCACCACCACATTACGCCATGTAACGATTTAACAAAAATAAAGCCAAAATGGAGAAGCCCAATCTACTGATGTATTTAATAAGGCTATTAACCCAGCGATGTCACTTTGGGAAATAGGTTTTGTCCTGTAGTTATACAGCTACATTTGATTAATTGCTGTGATGCTGTAAGTTATATTTTTCTATTAAATTATTTGTGTCATTTTATGCAAACTCTCCGAATGAACTCGAGATTTAAAAGACCCTCTTCAGCTACACAAGTTGACAACTTTCACAGAAGGGCAAAACAAAGCAAAACCAAGTAGCTGTGCACAAAGGGAGGGGAAAGCAGAACATATTTACTCAAAGCTGCAGTTCACCGGTTCACTCAAAGTACAGTATACAAGTAGATTTTCTACACACCTCTGTTTGATATTGGACAGATATTTATCAATAATGTTTCTAGGATAAATTAATAAATATCAAGCACTGTATCTTCGATTTCTTAGTAAAGTTGGCACTTTTAATTTCACACATAAAGAGTGTAACAATAGTCAGAATGATATGATGTACAATGTGTGACATGACAGGAGAATGCAGTTATAACATGAAAATCAACAGGGGGTGCTCACCCAACAGCACCGCACAGCCAATATAGTGACATAAACAGAGGTTACAGGGCATGTGTGTATGAGGTGAAGATTTTTAATGTATTATATGGCTAACCGCTACATGCAAAAGCAGACCTCTTAAAGATCAGGAAAAGACGCAATGAATCAAACCCCTACTGCATAAGGATAAGAAGCTCACACCCCACCTGCAGCTTCACCATCAACAGGATAAGTGGATCTGCCAAAAAAAGCCATACCAATGATGCATTCATGCTATTCACAGCCCTGTTCAGTGTTGTGAGCAGAACTATGTACAACTATCTCCCAAGCTACGACCATGCATCCATAGCGTAGGTGGAGGAAGGGAATTGTACGCAGTAGGGGAGATTTATCAACGCATTGTTGAAAATTTTAGGTCTAATTTTCCTATAAATGTTTGGCATAAATTTGTTACATTTTGTAATCTTTTCATTTGTTGCTTTTTTGCACCCTAATCATACATTTTGATTGTAGGGCATTTTGTCAGAGACAGAAGAGATTTATTGATTGTTCCAAAAATGTTTCAGACAGAAATAAAGTGTTTTGTTTCACTAGGCTTCCGCTACTATCTTCTGAAATTGAATTTTCTGCAAACTAACCCTACATTTTAGAATTCTAAAATGTAGGGTTAGTTTGCAGAAAATTCAATTTCAGAAGATAGTAGCGGAAGCCTAGTGAAACAAATATGCCCATTGTATATCTGTAAGCCACTGTATAAATTATTTTTTTAAATGCACTCTTATTAGTTTAAGTATATTTGAATATATAATTATTTACCACACTCTGGTATTCTGCCACCTTAATTATTTTAAATAGATGTGTTCTTTCTAACAATTTGCACAGATCAAATCAGGACAACGCTACGTAATTGAATTGTTTGCCAATTAAAACTAGACTCCTGTTATAGATGATGAGGTTCTCGAGAGGCAAAATTGTTTACAATTGGTTTAAGCTAAACTTAAGGATGAAGCAATAATACTTAATTGTCTTTCACACTAGAACTGGACATGGCTTTTGAACTAGATAATTTCAATCATAACAAAATTACCCTCATAAAACACAAAGGGAAAAAAACAATAACCCCACAACAATTGTATCTTAATACATGGATACAATACACAGCCAACTGATCTGCATAGAAAATTAAAGATAGAAAAAAAAATAAACAAATCTTTTAAGAATATATTTACCTACAACAAATAACATTTATACATTTTTCCCATTTATTTTTGTTTGAGAAATAATAAAACTGCAAGGTCTGGCAAGGAGCGAGTTAAAGCGGATCAGTTCTGTTTAGCGTTTCCTGTCTATTTCAGATTCCATACACACCCTCCCCCTAATGTTTAAACACATACACCTAGTGCCTGTCTCCATTAGAAAATATTTGCACCAGCCAATAATATAACTCACTCCCAATGCAACCTTTGTGTCCCTGTAGGTAATGAGGTCAATTATCGAACAGACCCCACCTGTCCGTATTATGGAAGTAGGAAACATGAAGTTTGAACACTCCCTCTGTTTAAGTGGGGCAGAAAACAAGCATGGACATAGTGCTCACAATAGGGCCTCAGTGTAAAGCAAGCATTCAAAATTCATATGGCCAGTACAAAAGTGCAACACAGAAAGGCCATAAACGACAGAGGATTATGAACCCAGCCCCCTTCTGGAATGTGTGTGTGTGAGAGAGAGAGGACGCATGCATGCAATTTATTTGTATTTACTTCCAAGCCGTCTCCATTAGTCTGGGACAATTAGAACAATTATCACAACAAAAGACACCAGAACAGTAAAAGTAAAAGACAAGAAAACGAAAATGCATTAGAAAATCTGGGTGAATCACTGTCTCGCTCATGGCTGATTGAACCAAAGTAAAAAATGTCAGGCATGGAAAAAAATCTCATTTAACTAAGGCTACTGGGTGTAACCATGTTCAGCTGAGTTATAATGAATCAAGATATAGTTCACTTTATATTTTATATACGGTAGTGATTAAACTGATACTTTATTTCTCAATTTTACACTCTGAGAAAACCCAAAATCATAACAACAAAAGCCTGATAAAGACACAAAATAGACAGCGGATAAGTTGACCCATGTCTTCACAACCCTGGGCAGAGCCACATTCACAAATTAAGCCATGCCCATAGGCTCACGCGAGTAATGCAAAATACTGTGGTGGTCAGAAGCTATGAACAGTAAATCAACAATCTACCTTTATAAAATGTCTTCCCAGGAATGGGTTCACTGTTGTATAAAAGGATTTTAGTTTTGTTTTTTCCTCCCAAAAATAAATGTGTGGTTTTAGTGGGGACTCTCAAATCTTGTGTTTCCTTTTTAATCCCAAAATTATGTTGTTGTGGGGCTCTCTGGTGGTTATTACTGGCCCTATATAGTAAGTAGTTCATACACAAATCATTCTAGTCATCTGTTGGCCTCTAAAGTATATTCTTTACTCTATATACTTTGTATACACTATTTTAGATTTGTTTGGAAGTGTCTGGTCACAGTGCCTAGCACATCACTGCCCGGCTTCCATTACCAACAGTTTTTCTCCCAAAGCACTTTGTGCTTGAGTACTTCCAAAAAAGATGCAGTCCTTCTCTACACTCAAACCATTACCCTCAAATACCCATTTGCCTCCCCTGCTATATGATGAAACAGCTTTTTTTCCCTTCTTTCTTTTAAATGATCACTCCAAACTCCATATTTATTATGGTCCACGGTGGTGGTTATTGTACTACAAATGCCCTGATGTTAGCAATGTTTGACACTTATTTAGGTCCCAGCAGCTTCCTGGCTTCTCGAGCATAAGCCAGATACCATTTTAAGCTTGAAAGTCTTTCAGGCATTTGGAAGATCTTATTATCTCATCATTAAACTCCTATTTGGAATTGATTATGCAAGTGGGACTACAGGGCATGCACTGCTAATTAACCACCCTGCCCTCCTGCCCTAGAAAACAGTCTTGGAACTCTACAGGGCAGAAAACCATTCACATAGGAATGTTGGGGTGAACAGATGTATCAAGAATAAGTGAGGTTAATGTTAAGCGGTGGCCTTATACATTAAAAAGTTAAGTGTGTGTGTGGAAATGGAGGGGGGGGTAGAGGGGGAGGAATTGTATATAAACTACCGGTCACTAAATTTGTGATACAATGTAGTAATGATTTGTGTACAGAAATATAGAATACAAGGACCCTTATAAAGGGGGCATCTCCCTACATTCATTTTTTCACCCCTTTGTATTCCTCGAAAGTACTACATTGAAAAACCCTGAATGCGAATAACATAAAGGGTTAAGGTGTTAAACATAGTTTTTATAAGGTCCTGTTTCTCCATGTTCTGCAGCCCAGCAACACATTCCCCTCTCCTTTCTGGTTTCCTCCTTTTGTCATTCATGAAAAGCTACACAATAGGAAAGCAGGGGAAGGGACTTAAATACACATAGCCTGAGGCAACTGTTCTTTTCAGATGTAGGGAGAGGTGACTGTAGCTTGCCTGAGGTCACAGTAACTGCAAAAAGTGTAAAACTGGAAGTATATGGCACAGGCTGTGCAAGTTGAGTCAGGTTTCATCATGTGTCATTGTTAGCGGAGATTACCTCTTCCCCACATAGGTTTAATGTATAAACCACTAAGGAGGAGGAGGGAGGGAGAACCCATGATTGCCTAACACATACCTGCTATTCACTATGTTGAGATGGAGAGAAATGGTATTCTCTTACATACTATGATGTCCTTAACTTGTATTGACCCTTACTTCATTTGGAAAATTATCTCTGGGATCTACTGCACTAGGAGAAAATAGTAAACAACTAATTCTAGGCTGCTGTTCGATGAATATGGTGCCTTTGTTCAGACCACTTGTGTGCCATTTTTGTGCCCTGACCTAGGTGTTTAAAAAGAACAAACAAACAAACAAAAAAAACACAATCACTCTACTACAAAAACCCATGGCTATATTTACAAGTAGGCATGTACCTATAGGCACGCATCAAAGAGAAAGGGGTGCCTGTCAGTGAATTTCTATTTTTGCAGACGGGCACCAATGCGTCTGCACACAATGATATCCCCAGTGGTAGTGTGACTGATCAGCTGGAGATGGTGTAAGTAGTGCTGGTTTGTGTTGCATGCAAAGCAAGCCAACACTACTGCATTACCCCTACTTATACCATTTGTCTCACTATACCACATCATATCCTCTCTTAAAACGGTCACCAGTCTAATACTATCCTTACCTTTTGTGTCACTTTACCCCACTCCCTCTAGCATGTAAGCTCATTGAGCATGACCCTTAACCCCTCTGTTCCTGGGTGTCCAACTTGTCTGATTACAATTACATGTCTGTACGCCCACCCATTGTACAGTGCTATGGAATTTTGCTGGCGCTATATAAATAATAACATAATAAAGTAGCAAACACTTTACCCACCACTTAATCAATGACATCTCTGTGCCATGGAGGGGAGGAGGTGCGTTCATCCTCGCTATCCTATAGACTGTAAACTTGTTTAAGCAGGGTCCTCTTCAACCTATCATTCTAGTACGTTTTATTGTAACTGGCCTATTTATAACTAAATCCCCCTCTTATAATATTGTAAAGTGCCCTGGAATCTGTTGGCTCTATATAAATGGCAATAATAATAATACCCACTGCAACTTGCACTCCACCAAAGACACTCACTGACCCAAGTCAATTGTCTCCAATAACATGCATTAACTCCACACAGAGTAATCTCCTTCAAATTCTGGACTGGTAGGTCACTGTCTAATTACACTAATTCATTTTTTTAAGATACTAGTTAAATGTAGTTAAACTGAAGACCTTTACAATGGTACTCATAAATAAAGAATGAATCTTCCTGTAACTCAGAGGTGCCAGTTCTCTGCACACAGTATTTTACTTATTTTAGACATGTCAGTGAAACTCTGGCACATACTATTATTTACTCATGTGTGCAACTGCGAGCTGCTGCACTTTTCCCCAAAAAATACAAATAAATAAATAAATAAATAAATAAAATATGTCAGAAGGCCACTGGCAAAGTAGCACTTAAGTAAATTAAGGTTTTCTAGAAGGCCCTCTCTAAGTAAATAAAATGCCAGTGTGACCTTTTGAGATATATTGTATAAATGTTTAAAACATTTTTAAAGGGGAGGGTGATTTTGGCTCCTACTGAAGTGAGATGCAAGACCAGCAAAGCATAAACGTCATATGAAAAGTGCAACAACATGAGATTAAAATTTAATTCGCATAAAATATCAGGCTGTGCCAGAACGGTCTTTAAATAGGATTACAATAGAAATGTAACAAACTAAACGTAAAAAAAAATAAACAGATTCAGCATTAAAAACTACCCTTGCCCCCAATTTGAGTTTATTTTAAGGCTACCAAATAACTATTTAAAAAAAAAAAAATACATTTTAAAATTAAAACAAAAAGACAAAACTATGTCCCACTTTGCATCTAAAATTCAATTCACAACTACACAGAAATAAAAAAACAAACAAACAAAAAAAAGTTAAAAAACCTGCAAAGCTTATTTACAAAGATTGTTTATGTTTTTTTTTTTTTTTATATATATATTCATATCCTTATATCTACGTACTTCTACTTGTTCTGTTGGAAGGTTAAGGGTGGTGAGAATGGGATTGGCAAGTGATGACAGCACCTATTAACGTTTGATGATGTAATTCCAGGTGAGCACATAGACATTCATGTAAAGCTTTTATGCTCTGCAAACTAGTTCAGGACCTCCTGTGCTATACAAGAATACTTTCAGAACAGTATAGTGATAGCAAACAAGCTTACACTTCAAGCTAATTATTGTGTAAGAGAGTATGCATGCGCCTTTGCTAAATGTAAAGTTGTTATAGTGCTTAGAGCAGTGGCCCTCCAGATGTTGCTCAACTACAACTCCCATGATTCTTTGAATTACGTAGATAGCCAGAGAATCATGGGAGTTGTTGATCCTATATCTACAGTTAATATAGTGAGGATTTATCTATAAAAAGGAAGTCAACTTTTTCAGTAGCAATGACCTCCAGGGCCCACTCCTATTTCATGGCCAAACAGCATTCCAGGATATTACTCATCCTCAGTCATGGCAATAATTAAATTATCTTTAAAAGATATGCGTGAATATAGCATATTCAATTTTCCACATTGCCATATAAAGTACATCCCCAGAAGATGTTTCATCTTTCTATTTAAAGAATAACAGAGCCAACAAAATTGCTCTCTGTCTAGTCGGACATTTGTAGATCAGAACCAAAATGCAGTCCAGGTTTCCTATGCAGGAGATGCAGCGACCCCAGACAATTGTGTAGACTTCCCTGGTAGTTAACTAAAAATGTCTTTCAGGCCACACAAGCGGGGGCTACACAAGGGAATCTTTAAATAGTGTTTCCATACTCACTGAATGGTTCCCATTCTGTATGCGGCTTATTTGCATATTCTTGCCGTCATAGTCAGACTAAAAGACTAATCAAGATGTGTTCACTTACGCCTGGAGACTAAGCAGTGGCTCCTCAACCAATGACGCCTAGAAGTGGCTAAAAAAATTGCTGCAGCCTTTTTCACTTGTTGGGCTGAGGAAGCTTTCCTACTGACGATTTTGTTCTGGATTGCCCATTGGTTTGTGGCAGGCCAGTCAGATGTTTGCATAATTTAGCAAAAACCTTGAGACTTCATTGACAAGGGTCTACAGACTGCTGCATCTTTAAAGTATTCTTCTTTTAGCATCTCTGACTGGTTTTGGACCCTTTAAACAAACATTTAAAAGACAACTGTGACATGCAAACCAAATAAATAAATACATATATATTAATGTGACATTCTGAAATAAGAACTGTCTCATTAAAATTTATTGAAACACTTGTTAGGTATTGCATGTGTTCATATGATATAGATGTGCTTCTAGGGATTGCACGTGGGCATATTAAATAGATGTGCTTCTACGTGCCTCACAGACTGAAGCGTCATCACTTCCATTCAACAAACAGTCGAAGAAAGGTCCGTGTACACACAGATCATCCAAAGCAGACATTATTGGACAATGTTACAGCTCTACAAAACAGATTTTTCTCAAGCTACTGCCGAGACTTTTCTTCGACTGTTTTCTTTAAAAAAATAAAACAAGCAAAAGAAAAAAAGATATATATAATTGTGCCATAAAGCAAGTTTTACTTATTGGCCAACACAGAGTACCCATTTCACCAAAACAAGTTAAATAACCATGGTAAAGATCAAACATTAATCTGCATGAAATGCAAAGCTTGTGGTTTTTCAGAAAACAGCTGTGATGTTAACATACTTTGTATTACTGAAAAATGCTTTGATCTAAGTGTGACATAACTGCTTTCAAGGAAAATGTGTTTACCTTAATTTAAAAATTGCTGTCCAATTTTCTAATAATTATTAAATAATAGGATATGGATAGAGGGTGCATCTGGTCACACTGCATTAAAGTAAAATAAAGAACTTTTATATTTTTATATATATATATATATATATATATATATATATATATATATATACACACACACACACACTGCATTTTTCATAATGATTAAAAGAAAGAACATTGGAGTTTCATCATTCAAAAAGTTACTGAAGAGAGGAGGAAACTAGTTTATATATAAATTGTGCTCTTAATGTCAAAATAAAAATAAATAAGAGGTTAAAAAAAAAAAAAGAATTTCCTGTGAGAAACAGCCTACAACAGTCATAATCCAAATATATCAAAAGATGACTTATCCCCAGAGCATTAAAGTCCAAAAGCATGGAGTTTTGCTAAAAACGCATTGCCAAAAACCAGAGATGTGACATCAATAATGGTCTTGTGTTTGGAAAGCCTCACTGATTGCTCAGATCACCAGCAAAAAAAACCCAAAAGAAAGTAATGTTTATAGTATGCCTGTAAAGTGTAATAAAGTGGCTTGGGAGGTCTGCCAGATTTGTAGAATTATGGTGTGTGAGTGTAGAGGGGTAGCATTGATAAAGTCATGAAATGGATCATAAAAAGCAAAATTTAAACAAATCTACAAACTAAAGCCAGATTGGATAACTATCAGATAAGTACTTTCTACCTAAAATTTTGCTACTCCGTTTACTACAATGTTGTGCTTAAATAAAATAAAAAACACACACCCAAAAATAATAATAAAAAACTCCATCCTTTGTTTGAATGTTTTTTTTTTCTTTTTTTTAGACTGATATAATACATGCACCGTTTATTCACCTTCCACAATTTATCGATTTTCATAAGTAATTCTGAAAGTTGTTTTTTTTCTTTGCCTGGATTTTATGTGCATTTTAAAATTATACATTTTGCAATTGTTTTTCAATTTACTACAATTTGTTGTTTAGTGAATAGCGCCCATGAAACCAGTGTCACAAAACACAAGCGTTGGTAATATATTTTAGCAGTCCTCTAGAACTCAGGTTAGAATGGTGTAATTAAAGAGAATACATCGATTATTAACAGACCTGTGAGTCTCTTTTGTAAGTTGTACAAAATCTACTAGTTTTCGGTAGAAAAGCTGTATACCTTAATAACGCAGACAACTTTTTCCCCCCTGCGACACAATGATTATACTTCAGGATCTATATCATTATTGCAAAATAAACTGAAGCACGGTGCAAAATGTAGGGCAGTTCCAAAACATTCCATAATATTCAATGATCATGTAGGGCTTTGGCCCATAACTGAATTTCTACATCTTTTATTAAATAAGAATAGGCACCAGGGGTAGATAGCAGGTATATCAAATACTGTGACACTCAGGCATCCAGAATGGCTGGGATTCATGGGTTGTGTACTGTAACAGCCCGTGGGCATCCAGATCTGAGATACATTATTCTGAAGGGGGAAAAAAGGCCACTAATGTGGCTATGCAGATCATCCTTGTATTTATTAGAGAGGGGCATATGAGGGACTGCATCACATGATCTCACACAATTTTTGCATTTCACAACTGAATGCACTCCTGCTTTCTAAGCAGACTCAAGAGCACAAAAAAGCACACACAGTTCAACTGTTTGTTAACATTTAACTCCTCATTAACTGCATAGATTAAAATGCTCGTAAACTTCAAACCAGCCAGGTAAATGGGAAAAAAACATTTAAAAAAAAAAATAAGAAAAGCACGTTTCACAATTCGTTAAGAAGAATAATGGCAGCAAGGAACGTGACCTTGTACTTGAGAATGAAAAGTTGCAAAAGGGAATGGTTTATTCACAAAACATCAAATAATGTAAATTAAAATAAATAAATACAAATGTAGCCAGAAAGTGCTGATTTGAAGAAAAAAAAAAAAAACCTCTGCAAATCCATTTCAGTATGGCCAAATTTTAAATAGGATTTTGAAAGAACTACAATTTAATATTTAGCAAATAATCCCAGATGGAGATTGTGCAGTTGATTATGGCTGGCCATAAAAATAAACTGCTAATTCTCGACTGCCTTCTTTACATAGTGTTTAAACATCTGTACTCGGAAATTGAAATTTATACATACACACACCTAGTTCTTAGCCACCAATATGGACTCAATATTGGTTCCCTACTTGTTGGCATTGGAATAGCATATGTATCAGTGCTCAGGCAAAAGTCATCATATTGCAGTGGCATTGCCTTCAAAAGGGCAGTGGAGAGCCCTCTCAAACAGAGAAGAGTCTAGTGGGTGATTTGCAGAATTTATTTTGTTATATAGTACATTACAATAGAAGAATCAGTCACTGAGCTAATTTTAGATCAATGGGTCACCAAGCTAATGCTATGTACACACTTTGGGACCGTGTCAAAAAAAGGTTAAGAACGACTGATATACTCCATATATTAATATGATCTTGTATTGCATTTGTAAACCACGATGTATTAAAATTTGTACAGCACTATGGAACACGTTAAGGATACGGAATAGTCTGTGAATAAACACATTTTAAAAGTAATGTGGAGTATTATTTGTAAACTTTGGTCTAATGTTCCTAATAGTGATGTCCCGAACGGTTCGCCGCGGACTCATCATTGAGTAAACTTTGACCCTGTACCTCACAGTCAGCAGACACATTCCAGCCAATCAGCAGCAGACCCTCCCTCCCAGACCCTCCCACCTCCTGGACAGCTCACTAAGAATGCAGCTTCACAATGAATGTAAATGGATGCTGTCCAGGAGGTGGGAGGGTCTGGGAGGGAGGGTCTGCTGCTGATTGGCTGGAATGTGTCTGCTGACTGTGAGGTACAGGGTCAAAGTTTACTCAATGAAGAGTCCGCAGCGAACCGTTCGGGACATCACTAGTTCCTAACAATCAGGGTTTTGGTAATGCCTGTCTGTGCTCATTTGCATGTCAAGTCGGGACCTCTGGGATAGTTGTCAAAACATGATTTCTAGAGTTTATATGTCCAAGAAGCCCCCAAAGTCCAACTTGAGATATGCAGGTGATAACCGTATTTTGTTTGAATCTGCATTAATGGGAATTGTATTGTTTGGTCGCATTACAATCTTTATGGTACCTAGTTGGGTGATTAAGCGTTTCGGAAGAACTTTGTTTAAGCATCTTCTTTAAATGACTCGAAACAAGCTACTGAGGTCCCTTCGTACCTAAAAAATGTGAAGAGCCAGCATGTTCGGTTTCCTACTGGTAATAAAAACGCATTAATGCATTCTGAGGCTTTTCACAACAGGAATCGATAGTTAAATCATGTATACTGTTAAGGGATTACACAAAAGATGTATTGTTCATGATCAATCTTTTGAAGACATCAGAACTAAATAATGGGACTGTAATAGCTACCCACCCACAACCTATCCTGCTGGTTAACCACAAGATTTCCGCCCCCAAACACTGACTTCCTAATCTGTTAAAATGATCTGGTATAAACAGCCCACATGTACAGACACAGGGTAACCTCTGATTGATCCTGGAGCATTTCAATCTACTGCAGAAGAGTCAAGCATAGACCAGTCAGCCATAGAGCATCTCCAGGCTGTCTGTTTCCGTTACTTAGAGGGAGTCTGTAAAAGGGGATCATATTGGAAGCAATGTAAACATAAAAGGGAGTTCTGCATTTCACATCTGCAATGACTCAGTAACCATTCGGAGGGAAGCTTTGTCATTGGTTTTCCTTATTGTTACACTATAAACCTTTTAGTAACCAAAAGATAAAGAACACAATACTCCCAGCAACAAAAGTCACACAATAACATTTGGCAGAAAAAGGGTAATGACAAATACGAAATTCAGAGACGCAATGAGAATTTTTTCAAGAAGAAATAAATAAAAGTCAAGAGCAAAAGAGGATTTATCCAAAGTTAGAAAACAGTATCAAACAGAGTTTGAGAATTTTCAAAAAAACTTTGTTATGAACTTATCAAAACATACAGCGTAATAAATTCTTAATCACAAGCCTAATGCAGTGCAAAGGTTCAGCTGTTCATCGTGATTCTGAATCCAGGGGTAAGAGATTTTTGCACAGTACATAGCGATATGATGAGTGAAGACTACAAAAATAAAAATAAAATAAAAAATTAGATTTACAGACCAGCAGGGCTCTCTGCACGAAACCTAAGTAGCACAAAACCTCTCTAGGTAGATTTGAACTCAAGCATCAAAGGACTTGCAATTAGTGACCACCAGAAGCAACAGATACGGCCTGCAAAAGGATGACAAAGATGGAATGTCCTGAAAGAGGGAGATTAGTGTAAACGAGTGATCTGCTCACACACCTGGGAGTTAATTAGCAAGGACTAAAAAAAACACACACAAACATCACACAACAGCAAAAAGAAACAAAGCTGAACAAACTCCAGAATACTGTACTTCAAAGCCTCGTGTCAACCCTGTCCTGTCTGACTATAGTTCACATCATCTTCCAACAACCTTGTACTATTAAAAAGTTTAGCCACAGCAGACAAGCCATTCTTTACAAGACCGACCAGAATTGTAAAATATGGTGTGGTCACTATTACCTCCCACATCAAAAGGCATAAATTACAGCTGAACTTGGCCAAAGGATTGTCTGTCTCAAACTAGGCTAGCCCTCCACATGTATGTTTCTAAATCAAAGGTAGAGTGCTAGCTAAATTGCCAGAAATATGTACTAATCAAATATACATTAAATAAAGACGGATGCTAGGTTCCTCCATGTATCTGGGAGAGTGAATGCAAGTACACGTGCTACAGAAGACTACAGTAATCAGGAACAGAAAGAATAGCCAAAAACATGCTTTTATTTGCAACAATCACATTTTATCAATCCATCTGACAACAGTCTGTAGAGCACGATGTATAATTTATTATCGTTAAAGCCATACCAAGTCTTTTTCAACATGACAGATGCTGTTAAAATTTTTTTGTATGAAATGCTCTAGCAAATGCTCTAGCAGCAGTCCAAACTAATCTAAAATGAAAAAAAGTATTTTAAAATAACCACCCTGTTTCCTTGGCAGGTAAACTTTTGCTCTAACCATCTCAAACGTGCTCTTTTAAGGAAGTGTTGCACAGATATTTGAGATGTATTTTGTTTTCAGGTAGCCCCTATAAGTGCAAATCTAAACAACAGATCTACAAAAGTTATAGGTTTAGAACCTACAAAAACAACTAGCAGAACAATAAACAGAAAGACCAATGTGAGCGAAAGAAAATGTTTAAATAGCTATTCCAACCATCAAAACCACTTAAATGATTTGAAGTGGTCATGGTGGCAGGAGTCTGGATGTACAGCGCATCTGTTTGAAACAGTCAACATCCATAGATATGTGCATTTATGTGCGATTGGCTAACTACACCCTGGCACATGGTATTTTGGCAGACCAGAACTTTGTTCCAGGCTGCCTAATGTAAATTTTGTGCATATTTTGCATCGGTCTTCAGCAGGGACAGTGTGCTGGCAAGAGTCGTAATCTACGCCCTTACATGCAGGGCTCCTGCAAGGGAAAAGCTCGCTCTCAGCCTCATCTGTGTGTTCCCTCCATTGCTTATATTTAGTTTTGTTGTTTTTAATTAAAATCCCTTTTCCCCTTTCCTTCACTGGTTTAGAGCATACGCATGCCTGTGATTGGACCACAACGAGGCACCTGGTAACACGAGCCGGAGATCAATGCTGGGAGCGTTAACCGACCCTTGATTGCAGGTAAGCTTAAAATACATTTTATATATATTTATTATTTTTATTATTATTATTATTTTTTTCCTCAAGTGTCATGGGGAGACCTATTAGCAATGAACAATAGAGCATTGTAAGTCTAAAGAGGCAAACTGTGTTAATGGGGAGAAGAAACCCTTTACGTATTCAAGATACCCGATTTAGAACGGGACACTGGAAACCTAATTTCAGAAGATGTAGCCTACATTTATACTTTATAGGTTATACTTTTCACATATAAAGCTAAAGTGCTTTAGGGGTCTGGAGTGTCCTTTCAAGTTGTTTTGGGGTGGGGGTATGAGTCAGGCTATACTGAGCCACTTGAGTGTGAGTCAGGCTATATCTAGCATATTTGACTATTTTATTAGTATGAATGAATAGAGATAGAGAATATATAAATATATATATATATATATATATATATATATACACACACACATACATATACATACACACACATACATATACATACATACATATATACACACACACACACAAACCCTTCATAGGCATACAAATATTAGGAATACAACGTAATCTTTGCTTTTTAAAGCACTGTCATGATTTAGCTTTTCCAACATGTATCTACAAGGAGACCTTTTTATTTTTTTGATCGTTTGTTTTACGCTATGGAAAGTTTGCATGTTTAATACTTTAGGAAAAAATTATATGCTGAAATGGAAAATAAAATAAATGAGCATTATATATCACTCAAAGCGCAGAACAGCTGACTCTTATCAAAACAGATAAGGCAAGGAATAAATGGTTACCATGGCAGTATAAGCAAAAACATTCACACCCAATAACATAAGTATACATACAGATATATATATATTTTAAATAAATTAGTTTTTCTGCATACCAATAAATATGTCAGCACCATAACAACTTTGCATCATTGCAAAGGTTATGGGACCTCGGTAGCAATCTCCCCTGCGACTATCCTACATATCCCAAGCCGCAGATTAAAAACAAAAAAAACCACCAGAATGAAAGTGTCCTGCTTGCAGAAACCTCTTCCTGATTAGGGAGGGGGTCGGCTCCCCGCAGTACTTTTGCCAGTGCAATAGCTGCAATTTTGAAAAAAAATTTTTTCCAGTATGTCATTTTATTCTGCGGATTTTTAAAATGTATTATCTCTATAAAGCATTAAAATAGTGGGCATAACTTTCTGTGTACTAGAACCCTTTAAGCGGCTCTGTTAACGCTTCCTGAAATATTCACCTCTCTCTCTTTTTTTTTTTTTTTATCACTATGTAATAACCAAGCACAAACAAAGGTGATCTCTCTCCTTGATGTGTGCTACTTTATAAAAGGCCACGGTGGTATGCAACACTATATCACACAAACTATTGTTCTTTTTTTGAAGAAGGAAATGTCCACTTCACATGAAAAGGTACTTTGCAGGTGGTTGCAGAACGCAGCTTCAGAAGTATGAATCTGTGGCGTCAGGCTGATTGCTGCTGTAAAAAACAGCCCCACTCCCTCTCTAACTCCCAACCAAACACACACTTCATTTCAGCCTTTCTGTAAATAGCAGCAGCATGCCTCACAATCCTAACCATGGCAGTGCCTTAAAATAAGCACAGGGCTGGATGGATAGACTTCCAAGACAGTCTTCTGAAAGAGAAGGAAGGGGGATGGGAGGAAAAATGTTCAAATGAGAAGACAAAGACAGTGGGTGTACTAAATTAAAGGGAAAATAAAAGTAAGGGGAAGAGATAAAACCAATAAATTTAATTAAAGTTAGACAAAAGAAAAAAGGGGGTATTTACAAGATGAGCAAGCAAAGGATGCCCCCTTTAAACATGAAAGCATGCGGTAACCTGCTCCAGTCCAGACATGCTGTGATGTAAAAGCAGCTCATTGTGAGACTGCCTGATAGAGAACCCCCCCGGGGGGTTGGCGAATTCCAAGGCTGAAGTCCTAGGTACGCAGGCCTCTGAGATTTTAGCACACCCAAACTCAAATTTCCCAGCTTAAATCCCTAATCCTGGACGGAAGCAGAGGTGCATCCCATGCACAAGTCTTTACATGAGCAGGGCACATTCTGTCCTGGCAGACACTCCTGTAGACGGACTACAGTCAGATTACTTCCTAAAAGTAGCTTCTATTACATTATTTACTCCTTCCTACGAGGGTCGGTTAGAGAATTATTGCAGTTGTTGTCCAACACGGTACAAGTATAGCCTTAGCCTCCCCTTCATTTTATGATTATATCCAGTTCATTCTATATATTGCCAGACAATTCCGCTGAATTTGCAAATGTATACATAAACGTTATAAAAGACGTAAAATGTATAAGTATTAAGTTTTGTGTTTTTTCACGGACGTGTTAACAATTCAAAGAGGAACAGACGAGCGAATATACTAATATCTATGACATGCGCGGACACACACACACACATATTATATATAAAAATAAAATATATAAATACACTCACAGACAAACGACTGTCTTTTAAAACACCAAATGAGGATGGCAAAGGAGGGAGATGTACTGAGTTAATATGTAAATGAGCTCCAGAGATGTGGAACAACTTGGTAAAATATCACATAAGTGAGCAGATGGCTTGATAAGTGGGGTGAAGAGGCGTGGGTAATATGAAAAGTAGAGAGGCAATTAGGAAGCCACGATGGTGGGGGAGCTACACAGCTTCACTTTGTATAGTCTGGATTTTAGTCGATGGGCTGCTAATAAAGCCAATAACAATATATTTGCATTGTCAGAGAGCATGATTAGTTGGTTTTTTTTGCAGTATAACCACTCAGCGACAGACGGATGAATGAGAGCAATACTCTGAATTGGCATAAACGCAAAGAGGATTGAACAGAGATGGCAGTGGCAAATATGACATAGATACTTTGTGCTGGATAAGCTGGGGGATATATTTGTCACACTGTAAGGGAGGGTTTGGGTAATGGAGAGCATTTAGATGGAGGGAAGATGATCAGTATAATTTTAATAGAGAGCAGCCAATATCGATTAGAACATTGAGCCGATTTGTTGTTTTGGCTCGACATCCACAGAACTTTAATGACGTTAAAGTATTTACCGGTATATCCTTAAACCATGAACCAAATAAACATTTTCCGCACCTTTTCTACAAAATCCCACCAATAGAATACAGGACAAAGAAGTGGACTTGCATTAGGTGACTGACTGACTGACATCTGAAACCAATGGGCTATCACTAATGTCGCGTATAATGCATGGTTATGTTTTGCCAGTCCTGTACTGCAGCGATCTTTTATAGAACAATAGAATCCAAACAATATATTCAGAATCACCTGAAGCCTTTGTTTGTTCTCTTGTACAGGAACGGATAATGCAGACACGTTTGCCCAGAAATCAACTGGGAAACCACCAAAAGATTAGGGACCATGTATTAAATAAGCTGAAATTTTAAAATGGGTTTTGAGAAAGCAAATAGCCCTAAATTAGATGGTTTACTATTTACGGTTTCGGCCGTAAAAAATCTAATGAGCATCAATACAGGAAAAAAATAAACAATTGTGTCACTGTCCAAATATTGATTATTATTCTATATATTATATATATACACAGAATAAAATATTGAAAATTAACTATAAAAGAAAACCAATCAAAAAAAAAACTAAATGAACGCCGTATATTAGTCTTAGCAGGGAGCCAGGATAAAGACTCTAAGTTCCACAATGTATACAGATAAACAAGCGTTATACACGCAGCAGAAAGAGTTAAAGCTCCAGAAAAAGTTCCATCTCTTCTTCTGGACTTAATGCAACATGTGGGTGGAAATATGATGGCAGAAATATGCTGTAATTTTAAATTATCTTTAATAAGAATGAAAATTATAGTAGAAAAATGCCGAAACCCTGGGGAGGAACTGAACTGACAAAGGGCTTCAATTGCAAGAAACCCAGCCAAACAGTCACTTCCTGGGGTAACAAAGCCAACAGATGTTTTACAGCTTACTCCAGTGTTTACATGAAGGTCCAATCTCTCCTTAAAACTATTTTCCATTTGAATGTTGCCGACAATTTGGTTTGCATTTAGTGATGCAGAGACGAGAAGCCAAATTTTAGTGCACACCTCAAGAACTTGTATTTCTCTGACGTGACCATTAGGATTTTTAAAATTCCTTTGCCATGACTGCCTCCAAGCAGAGGTAGTTCAGCTGAGAAAGCTATTCATCACGGATGAAACAGCATCTTCTTTGAATCACATGCAAGTGCTTAGAACTACTTCCTCCATTTTGTTTTGTTAATGTAATTTACAAAAAATTAGCGTTGTACAGCTATTGTGCTCTACTACCCCAACTTCCACCCCGTAACAAAAAAACAAAACAAAAAAAACCCACAAGTACCTCCCATCACTGTCAACAGCAACACGAATACTTGAACATACAATTATTTATGTTGCTCTCATTCAAATGTTGCATTCTTTGTGTTTCCACAAACATACCCTACAGCGCCAACCTTGCTGTATTGTCAAACGTCCCAGAAAAGAAAGAACGCTTTATCCGTGCAATGCATAACAAGATCAAGTAAATTAGAATGGTTTGTCTCTTGTGACCCAGGAGACTGCATCCTCTCCACCACTGAATGCGTACATAAACAGCATAGGTCGTGTGAGCAAGCGTTCAAAAACCTAAAAACAAAAAGGAAAAGATTTGCAAGGCAACAAAAACGTCTGGAAAAAAAATACAGATGCTATGTTGCTTAACTATCCCAAAGCCCCCATGTTCAGACCTCTCCCCCCCTCTCCTAGCATTAGGAAAATTCATCTCCATGAACAAGACAAGGACCTACACAATGATTTGGTCTCAGAAGTTTCTGACCAACTGTGACCAACAGCACCCTCTTTGTATTCTTGGTTGCTCCGTCCCTGGATAGGCTTGCATTTTAAAGGACGGGAGTGTAAAAAAAAAAAAAAAAGGGGGGGGGGTTGAGAGGGAAGGAGAAGGGGACTTTTGGCTAGCAGACTACAAAAACAAAAAAATTACAATTAAAAATAAATATGTTAGGAAATCTGAGTTTTGCCCCAAGCCTGGAAAATGCTCCTGCACCTCTTCCCCAAATATGAAATGGACATATGGGAGAGCATCCATGTGCACTCCAAACATGCCCCCTCCTTTCAACAAAACAGCCAAAAAACATATTCCTTTCCCTGACCCCAGGCCTTGGAATCTTAACTCGCTGTCCCAGAACTAAGCAGGAAACATGCTTGGATTCTCAAGACTGTTAAGTCACAGAAATTCTCTGTAAACCCCCAAATGGACCTACAATCCATTCTACAGATTAAAATCTAGCTGAAAAGCATGAGCAGGTGTCATTCGTTAGCGGAAAATCTAATTTAGTGGTAAAAAGAAGAAAAAAAATTTATCAAAATACCAAAGAAATACAAACACACATTGACTGATTAGAAAAATATGGCTGAAAGTTTAAAAATATTTAGACATTGGCACTGCAAAACAGCCACAAGGCCAACTCCACAAGAACACAAATTTAGAGTTATTTAAAAATGAAAAAAACATGCTCGTCTACTGCTGGGGCTGCAATACAAAAGTCTTTAGAAAAAGTACTGCAAGTCGAACCTTCTAGGTTGATGAGCAAGTACCATTCCATTCTGGTTTACGTTATTTAAAGAAAAGAAAAAAAAACTGAATCCCCAATTATCTGTTATTTTAAAGTCCCATTGAAAAATTGTCAAGTGATGTGGGAATATGTTGGCATAATAAAAGATAACAGAATGCAAAACTATCTACAAACATTAAGCCAGTGCCTTTTTTTTTTTTTTTTTATCAAGTTATGCAAAAAGAAGCCAGGGGAATAATAGAGACAAGATAAATTGGGCCTTTTATCTAAAAAAGTGAGGAGCAAAAAATAAATTATATAAGCTGGTCGGGAAAGGACTGAACAACTACAAAATAGTAGTAAATATCAAAATTCATCCATGTGGCAAAAGCCATGGTTGCCAGATTAACGACATGGGCTACAACAGGTCTTGACAAATTTGCTTTTATTTCTAGGAGCCAGCTAAAAAAGTTTTTTTAAACGTATTGAGCTTTATTTTGAATGACAAAAATACAATTCTTAAAGAGACACTATAGTCACCAGGACCACTACAGCGTCATGTCTCTAGCCTGTCGCTGCAGGCATTTCAATATAAAATGGCGATTTTTCAGAGAAAAGGCAGTGTTTACATTGCTGCCTAGTAACACCTCTAGTGGCAGTCACTCAGACGGACACTAAAGTGCTTCCAGTCTCATTGCTGCATAGTATGCAGCACCTACATTCAGCACCTCCACGATCTGCATGGAGACACTGAACGTTCCCCATAGAGATGCATTGATTCAATGCATCTCTATGGGGAGATGCTGATTGGCGCAGCGTTTTGCTTCTCAGTGCTTTCCTATGGAGAAGCATTGGATTAGCAGAGATCATCAAGTGTGATTATCTCAGCCATAGAGGCGGGGCCAGCCACGGTACAGCGTGGAAAAAAAAACGTGAATATAAACACCATACTCAAGTGATCGGAGGGGGACTGGTCACCTAAACACACACACTGAAACAGACACACACACACACTATTTGTTTTCATGCAATTCTATTCCACCCAGCCTCCCTACCTTTAGGAGAGCTGGAGTGAATCTGTTTTCCCTGGGGTCCAGTTGAGACGAGCTTTGATCTCCCTTTCCTTCCCCTCCACCTGCCGCTTACTGATGCCTGGGTCGGAGTGGCTTTAGATTCCGGCCCCAGCATCAGTAAGCGCCGTGCGAACCTGAAAGGCCGTAAGGTTTTGATTGGCCCAGATTCCAGCCAGTCTACAATATATTGCAAGCAGTCGTTCCAAAACTTTGGAAATTAACAGAATTTGGTTTAAATTTGTGAAAATTCACTCTCAGACTACCCTGCTGGATCTTCGACAGTTTGGTAATAGACAATATGTGTACAGTCTTACATAAGTGCCGTTCCTGTACGTATACTGCTATCCATGCGCATCCATTTACATTACTGTAATTTACTCCTAAATGGTCTCCACAGAAAGCATACTATCTATAAAGCTCTAAACAACTCTAGCCCTATCTTCACTAATTTGTGGGTATGCCCCTTCTCGGTCTCTCCGCTCTGCCCGTGACCTTCCCCTGTTTGTTGCTCGCACCCTTACTACTAAGTCGCTCTTGCAAGACTTCTCACAGGAGGCTCCTTTTCTTTGGAACAGCTTGCCTAGCCCCATAAAACTATATTCTAGCTTTCACTCATTTAAGAAGTACCTCAAAAGCCACCTCTTATGGCCATCCAGAGTAACTTCTATTTCACAAACCTGTGTCTTGCTCTCGCTTAAAGTGCCACACTCCACTGTCACCTTCCAGTTCTGCTACTTTCCCAATTTAATGCTCAACTGCTATCATTTTGTAATTGTCTCATTGTTAAGTTTTCTCCCTTGTAATATTGTAGCGCTGCGGATTAAGTTGGCGCTACAGACTGTGTGCCAATGATGATAATTATAATATCAGCTTCCTGTTTCAGAACTCTAAATATAAAAATACCGGGGGATTTACTGATATTTACTATATTATACACAACCAGGGGTTATTTCAAACAAACTTAAAAATATACAACCATGAGCAAAGCACATGCCATTTTATCTGACCACTACACACCTTCTATGCGTTTCATTAAATTACAGGATCAAGTGACAATGTGTATTTAAACAATGATAAAAGTAGAATAGTTCCCAAAGGGGCTATTCTGAGTGTTCTGTTAAATACTCTGGAATAATCCAATTATCACCATACGTTTATATTGCTCCCAGATGGAAGCGATCCTTTAAAGGTCACCAAGTAATGACTTCCCCCATTATGATTTGGTGACAGGACGCCTTTCAATCAATCATATAATAACATTTTTCTGGCCTGCCTATAGACTGAGAATAAGGTGCCCTGTCTGGAACCATAGCCTTTTTTTAGTGTGTCACATCATGCAAAACACCGCATAACTTTCCAATTAAAAGTATGGTCGCATATCGTTTCTACAATTAAACATACATTAATTATATCACGCAATTTAGGTTTATGATTTCAAATTTAATTAAAACCATAATGGGACAAATTTGAATAAAAATCTTTAGTATGGAAAGAGTCAATCATGTAAATTTTTAAAAAGAAAGTTTGGCGATATGTCAATCTGCCATTGCTAAGGCCAGTAAGGTTTTGTCATGTATAAATAGGGGCATAAATTCTCGAGATGAAAAAATAATTTTGCCTCTTTATAAAATCGCTGGTAAGACCATACCTTGAATATGCTGTGCAATTTTGGGCACCTGTTCTAAAGAAAGATGTCATGGCATTAGAAAAAGTGCAGAGACGAGCTACAAAATTGATAAAAGGAATGGAGCATTTTAGTTATGAAGAAAGGTTCAAAAATTTAAATCTCTTTAGTTTGGAAAAAAGGCGCCTGAGAGGGGATATGATAACATTATACAAATATATATTCGGGGCCAGTACAAACCATTATCTGGAAATCTATTCATAAACAGGGCTATAAGGTCACACATTTAGGCTGGAAGAAAGGAGATTTCATCTAAGGCAAAGAAAAGGTTTTTTTTACAGAAAGAGCAATAAGGATATGGAATTCAAAGTCTATACAGATGTTTAAACTGCAATTGGATAAATACTTGCAAAAACATAACTTACAGGGATATAATTTCTACTTAGTGGGGTAATAGCTGCTTGATCCAAGGGGACATCTGACTGCTATTTTGGGGTCAAAAAAATCTTTTTTTTCCCTAGTTTGTTGCAAAATTGGAAGCGCTTCAGACTGGGTTTTTTGCCTTCTTTTGGATCAACAGCAAAAACATATGTGAGGAAGGCTGAACTTGATGGACGCAAGTCTCTTTTCAGCTATGTAACTATGTAACTATGATATATTTTACACAAAATGTTTTTTTATTGCTCCCCTTTTCAACATTCTAATACACAGAACACAAGATCTAAAACACAAACTATCCACATGGATAGATGACTGAAAGGCCAGCAGCCGTGAACTACATTTCCCACAATCCTCAGCCAGGTGGCTGTTGTCCATAGCAGTGCAAAAAAGTGAAATTCACACTTTGGTAAATAACCTTGATGTTGTTTTACTGAAACACCAGGCCAGGGCTCTGTAAGACAACCTTGCCAGCGTTCGCTTTTTCGTAAAACATTGACTTTTTGTTTGGAGTAACCATTTAAGAAGTTTCTCCACTGGAAACCCTAGGCACAAACCATGACAAACCACACCAGATGAGAAATATGTCTCCAACAAATGTCATGGGTAGCAATGTACAGTTAGACAGGCAGCATTCGCTAAAGCACTAAAAACTATGTTCATATGACTGCAAGAGGTTGAAGCGAGATTCTTTTTTTAAATGGTGCTATCGAATGATTATCCCAAAATTAAAGTCACTCTGCAATACTGGGTATTTAAAGAAAGAAAAAGTAAACATGACCATACTAGTTTAAAGAAATCTAACAGGACTTGCGGAACATCCCAAGGATTGTAATGTTTATACTACTAACCTACACTATTATTATTTATATAGCGCCAGCAAAATTCCGTAGCACTGTACAATGGGTAAATGTATCCTCGCTGTATAATTGTAAAGTATTGCAGATGTTACCTTAAAACAAATCTAAAAGTAGACTGCTGAAATTCAACTGTATCCCCTCCAGTTTAAAAAGCAGAAAAATATTAAAAAACAAAAAACACGAAAACATATCCACAATGAAACAAATTAATGTACAAGGAACTGATGAAATAATGTAGAGAATACTCTTATGTTTATTCTTTTTTATTGAAAGACAAGGACTCGAAAAGCTTTTTCCAAGACTCATTCTGTTTGAGAATTCCACAGCCTCTGACATTACATAATTGTTTTAACAAGTTTTGACATGCAAGTCTGAAGGAGCCATGTTTCACTCAATGAAAAGGCCTAACAACTGTGCATTAGTTCAATCCAAATTCTGTTCTAAGAACATTATTGTCGATAGCATTTCACGCGAGATTGTCGGGCACAATTAGAAAATCATGAACACAAATATATAAGGCTCTCCATCACTCCTCAAAAAATATATGTACAAAAAAGTGCTTTCCCACGCCCATATAACAGCAAATAATTGGCAGCACTCACAGGACTTGTAGTTGTGAAGTTTAAAATTATTCATCCCCTAAACAAAATCAACTTTGCATCCCCCTTACAGGGTCGACATAGCTCCTGGTTAGAGTCCTATGAAAAATGCATGCTAGTCTGTCTCCATTAAAAATACACAAATGCCTTGGCAAGGGCAATCAATAGAAAAAAATCCACAATTTTTTGTGTGCAGGTAATTGCAGTTACAGAGGCCCCCAGTTACATTTGAGCAGTGCATTCTAATTGTAATAAATAGAAGGGAAAAAAATAAGAGCTACAGACCAGTTTTGATTACTACTAGAGGTAGTCCACCTGCTGTTCGTCATAATTCATGTAAGTCTGATGTTCATATAAGACCTGCCTTAAAGGGACACTGTAGGCATCCAGACCACTTCAGCTCATTGAAGTGGTCTGGGTGCAATGTCCCTTTTGCACTACCAGACAGCCACTAGAGGGCTTCTTGAATCAAAACAGACCTTTTAGTCTGGTAAATGATGCTTAACAGCCTCACGCTCTCCATTATTTGTTTATTTATAAAATATTTTACCAGGAACGATGCATTGAGATTTCACTCGTTTTCAAGTATGTCCTGGGTTCTCCATGAGGACATCCAGCATCAGATTTTTCCCCATAGGAAAGCACTGATTCAAACATTTGCCACACATGCACATTAGCACCCACTCATCGTAGCCCGTTGGAGGGGGCAGAGCCAGGAACCAGCGCCAATGGACAACGGTGCTGGAAAAAGGTGAGTAACTAAAAGGGATTTTAATCCTTTATTCACACGGGAGGTGGGGGGGAAGGTAGAGGGAGCTATTGTGCTAGGAATACAGCTTTGTATTCCTGACACTAGAGTATCCCTTTAAATAGATCTTAGCACAGATTATAATTATTTTCTCTTTCACATAATAAAAAAGTTATAAAGACATAGTACACAAATACAGTGTGAAGACAATATCAACGTGCAAAGTATCGCTAAGAAAGAATTACATTAAACTGGGTGGTGAAAAGACGGAACTATCATGAAAATTTGTTATTTCATGCCCCCCAACTCCTGATTTTGAGGTGCTGTCCTGCCATCCCTCTTTTGTTCCCTGCTGTCTCGCATTTGGCGGTAAAAGGAAACTGTCCCTGGGCAGCATAGCGCTAGCGCATCATTATTCACACTCATACTCTGCAGCAGCCATTAGGAACAGGCAAGGAGCACATGAGCAGTGCTCCATGCATGGTCCTGGAGGCTTGGAGCCAGTCAGGCTACCCTTCAGGTAGCGGAGCCACGCCTTTTTTTTGGACGAGGTTTCACCTTTCCAAGCAGCATTGTGGGCGTTGCTAGTGACGTCTCACATCACTGGCGATGCCTCCTTAGAAATCTGTCCACCTGCTCCGATTTGAAAAGGAGCAAAGTGTAAGGCGGGAGGGGGTATGGTTATTTACCCATTGGTCATACCCACATATAATAGCACACAAGAACTCAGAATATAGCAGTGTTACGTAAACCATTCTACAAGCCAAAACATACAATATGCTACCACTGCTTGGGTCCAGGTTTACAAGTATTGGAGAGCTCTGTAGAGATGATAGATTAAATATCCAAGTGCTCTCCTGGTCTCCTTTCCCTATTTTGAGGATTTTAGGTTAGGATCTGCTGCCTACACCATTCATGTGTACAATAGGTTAATTAAGAGATAAAATGAGGTATTTAAAAAATGAAAGAAGTAGTGCTTCTAGTAAATAATCAGTTACTTATATTATAGGGTTATAAGAGAACTTGAAAATCTAGGCATAGCAAATAAAAATTTACCACTAGTTAGTATACCATGGACTAGCTAGGTTTGCAGTTGTGAGTAAATTTTAAAGAGACACTAAGCACTAAAACAGCTTAATGAAGCAATTTTGGTGTGTAGATCACACCCCTGCAGTCTCAAATTTCTGCCATTTAGGAATTAGATCACTTTGTTTATACAGTTCAGGTCACACCTCCCCTAGCTGTGATTTATAGTACACACATCCTGAAAAAGATTGTCTAATTGTCTAATTTATTTATCTTCACATATTGCACAGAGCATTTAATTTAGAATTTGTGTTAATTACAAGCAAAAGCCTGCAGGAGTATTAAAGTTAAATTAACAGAGCAAGTGATCATTTCTAAAGTAAACACACTGCGCTGTAAGATCTGTTTGAAAATTAAACTCGTTTTTCATGCAGGCTGCATGAATCACGGCAAGGGGACATAAGGCCAGAGGTACATAAACAAAGTGATTTAACGCCTAAATAACAGAATCGAGCAGTGAGACTGTAGGTGCATGATCTGTACACCAAAACTGCTTCATTAAGCTAAAGTTGTTTTGGTGCTTGGAGAGTCCCTGTTAGTGCAAGACTCCAAATTTTAAGCAGCAAAATCCTCAATGATACAGTGTTTCGCCTGAGAAGATTTGCTATGTAGTTTTTACATGAATATATGCAGACAGTCCTCTAAATCTGATGGCGCTATATAAATAATAAAATAATAATAATGCTCATTCTCAGGGATTTTGTTTATTCACTTTATAGTGTGCATGGGGGAATTTTAGATATAACTACCCAAGTAAAGATGTAACACCTGTTGGTAATATTTTTATTAGCTCAAAACATCATATAAGTCAACAATTTTCTCTCTCTTATGAGTTAGATGATGCTAGAGAGTGAGAAAAAGAAGAAGAAAAAAGTCACACAAGAGATTTACTGTTCTAGCATGAAAAGTTAAAAGAGAAACGCAAATTGTGATTGCGTGTTTTCTATAATGGGAGCACATAATTGAATAAAGGCACTCAGATCTGAGACACATTAGCCCATCTTTTAAGACTTTGCGTGGGAGCCAAGAGACCAGAGAAGAATCTGTTTCTAATCCTCAGAATCTGGAACAAACTATGTGTTCCCATTTTACAACAGCTCCTGAGGAAGGTGGATTAAAAAACCCATGTCTGACTTTTAACTTTTTAATCATTCTATTAAAGAAAGTAACATCAACAAAAAAAATTATTAATGGGTGAGTGAATATGGAAAAGGTGACTGGTGTTTTATTTGTTTTTCATTTTGATAGCAAGGTTAATCCAGAATATGGAATTATAGAATGTTGACAACCTCAACCAATCATAATTTGTACTAACTGGAAAATATAAGGAAACACATTTTACAAGGTCAGAGCATGTACGAGGTCTCTAAAGCCTGCACTGTTACAAAGGCGTAAATGATCCTTTGTCTTTAAGGTCGTTAATAAAGTGATCTAAACTACCTTAAAAAAAATATTTAAAAAAAAAAAAAAATATATATATATATATATATATATATATATATATATATATATAAATAATTATTACACACACAGATAGATAGATCGATCTCTATCTCTGCATGTTGTACCATGCTACAGACATTTTAAACAGTCAATGGACAATGGGCCGAGATGGCAAACATGGAGACTGTTTTCCAGATTGGCTATTTTAATTTAAATTTAGTAAATCTGTAGCATGTCACAACAATTCAAGATTTAGTGAATGAATCAATCACCATTCGCCTTCTAAGTTTATACATCACCAGTCTGGTTACACTCATTGGGTAGTGTTGGAAACTATAGGTGGGGACATGCACAAGACAAACAGGAAAGGACCTTTGCACAAATAATAAGGAAGACTAAATAAAATGCTTATTTATAGAAGCAGTTGAATGGCCATACAAGTAAGTACAAACATGACCTAAAAAAATAATTTGTCAAAAGGTCTCGGCAATGCTATGTTTCCGACTCGTTTAGACTCTTAGACAAATCAGACTCTGATGTCATTCTCATCCTTTAAAATACAAATACCTGAATGGCATCAACTTTAAATCAGGACAGAATACTATAGTTACCCTCCGCTCTCAAAATAGCATGCACATATTTAGCTCTGTTTTTACCATAACATTAAAAAAGAAAAAAAGGATCAGGGCCAGCGCAGACAAAGCATTGCAAACATACCTCTCTAAATCCAATACACACCTACACCTCTGCAATTACATAGTTCATTCACCTTTAATGGTAGGCACGGGTTAGCAAAGAGTATTAAACAGATGGTGTGTTCACTCACATTGCCTGAGGTGCTATTTTCTGCACTAGGCATTCAAGCAACGCTTTGGGAGAATAATAAAAGTCTTTCACGGACTATATTTACTTACAATTAAGTCATTGGACAATGCTTACAGAGTTACGGTCCTGCAGAGTTCCAAATGAATGTAGTCATATATGCAGTACTGGGGGCTATGCATGTTCAAAGTAAAGAGGTATAGCAAGGCAAATCAAGATAAAAGTGGACACTCACAGTTCCCAGACTACAACGCCCATAAAGCTTTGCCAGCAAAAAAAAAAAAAGGCGGTTTGTAGATGGTGGAGGTTAAAAGAATTTTTTTTTTTCATAATCCAAAAGAAAAGATTACATGTAATATAACCTGTGTGTCTCTAAATGTATGTACGCATGTAGGTAACATTTAGATGAACACTCAAAGCACCATAACCACTACAGTCTACTGGCATCCACCAATTGTAAGCAGTCAAACCATTTTAGAACCATTCGACTTCTGGTCTGCATAGCTCCCTGCCTTCCCACTGCTGATAGATAGCGGAGAGCTCTTAAGCAGGCTCTCATAAACTACGTAAGCGCTAGCTCAATAACTAAAAGTGGGAAGTGTCAACTGATCTCTCTCAGCCAATAAGACTGAGCTAAACATTACAGGGCTTAGCTCAGACAAAGAGCTTCCCCCGCTCCATCTACTGTAAAATGGTTTGACTACATCAAAGGGGGCACAATGACAGAGGTGGGGAGTGGCAGTGGCTATAGCGTTTGGAGCGTTCATTTAAGTATTAATCTTGGCTTATCCATGCTCAGTAGGAGCAGCCATCCTTTTAGCTAAAATCATTTTGTATGCATCCACAGACCACAGACCAAGCAGATAAAACAGAGAGGAAGGGCTCATTAACAAATCCTGAACATGCACAGTATGAACCATTGGGTAATAAATATAAAAGAAAAAAAAAGAAAACCAATGTGGCTTAGTAGAGAAGTAAAACAAGAGATTAAAAATAACAAAAGGGCATTTAAAGCAGACAAATCAGAGGCATCCTATTTAAGGAAGCCAATAATGCTTGCAAAAAGGCAATTAAAGTGGCTAAACTAGAAAATGAGTAATTGATAGCCAAAGAATGCAAAACCAAAACCCTTTTCAAGTACATCAATTTAAAAAAAAAATGAAAGTGTAGGTACACTGGTAACAGAGATGGGTCTGTTAGCTAATGAAGACCAGGAAAAGGCAGAAATTTTAAATAACTCTTTCTTCAGTATATATTAATGAGGATCCTATGGCAAAAGATATGCAAATGATTGCTGCAAAAAAAACTTGCAGATAACTTGTGATTGGATAACTCGAGACAAGGTGCTACAGCTGTTAAAGAAAATTAATGTAAATAAAGCTCCGGGGCCTGACGGTATTCACCCATGAGTACTTAAGGAGCTAAGTGGGGAAATAAGTGAATCTCTGTACTTAATTTTTCAAGATACTTTTATTTTAGATATTGTACTGGAGGATTGGATGAAGGCAGATGACCTTCCTATATTTAAAAAGGGTTCAAAATCATTGCCTGTAAATTATAGACCTGTGAGCTTAACTTCTGTGACTGGAAAAATATTTGAAGGGCTATTAAGGGATAATATTCAGAAATTTTGTTATAAGCAATAATCAGCATGGTTTTATGACATAGGTAATGTCAAACTAACCTAATTGCATTCTACAAAGAAGTAAGTAGAAGTATAGATAAGGGTGTTGTAGTGGATGTAATCTACTTGGATTTTGCAAAGGCATTTGATACGGTTCCTCACAATAGGTTAGTCTTCAAACTAAAAGAAATTGGTCTAGATGATTATTCTTGGGCAGAACACTGGCTTAAGGATAGAGTACAACGAGTTGTCATTAATGGTAAATTTTCAGGCTGGACAAAAGTTGCAAGTGGTGTCCCTCAGGGTTCTGTTTTGGGACCGCTTCTATTTAACATATTTATAAATGATCTTGAAATAGGCATTGAAAGCCATGTTTCAGTGTTTGCAGATGACACAAAACTTTGTAAGGTAATACAATGTAAGCAGGATATTGCTTTGCTGCAGAGGGATTTGGATAGATTGGGGGACTGGGCACTAAAATGGCAGATGAAATTTAACGTAGAGAAATGCAAAGTTATGCACTTTGGGGTCAAAAATGCACAAGCAACTTACACTCTAAATGGTAGTGAATTAGGGATAACCACACACACAAGAAGGACAATATGCAATGTCAATCTGCAGGTGCTAAGGCCAGTAAGGTTTTATCATGTATAAATAGGGGCATAAATTCTCAGGATGAAAATATAATTTTGCCTCTTTATAAAACGCTGGTAAGACCACACCTTGAATATGCTGTGCAATTTTGGGCACCTGCTCTATAGAAGGATATCATGGCACTAGAAAAAGTGCAGAGACGAGCTACAAAATTGATAAAAGGAATGGAGCATTTTAGTTACAAAGAAAAGTTAAAACATTTAAATCTCTTTAGTTTGGAAAAACGCCGCCTCAGAGGGGATATCACAACATTATACAAATTTATTCAGGGCCAGTACAAACCATTATCTGGAAATCTATTCATAAACAGGGCTATACATAGGACACAAGGTCACACATTTAGGCTGGAAGAAAGGAGATTTCATCTAAGGCAAAGAAAATGTTTTTTACAGTAAGAGCAATAAGGATATGGAATTCTCTGCCTGAAGAGGTGGTTTTTATTTATTTTATTTTTTTAAAAGTCCATACAGATGTTTAAACTGCAATTGGATAAATACTTGCAAAAACATAACATACAGGGATGTAATTTCGAATTAGTGGGGTAATATCTGCTTGATCCAAGAAGACATCTGACTGCTATTTTAGGGTCAAGAAGGAATTTTGTCCTAGTTTGTTGCAAAATTGGAAGCGCTTCAGGCTAGGTTTTTTTGCCTTCTTTTGGATCAACAGCAAAAACATATGTGAGGAAGGCTGAACTTGATGGACGCAAGTCTCTTTTCAGCTATGTAACAATGCATCTCAAAATCTACTGAAAGTCAGTTTTATTTGATGAAAAGTCATCTGTGTTTATCACAAATGTTGCTCCTTACCAAAGAGGAGTTAAAGATGGCTTCTCCCACAGAGCAAGGGTTAGCCAGGAGAAAAAAAACAAACAAAAAAAACTGAGGTTCAATACATTACACAGATAGCAAATTTGAGTTGAGTGACATTTTGTTAAAACGTAAGGGTTTGATCTCAAGCGACTACAATTAAGGGATTACACAAGTATTGGAAATAAGGTTATCCAATAGATTTTAGGATACGATGGGCAGGTTTGACATTAGAAAATAACATAAAAGTAAGACAGAAGTGGCATAGAACACTGCGCTTATTGAGCGGTATGGACACACTACTGCCATGGAAAGTGAGAATTCAAAGTGAATTTCAAATTGAAGGCCAAAATAGCCAAATTGGAAAAAATACTCTAATTAACTTTTCCTAAATTATGAAATTCACTTTGAATTCTTACTTTAGTGAATAACCCTGATAATTTAAAATGATTTTACACTACAATGCCTACTGAAACAGAGTTTGAAGCAGTAGTTTCTCCATGTATGCAAAGCCTGCGGGGTAACAGAGTACATTATGTAAGATAAGAAATGTTAAAATTAAGAGTTGCTAATGACTAAGGAAATAGAGAGAGAAGGAAAGGCATTTCAAGCAGGACCAGCTTCTGAAGATCAAGTCTCACTGTGAAATGGAATTAATAAAGATGAACAAAGTCATATGTGGATTTAGCAGAGGATTACACTATAATATGTCTCATATAAAACCAAATACAATCAGAAGCTGAATACAACGGCACTATCTAATTGCTCAGTTAAATATATGCCCGTATGAGGCCCTCGTGATGCTCAGCCAGGTGGCTTAATAAATGGCGGAGTATCACTGGAATAGTGGTACATAACAGCTGGTCGTCCACATTTGCCATGCTGGTTCAAGAAAAAAAAATAAAAAAAATAAGTGCAACAGCAAACCTCTTTGTAGATTGGTGCTTAGTATATGGAGCAGGATAAAGTGGGTGTATTTTTTGGGACTCAACTAGATGCTTGGTATGTGTGATAATTAGTCAAATTTACTATTTTGCTAATACATGCAAAATTGGGGATAAGGTATTACAAGTAGGGTAGAGTTTATAGTTTGGAGACTTCACCCATACACAGATGCAGTGAGACTCATCAAGTGCAATGCCAGGGCTCCCAGTGTTTATGGACAGGGCGCTCTGTCAGGCAGGTCCCCGGTGATAGGGACAGGGTACTTCGTCAGGATTCCCAGAGATAGGGACAGGGAGTTCCGTCAGGGTCCCCGGTGACAGGGTGCTTCGTCAGGATCCCCGGTGATAGTGACAGGGAGTTCCGTCAGGGTCCCCGGTGACAGGGAGTTCCGTCAGGGTCCCCGGTGACAGGGAGTTCCGTCAGGGTCCCCGGTGACAGGGACAGGGAGTTCCGTCAGGGTCCCCGGTGACAGGGAGTTCCGTCAGGGTCCCCGGTGACAGGGAGTTCCGTCAGGGTCCCCGGTGACAGGGAGTTCCGTCAGGGTCCCCGGTGACAGGGAGTTCCGTCAGGGTCCCCGGTGACAGGGAGTTCCGTCAGGGTCCCCGGTGACAGGGAGTTCCGTCAGGGTCCCCGGTGACAGGGACAGGGAGTTCCGTCAGGGGATGCACTTTGAGGGTTCCTGGTGTTTGTGGGAATCTTGTCAGGGTCCGTCAGGGTTTCCAGGGTAGGGTCAGTGTGTACAGAGGATGCAGGGTCAGTGGTTTGTGCCAGCTGCCGTGTCAGGGCAGGGTGCAGTGTCAGGGTCCCTGTGTTAGTGGGTGCAGTGTCAGGGTCGTTACAGGGTGCAGTGTCAGGGTCCCTGGTTTGGGCTGTTACAGGGTGCAGTGTCAGGGACCCTGTGTTACAGGGTGCAGTGTCAGGGTCTCAGGTTTGGGCTGTACAGGGTGCAGTGTCAGGGTCTCTGGTTTGGGCTGTTACAGGGTGCAGTGTCAGGGTCTCTGGTTTGGGCTGTTACAGGGTGCAGTGTCAGGGTCTCTGGTTTGGGCTGTTACAGGGTGCAGTGTCAGGGTACAGGGTGCAGTGTCAGGGTCTCTGGTTTGGGCTGTTACAGGGTGCAGTGTCAGGGTCTCTGGTTTGGGCTGTTACAGGGTGCAGTGTCAGGGTCTCTGGTCTGGGCTGTTACAGGGTGCAGTGTCAGGGTCTCTGGTTTGGGCTGTTACAGGGTGCAGTGTCAGGGTCTCTGGTTTGGGCTGTTACAGGGTGCAGTGTCAGGGTCTCTGGTTTGGGCTGTTACAGGGTGCAGTGTCAGGGTCTCTGGTTTGGGCTGTTACAAGGTGCAGTGTCAGGGTTTCTGGTTTGGGCTGTTACAGGGTGCAGTGTTATGGTCCCTGTGTTACAGGGTGCAGTGTCAGGGTCCCTGGTTTGGATTCTTACAGGGTGCAGTGTCAGGGTCTCTGGTCTGGGCTGTTACAGGGTGCAGTGTCAGGGTCTCTGGTTTTACAGGGTGCAGTGTCAGGGTCTCTGGTTTGGGCTGTTACAGGGTGCAGTGTCAGGGTCTCTGGTTTGGGCTGTTACAGGGTGCAGTGTCAGGGTCAGGGTGCAGTGTCAGGGTCTCTTTGGGCTGTTACAGGGTGCAGTGTCAGGGTCTCTGGTTTGGGCTGTTACAGGGTGCAGTGTCAGGGTCTCTGGTTTGGGCTGTTACAGGGTGCAGTGTCAGGGTCTCTGGTTTGGGCTGTTACAGGGTGCAGTGTCAGGGTCTCTGGTTTGGGCTGTTACAGGGTGCAGTGTCAGGGTCTCTGGTTTGGGCTGTTACAGGGTGCAGTGTCAGGGTCTCTGGTTTGGGCTGTTACAGGGTGCAGTGTCAGGGTCTCTGGTTTGGGCTGTTACAGGGTGCAGTGTCAGGGTCTCTGGTTTGGGCTGTTACAGGGTGCAGTGTCAGGGTCCCTGGTTTGGGCTGTTACAGGGTGCAGTGTCATGGTCCCTGTGTTACAGGGTGCAGTGTCAGGGTCTCTGGTTTGGGCTGTTACAGGGTGCAGTGTCAGGGTCTCTGGTTTGGGCTGTTACAGGGTGCAGTGGACTCACCCAGATGCAGTGTGAGGTTGATGGAGTTGGGGTACTGGATCCCGGCCAGCATGGTCTGGCTCTGCCACCAGGTGGTGTCCGCCTGGTTGTTGTAGTCGGTCAGGTACTCGGAGCTGTGCTGCAGGTAGGGCTGGCTGCTGTCGCACAGGTGGCAGGACTTGGTGACCCCGGTGACTCCGGTCTGCACGCAGTACTCCTCCGGCGGCGAGCCGCACGTGTTAGTGGCCACCACGGTCACGTTAAAAGCCGCATTGACGAACTCGGGCATGCAGCGCTGCGGCCGCCCCGTGCCTTCCTCGGAACACTCATCCATAGCGGCCTGGGCCACCCCCGCCAGGACCAGCCAGGCCAGCAGCCGCACGGGCCGCATCCTCCGCTCCATGGCACTGGGCAACTGGTCGGAAACTTCCCAAACTGTGTGTGTAAAGGGAGCTGGGGCCCCGGGGTGGCTCACCGAGGGAACAAACTTACTAGCCCTGGGCAAGTCCGGATCACTGGGTGCAGCAACTCCTGCTAAACTTCGCTTCCTATCCCTCTGCTGGAAGACAGGCCCCCAGGGCAAGCAGGCAGGGTGTGTGCGGGGGGCTCCGGGACCTGGATCTGGGAGAGGGGCTGGTGCTGTGCTGCTCACTCCGGCACGGGGCAGGATAGAGGGGCCGGACGAGGACACACAGGGTGGGGGCTCTCCTAACGCAAGGGATCCTGGGACGCGTTCCCATGCAAATGATGGGAGCTAGCCTGTCTGTAGGGATATTCACTAAGGTGGGAATTCAGATGGACCTATTCACTAAACTGTGAAATGAGATCTGCAGTGCTAAGTTATGGGACAAAAACAGCCATTAAAAAAACAAAAAAAAAACTGTGACTCAGATATAATCACAACTTCAGTTTTGGAATTTTTGGGTTTTAATTAATTACAATTCAGTGATTAGGAAATAAACGAGAACATTTTATTTATTTATTTATTTTACATTATAAACCAAAATAGCCGAGGAGAAGGTTTTCCTTCACTAAACATCTTTTTAAAACGTTGGGTTCCTTTTAGAACTTTGACTTCTGGAAGAATTCTATAGGTCAGTTCTAGTCAACACTGAGTCATTTTAACCTGATTTTTTTTCCCCATTCTGAGTTCAGAGTTTTGTTAAACTCTCTTTGAAGAGAATATTTTAAAATCTGGTCTAAAATCTGAATGAAATTCTCTACAATTTACATTTTAGTGAATAACCCTGTTAGAGTGTCAGGGATGGAATGTAGATTAGTGATGGCTAACGTTGGCGCTGTCTGTAAATGGCACATACTTTGATGCTGAGCCAACCTCTCGTTGGCTTCTCTTCCATTTAGGCGTGATGTTTGCTAAGTACATTCTCTTATAAGTAAAATAAGAATATTTTTTTCCCTACACTAAACAAAAAGTCATGGATAATCTTGTATTTAACTATGAGATAGTTACATAAATCATAACCGTTTCCTAAATGGTGGTTCCTGTTACACTCTGACAGTGCCAAGAGGTAATATCAGGTTTGCTACTAAAGGACACTATAGTCACCATAACAACTACAGCTTAATGTAGGGGTTCTGGTATCTATCCCTCTCTAAAGCGCTGCAGAATTTGTTGGCGCTATATAAATAATAACATAATAATATAACCTGTCCCTGCAGGCTTTTCAATGTAAACAATACCTTTTCAGTGAAGAGGCAGTGTTCACACTGGTACCTAGTAACACCTCTCGTGGCTGTCACTCAGACGGCTACTAGAGGTGCTTCCTGCGTCAGAGCTGCACAGTGTGCAGCACTGGCATTCAGCGTCTACATGCTCTACATTGAGGCACTAAACATTCCCCATTGGGATGTATTTATTTAATTCAGCTCTATGAGTTGATGCTGAGTGGCACAATAGCCTCTCAATCCTTTCCCATGGGAAAGCATTGGGGCTGAACATAGATGTACTTACGGGAAGCATTTTATCCACCAGGAGGCGTGACAGTGCTGTACTCTCGAGCATGATGTGTCACGATCGGTGATGCGATGCCTTATACCTGTAGTTGTCACTAACGGCTGTGGGAACTGACAAAACTTGATGGTGAAACAGCCGCCTTTAGTCAAATTAAGTCATCCTGGCGCTTAACCATAAATCAATGTAATCCCTGATAGTACTTCATATTTTAACTGCGTTGGAATAAAGGTGAAATTGAAAGATTGTGTCTTGAGGAAATACTAAAAAATCAATATTCCTGTGACAGACCCTACCTCTTAAAGAGTAAAATAACAAAATGTACTTACCTATAGCCCTCGCTGCGCCATCCTTTCCACTGCAGTATTGGAAATGAGCTGGTATGATAATACAGAGGTGTAATCTACTTTTTTTTAGAACAGTTTAGCCCAAAAGGCTTGCTGACACAGAAGGTAAGTGTCAAACCATTCATAAATTTGCCGATACACAGCACCAAGTGACTCCTGGCAACATATTCACTAAAGAGATCTGTAGTGGTTGTGGTGCTTAGTTTCCTCTGAAGTGTATCAAACCAGCAGAAGAAAGCTAAAGGATAAGTTGAAGAAAAAAATATTCATACATTAGCTAGCAATCTAGCAAAACGTAGAGAAGAATTTTAGTTTCAAACATTTTTTTATTTTGGTTTCCAGAAGAAATTAAGATACAGAGCAAATCTTTCCAGTGATTAATTCTGTAACAATGTACGAGCCTCAATGTTTAACAATAAAGTACATCAGATATAACCTCTTCTCCACCTCCAAACTCTCTTGTAAACATAATTAAAAATCAATAGGTGCTTAACGTGTAATTTTTTTTTAATGTCCCCTGTATTTCCAGGTGTAAAAAAGAAGTGTAAATAACTTGTTTTTGCATGAGCATGACACTTAAAAAAGTGGTTAGGGCTATTCACTATCGTGAGGAATTGTGAAGGGAATTGTAGGCCAAAATAGCGAAGCCCAAAATATAGTTTATATAGTATAAATAGTTATATTTCTCAAATTGTGCTATTTTGACCCATAATTTGCAATTCCCTTGTTAACACTCCGGATTATTAAATATCCCATGTTATTTTTTTCACCATTCCAAGGCATGAAAGTACATGTTGTACATAGGTGGGTAATGAAGTGAGAAAACGCCACAATTTAGTATATGGAAGAGCTACTTGAAGCCATGGTATGTAGGTCTAATGTATCCAGTTATACCTGGTAAACCTCACTCAGACATGTTCCAAGCTCCTCCCACAACAACTATCTTTGGAGGTGTGCTTTGGAGTAGCATGCCACCTAGTGGTAGACAAGCTCCCTCCACCCTGGTTGAGTTGTGGTGGGGGGTTAAAATGACCTAAAAAAGTTTAGGACATTCTGCTTTTTTTTTGTATTGAAATAAGCCAATTGTATTATTTAAAAAAAATATATATTTTTTTTAACATCCATTGCCCATATGTAACATTGTTATAACAAATGAGTAATTCTGTATTCATAGTGTATTTTGTATTTGGTGCCGCACAGCAAAGTTATGAAGTAGGAAGGCCATCAATTTTAAAAGCTTGTATTCTTTTGGTTTCTAGATTGTAAACTGTGTCGAGCAATGTCCCCATCAACCTATTTTTCCTGTAACAATTTTTCATTGTGTCATTTATTGTTAAATTTCCCCTTTTATAACACTGTAAAGCGTTGCAGAATAAATTTTTGATTTATAAATGCCAATAATAATAAAGAAGTATAATAGTACACTCTAACATCAGGTCCCTCACTTTACGTAATTCTTTATCATCTGACTGCAAGTACATCTTCCATTGCTTCATTCACCATCAACTTTGTTGAAAATTCAGTTATTTGGCTAGGATGTTAGTAGAATTTATATAGTGATAATTTGTCCAGAGGTAATTTTGGAATAAGAGGGATTGTTGGAGGGGAGGGGGGTGACTTGGACTCAATTCAGTTTGAATTATCATTTTAGTAAATAGCTTTGTGTATGTTAAACATGAGGGTGGTATTGGGAGGGGGGAAGTTTAGGTGGGGACTTAAGTCACTATGTTTTGGTACATTAAATATACACTGAATCCCCAAGTCATTTTGGCACCTAGCAATGCTCCTGCTCAGAATTCTCACAATAAATGCTATATATTGCAATTTTGGGTAAAATGTTGGGATTTTATTTTTAACTGTGGTTTGTGATGGATATGTGGGTTTGGGCCTTATTAAATAGCCATAATAAGAAAAGCTATTGTGATAAGGAAAAATTGTAACCAAAATATTTATTAAAATCTTTCAAAATAGATGGTGTAACTCACCTACCTGTGTGTACACAGATATGCATTCAGGTGTTTGGCTGCCCCAGGCCAGTCAAGACTTTATATGTCCACTCCCCATATACTTACCACCTTTGCTTACATATATAATTATCTGTTTTTGTAGAAACATTTTTATTCATATATATAATCTTACCCACAATCACATGAATAGAAACACATTTGTACGGTCACATAATACATATGTAGACATACATACATAAAGGAATCACACAAAACAACATATCGTACCCCTTTAGCTTATCTGTCAGCACCAGAGGTATTAGATGGGATCACAATTAAAGTTCCTGGTGTCTAGTGGTAGGGGAGCACAGCAGGCACTCCAGTGGGTGTTGCTGGTATATAAATCCAAAACCTCTGTTTATGTAGGTGATGTAGCACATGACTATGTGCCAGGAAAGTAAGAGTCCTGTTGCCCCATCCGAGTTACAACCCTAGGCCCAGACTTTGTTGGCTTAGGCAAAAGGAGATTTGTGGCATTCTGACCCTGGTAGAGTAATATAATTACCTGTTGGTGAAAAAAAGACTCCCCCCCCCCATGCTAGCTAGGGTCCTGAACATCAACACCAAATCAGTTTAGATAGATTGATATTGGTGTTTATGACCCTGAATTTATTGTGAAGATTCAGATGTTAAAATTTGGAGCTAATGATTTTGTTTTCAGTGTTTGTGATAATCACTGTATGATTAACAGAGGCATTGAAGAAAGGCAAACAAATCAGAAGACAAAATTCTGCCTACCAACCAAAACTGGTGAAATCACAAAAACTTTAAAAGATGGTGGTGGAATAAAATGCCAGTGAACACTTTATAAAAAATATATATATATTAATAAAGCAAGCTTCAATCTCTGGGGTCCATTAATAAACGGGTGGGATTCACAATGGTGTTATTCCTCTTTTCATTCTCATATGCAATTGGTAAAAGGTTTGCAACACAAGCAGGTATACATAAACCCTATATCACTAAAACATTATCGGTGGAACTCTTGTTCCTCCAAACATCATGAGGTAGAGACTTGGAAAAAGTGGAAGTCCCCTATCTAACATGAGGGTCCAAACATTCGTTTTTCTCTCAAATATTGTTCACACATCTGTCGCAAGTTTTGAGGGAGTGTGCAATTGGCATGTTGACTGCAGGAATGTTCAGCAGAGCTCTTTCCCGTGAATTGAATGTTTCTTTCTCTACCATAAGCTCCAAAGGTGTTTCAGAGAATTTGGCAGTACATCCAACCAGCCTCACAATCGCAGACCACGTGTAACCACTCCAGCCCAGTACCTCCACATCCAGCATCTTCACCTCCAAGATCGTCTGAGACCAACCACCTGGACAGCTGCTGCAACAATCGGTTTGCATAACCATATAATTTCTGCACAAATTGTCAGAAACCATCTTAGGGAAGCTCATCTGCATACTCGTCGTCCTCATCGGGGTCTCGACCTGATTGCAGTCGTCATCGTAACCGACTTGAGTGGGCAAATGCTCACATTAGATGGCGTCTGGCACTTTGGAGAGGTGTTCTCTTCACGGGTGAATCACGGTTTTCACTGTACAGGGCAGATGACAGACAGCATGTATGGTGTCGTGTGGGTGAGCGGTTTGCTAATGTCAACGTTGTGGATCGAGTGGCCCATGGTGGCGGTGGGGTTATGGTATGGGCTGGCATATTTTATGGATAATGAACACAGGTGCATTTTATTGATGGCATTTTGAATGCACAGAGATACTGCGACGAGATCGTGAGGCCCATTGTTGTGCCATTCATCCACGACCATCACCTCATGTTGCAGCATGATTATGCACAGCCCCATGTTGCAAGGATCTGTACACAATTCCTGGCAGCTAAAAACATCCCAGTTCTTGCATGGCCAGCATGCTCACCGGACATGTCACCCATTGAGCATGTTCGGGATGCTCTGAATCGTTGTATAAGACAGCATGTTCCAGGTCCTGCCAATATCCAGCAACTTTGCACAGCCATTGAAGAGGAGTGGAACAACATTCCAAGGCCACAATCACCAACCCGATCAACTCTATGCGAAGGAGATGTGTTGCACTGCGTGATGCAAATGGTGGTCACACCAGATACTGACTGGTTTTCGGAACCCCCCCAATAAATCTGCACATTTTAGAGTGGCCTTTGGCACACCTGTGCAATAGTCATGCTGTCTAATCAGCATCTTGATATGCCACACCTGTGAGGTGGATGCATTATCTTGGCAAAGGGAAAGTGCTCATTAACACAGATTTAGGCAGATTTGTGCACAATATTTGAGAGAAATAGGCCTTTTGTCTACATAGAAAAAGTCTTAGATCTTTGAGTTCAGCTCATGAAAAATGGGGGCAAAACCAAAAGTGTTGCGTTTATAATTTTGTTCAGTGTACGTGCATATATACTAAAAAGCAAACAGCATTGAGTACTTGTGAATACAATTAAATACATGAACATAAGAAATTCTTCTCTTGTAGAAAAAAAATGACATATGGTTATAGAATGCATGTTTGGGAAAAACCTTCTTTCTTTTACTACCAAAATTCTTTGTCTTTTTAAATATCGGCCTGTTCTGTATGGCTATATTCAGAGATGTCCAATCCTTTGAACTTCTAATTACAAGGTTTTTTATCTTTTACGGTTTCCCCTTCTCCTTAATTAACCATAGTCGGATTCTGTCCCTATCACCATAGATAAAAGCTGTGCAAAACCTCAAAGGTTTATGTATGGCACTTAAAAGAACCCATAGATTCACTTCTTCACAGTCTGTGTGTGTTCACTGGGCTGCTGTGAATAAAAAATGCCCGGGCCAATGTTTTTCCCCAGCCTGGCCCTGGGTGTAATAATATATGATACATTAAAAATGAATGCATTCTTCCTTAACCAGTAGTTTATTAACTTAGAGATACATACATTATCCATAGAGTCTCTATACATTCAATAGTACCTTTTAAGTGATATATGACACTCAATGTAGGTTTGCTGTCCTTCTAACGAGGGAGGGCGTTCATTAGTTCCCTTGTCACAGATCGGGTATCCATGGAAACGGCAATCACATAGACATGTTTAAAACACATAGGAAGTAGTCTATGCACATGCATGCGCTATGATGTTGATATATCCTGTGTTGGATGTGTTTCTATAGAAATAGTAAACAAACACTGTGTTTGCCTAACGTAGGTGGCAGTCTTTTGCGCACATGCACACTTGCACATGCATGCGTGCAAATATATATTATTATATTTTGCTAATTGTGTTTTTATTTGGTTCTGGTAAAAGTTCCAAGCGGGCCCTTTGCACCTACTGTTCCCGTATGTCATACATGTTTTGTTAGAGTAAAATATTTGTCTTATTTCCTATTGTACAGCGCTGCTGAATATGTTAGAGATATATACATAATTGTAATTATCGTCAGATTATTGAGTGCTAGAAAGACGTATAATCAGTGAGGATAAAGATGCTGTTTAGTTAAAAACTCTGGCCTGCATTATAATCCAATGTTGGGAGTGGGTTGTTAATGCTTTTTGGCTTGCATCTAGTATTTTGTGACAGTTATCAAAATTATCACTTTCCACATTTTACAAACCATTATTTTTTTTCTGCCGGTAACTGCACTGTAGTCCTAGTTAAGCTAAAAAAAACAAAAAAAAAACTGGTGCCTTTGCAGGCTTTTAAACTACATGACAGGTTGAAGGTTATAATAAAAAAACAAGGGTGTGGAAATGCACTCAATCCACATACAATATGTATCTGGGTGCAGCCAGGCCAGTCCCAGTACCAGGAACCAAACACTTGAATAGGGAGAAAATAGAAAATGGTCCAGGCACTCCAGGATACAAAAAGGCAAATGTATTCAACCCACTGCCACTCACAACGTTGAATGTTATAGACAGCCACGTGCATAGATATGCCAATAGGTGACAGATGTATCATTAATCTATTATGTTCATTATAAACATCACAGTGTAAATATCACTCTTTAATAAATGAAACCTGTTGTGTAAAATCTTTCCAGTCATTGTAGTTGTCTTTATATTTTGGCTGATTTGTCTGTTTAATGTGGAAGTGATGTTTAGAGTCTTTCCTACTGAGGCAGAGTTGTTGATGTGAATGTCGGGAATGCAGATTGCTCCATGAGTCCCAGAGTCAGTGTCAAGCTGACATATTCACAATCAGAGACCTTCCTCTGAGCTTAAGGAAACAACTAAAGCTTGTTCAAGTGCTTTATGTGTGAAGAGTAAGCCCTCTTTTTCATTTTACAAAACATGCAGATTTCAATAGAAATTGTCCCTTTTTATAAAATATGCCTTGTTACACCCACCTAGTTGTCAAACAGACAACTGCTAGTCCTCTACTGTTACTTCCTGGTTTGGTTAGCTCAGTGTAGCAAAACTCAAGAGGTCTGTGGCGTACATATAGGGGTCGCAGCTATGACCGGGCCAGTCACTCCAGGCTGTATGTGTTTGTGTATGTATGTGTCTGTGTGCATGTGTGTGTCTGTATGTATGTGTGCCTGTTTGTTTGTATGTATGTGTTTGTGTATGTATGTGTCTTTGTGTGTGTCTGTATGTATGTGTCTTTGTATGTACATGTGTCAGCCTGTGTGTATGTGTGTGTGTCTGTATGTATGTATGTGTGTATATATGTGTGTGTGTCATTTGGGGGGGGCATGGATCAAGAGATGCGCAGCTTTTGAAAGCTGTTTTTAGATATAGCACCAATGATAAAGTATGTATGCATTAGGGTATAGATCCTAAACAGTGACTTTAAATATTTTTGGGGGGTATTTGGGCAATGTTGCCCAAATAAGTAGTACACCATTTGAGTTTAAGTGCAGGGCTTAATTTTTTATGATTTGATATACCCTTGGCTCTTTCTGAAGAGCCAAGGGTATTCACAGCGATTCACAGCAATCCTACACAGATAGCTGGTACACTAGACATAGCAAGGCAGAATCTAAATTAATTATAGTTACCACTGGGCTTGAACTTTGTGGCCGATTATCTGAGAATACTCCCTCTTAGGCTAACTCGATAATATAGAAAAACACTTACACATCATGAATGTCAATATCATCTAACTTGGATGGCTGTAATTGGCCGAGAGTGCTGGGGACAGCTTAGCCCAGTCCTTCAAAGTTGCTCTGTCATTAGGCAATATCTTAGCACTATCATATATTATTATTATTATTATTATTACGAGTTTTAAAAACTGCATATCCAATTAAAATTGAATAAAGCTTTTATTGCAAACCTGGACCGAATTGTGTTATAAATGGCAGATCAACAAGAAGGCTAATGCCCCAACCTAGGTGAATTCTGGGAACTTATCTGTGTGAAGCTCATATACCGATTGGCTGCTGACATGAAATGCTATCAATCAGCTATTTTTTTTTTTTTTAACCAATAACTGCCAATGCATGATTGTGTTCCCAGACAAACATTAACACATTTCAAAGCTTATCTAATGGTAATTACTGTTAAACGTAACACCACATAATGGTTAGATAAAAATATCAACATGAATTATTTTGATTGTATTTAGCTAAGGGCAATTTCAAGTCACAGGTCCACTGTTGCTACACAGTATTTAACAATGCTACTTTATACTCAGAATATTAATTAAGATTGAGTTACGGAATTACAGGCATATCACAAACAAAGCTGAGATTATGACATCACACACATCACACTGAGTGAAATCATAAAGACATCAATTCAATCACTGCCTAAATATCTGAGCAAGGGGCCATTTGCAGCTAGATGTAGCCTGAGTGAGGTTAGAAAATGACCTGCTGAAGCAGTAATTTTCATAATTATGGGAATAAAACTCATACAGCGAAAAACAAGATCTCCCAGAAAGACCATTTAGGAGAGAAATTCTAGCGACGTAGGTGTTTGTTTAACTTGGTTACTTCAGTTTGAACAGAAGTATTGTTAATTACACTTAGAAGAATTAAATGGTGCGTAAAGTGGTCAGTTATGTGTACAACTGGTGTAGAGTAACATGTGAACACCATATAACATTTAGCATAAATTAGAGGCAGAATAGGCTGTACTTTAATTGCAGCTAATATCTACAGCTAGAAGATTAAAGTGGCACTGTCACCATCTGGGGAATTTGGCCAGGGGGAGTGGGGGTGAGATTTACTTACCTGAAACTGTCCTTCGTGGGCGCGTTCATTTTGTTCCGGTAGATTGTTGTCACTGCTCTTGCGTATGTGTGTGTGTGTGTGTATATATATATAGAATAGGAACAGGAAGCCTAATGAAAGAGACTCAAGTGAATATGGTGCTTGGAGAGAATCTTTAATTTGACATAATATAACCCCTTGTCTAGCAAGGGAATGGTAAAAAGACCACCATAATCCAATGGTTTTTGCTTCATGAACAGCTGTGTTTAAATGTATTTTTCATAAACTATATTTATGCTGATTCTTGTTTAACCCCTTAAGGACACATGACATGTGTGACATGTCATGATTCCCTTTTATTCCAGAAGTTTGGTCCTTAAGGGGTTAAGGCCATTGAGAATGAGTTAGGTGGTGCTTTTTATCCCTAAATTAGGATTTCCCATTGTTCTTACTGCCATTTTTTCCATTACAGCTGTGAGTCATGTCAGGAGTTTAAGTTAAATGACATCAGCTAGGTTTACTTTACAATTTACTTTAAAAACAGAATTACAGATCTAAGTTAAAGGGACACTATAGTCACCAGAACAACTACAGCGTAGTACTTGTTTTGGTGAGTATAATCATTCTCTTCAGAGATTTTTTGCTGTAAACACTGTCTTTTCAGAGAAAATGCAGTGTTTACATTACAGCCTAGGGATACCTCCACTTGTCACTCTAGCAGTGGCGTACTTACCACGGTCGCAGGGGTCGCAGCCTGGATACCTTCTGGGCTGGTGCTGCTCCCCTCCTCCCTGTGTGTAGCGTGGCCAATCGGTCTGTCAGGAAGTGCTCACTAAGAGAGAACTCCCTGTCAGACCAGGATGCCGCCCCGTGTTCCCCCTATCATGAGGGGGCCCAACAAGTGGCCTGCTGGCCACCTAATGCACCCCCCTCCCCCCCCCGGCGGGCGGCTGTGTCCCTGCAGAGACGGTGAGGGAGCTGTGTTCGCCCTACTCTGCTCTCTTGCACGCCGTTTGCTGATGCTGGGAGCTGGAATATGATGTCATATTCCGGCTCCCGGTATCAGCTGAGGACCCATGCGGCAGGAGGGAGCACAGCAGGGAGAACTGCGTTTCTGCCGGGACACAACCGCCCACCGCACTGAAGCCCCACCGGACCTCAGGGACAGATCCACGCCAGCTCTCCAGGAAGGGAGGCTGGCTGGACATTTTTTTAATTTAAAAAATATGAATAATGTGTGTGTCTGCGAGTGTATGTGTGTGTCTGCGAGTGTGTGTGTCTGTGAGTGTACGTGTGTATGTGTCTGTGAGTGTCTGTGTCTGACTGTGTGTCTGTGAGTGTGTGTCTATGTGTCTCTGAGTGTATGTGTGCATATGTCTGTGAGTGTGTGTATATGAGTGTATGTGTGTGTCTGTTAGTGCATGTGTGTTTCTGTCTGTATGTGTGTGTGTCTCTACATGTCTGTGTGTGTATCTTTGTGTGTCTATATATGTATGGGCCTCTGTGTGTATGTATGTGTGTGTCTGTATGTATGTGTGTGTCTACATGTATGTGTCTGTGTGTGTGTGTCTGCATGTGTTTCTGTTTGTCTGCATGTGGGGGCTAGGGACATATGGGGGGGCGGGGACATATAGGGTGGGAGGTAGATGTATGGGGGCCCCAGGGCAATTTTCGCACCGGGGCCCCGTGGTTTCTACTTACGCTTCTGGCTGCTAGAGGTGCTTCCTGGGGCAGTGCTACACAGTGTCTCTGCATGGAGACACTGAACTTTCCTCATAGAGATACATTGATTCAATTCATCTTTATGAGGAGATGCTGATTGGCCAGGGCTGTGTTTGGCTTGTGCTAGCTCTGCCCCTGATCTACCTCCTTGACAATCTCAGCCAATCCAATGTATTTTGGTCATCACTTCTGAGCAGGCAGATAAGGGGCAGAGCCAGAAGCAACAGGCTGGAATAAAAGTAATATTTTAGTATATTTAGGGGCAAGGGGGGATACTAGGGGGCTAGATGGTGTTTTTAACACTATAGGGTCAGAAATACATGTTTGTGTTCCTGACCCTATAGTGTTCCTTTACAATTTTGCAGATAGCCTAGGTTTGACTTGTGTAAAGTAAAGAAGCTGAATTAATCATTATTCCACCCACACACCTGGTTAAAGTCCTCGCCTTGTGGCTTCTCTTTTTGGAACCCAGCACCCTTTTTCATCACAATGGAACATAAGTGCAGACGGCCATGAGCTTTTTTGGACACTCTACTGGAATTAATTCAATCTCATGTTGCAGGTTCTTCGATCATTGGGGTGATTTCATTGCCACCCCTTGCCAGGCATTAGATACGTTAGATAAAAGTAGCGTTATTAGATTGCACAATTTAGGTAGGCATGATAACCTTCTTGACTCATCTATATGTAGCATGAAACTAGTGGACATCTGGAGATTAAGGAACCCATAATGTCAGGACGATGCCTTTGTCTCTCACATGCCCTAGATATACCCATATAGACCGGTTTTCTTTCTAAACATTGGGTCTCCAGATCTCCTCTTCCTCACTCATATACCAGATCACTTTGTCTGATAATGCACATATCTCCTTAACAATGAGACTTAAGAGACTTATGCTGGACGATGTTGCTAGGACTACTTGATGGGTGTGAACGTTACATTCCTGGAGGTGTTGGGTCTGCCATTGTCATACCTGGGACTGCCACTCACAGCCCTTGCAGGCTCAGGATGGTGCTGCGTGACAGCCACAAAGGTTCCGGTCCCACACCACATTCCCGGATACCTCCAGCTAGGAGGTCATGCGGCGTTCTCTCCATGGAAGTACAGAGAACTATAGCTCTGCAGTATCTGCGAGTTTTATGAATTTCCATTGCAACCTCACGCCACCCACAGGCGTCCTTTAAAATGACAGGACCCTGTGGGTGTTACACTTTATACTCACCTTTTAGTGATGTCATATTTGTTGGAGGTCTTGGTCTGCCCTGCACAGGTCACACCCCTTTGTGTGCCCTGGTGCAGAGTTATAATGGTGTCCAATAGTATTCTTTCTAGCCCTATATATATATTCCCCCCTTGCCGGTTATCATTGCCCTGTCATGGTTCTTGTTAGCCCAAGTGTGTGTTTATTGTTTTTCCTGTTGCTGACCTGGTTTCTAATTTTGACTATTCTGACTCTCTGTATCCCTTTGACCTTGGCTTGTTTCCCCGTTCTTGTGTACTGCTGTATTCCTTGACCTAGGCATCCTTTATTACTACGATTGCTAGCCTTTCTAGGCATACGCTAAGTCCGGTCACTCTAAGGTCCAGTATACGTATCCTGTTCTTCCTTCTATTTTGGCTAATATCCTTCTCCCTGTGTGTTGGGGCTAACCCAATCTTGGCGGCTATTTCTCTCAAATTATTAACAGGTAGCCTGGAGAAGGAGATTCCAGATGCTATACTCCCTGAAACTTAAAAAGGCCCTGGATCCTCGGGCCTGCCTAGTGGGTATAATAAGACTTTCAGGGAGAGCCTGATCCCAAATCTCTCTGTGTTACTCAAGAAACTTGAAGAGGGTTCATCCTCTCACTCCTTTACAACATCCATCTATCAATACTTACAGTGGCTTCCCATTCATTCACCGATTCAATTCAAGATCTCTGTCCTTACTTATAGAGCACTTCATAACAATTCCCAACTTATATATCCTCCTTGATAATTAAATATGTCATGTCTTGACATTTCAGCTCTTTCTTCAGTTTGCATCTGTACTTCCAACTCCTGTTTTCAAGACTTCTGTAGCGCTATATTTTCTTTAAGAATTCCCTTCCCAAATCAATTCTATCCCATCTTTTAAACCTTTTAAGAAAAACTTAAAATCCTTAAGAACCAATTTAACAAACCAAATTATTTCTCTCCCCTGCCACATTCCACGTGTTGTCTTCTTTTACCCATACTGTAGTCATATGCTGCTTCAGACTATGCTGTCAACACAAATACAATCCATTCCTGTTTTGAACGAATTGCATTCTACCCGTAGATCGTAAGGTTGTTGGAGCAGGTCCTCTACTCCATCTTGTTCTTGTAAGTCAAAATATATCAGTTTAAGATATTTGTATGTATCCTGGACTAATTATACAGCACTGGGGAACCATTTGGTACCTTATAAACACGCATAATACTAATTTGAACTATATATATATTGTAGACCAGGCAAAGGCAACCTTTGGCACTCCAGATGTTTTGAACTACACCTCCCATGATGCTTTGCCAGCATTATTGGTGTAAGAGCATTATGGGGGATGTAGTCCACAACATCTGGAGTGTCGAAGGTTGCCTACCCCTGTTGTAGGGTATAGAGATCCCTGCTAGAAATGTAAAATCTATTCCATAGCCTTAGTTTGTTCCAAGTGAGGTGGTCTGTCTTTTTTTTGTCAAATATAAACAGCTGTGCCCTCTCACCTTTGACCCTATTGAACTTCTAATTGATATCAATACTGGCTCTAAGAACAGAAGATTAACAGAACACATTGCACATATCCTGTTTAGATTTTATTTTATTTAATAGTTGTTTACATTCTTTTGGTATTTTGTTTATGGTTTAAGTTTGTAGAAGAATGTAGTTAGTCTTTGTTAGTGGGTGCATGGGATTACTGTTGTACTAGTAAAAGGCTAACAGACATTGTGCCCAGGAGAATTGGGTGCGTTTTTCAAATAAAGCTACTTAAATATATTTTTAAATATATATAAACAATTTTGAACGTTTTCGACACAATGGCAGCTCTATTTGGTGCACAGGATATGTGAGCCATCTTGTGCTAATCTTTTGAGTATTGTTCGGTCTTGTTGCCTTGATGAAGCAATGCATTTTTCTCATTACAAGAATTTGAATGATGAAAAGTGAAATAGATGGTGGTTGTTAAGCAAGTACAGATCATTTCTAACGGAGAACTCTCTACGTTCTGGGGTAAACGTAACGCCATATTTGGACACATCATTATAATATATGTTCTCATAGTAACCTAGTACAGGGATGGGCAACCTTTGGCACTCCAGATGTTGTGGACTTAATCTTCCATAATGCTAATGATGGCAAAGCATCAGGGGAAATGTCCACAACATCTAGAGTGCAGAAGGTCACCTACCTCTGACCTAGTATATCTCCCAGCAGGGTGTTAAACCACATGACCTCTGTTTGATGCCTTGTTTACAGGGTCACTTAGCATTATAACAATAACAAATTATATTCATTGCATAGTTTATGGCGCATAGAGTTCCCTGTACCCAGTGCCTCTGCATAGTGTGGCTCATGACTCCAGTGTTTTCAAAAATCACTGCAGCCATAGGACAATTTTTCTAGGCACACACCGCGCACGTTCATACCTCCTTGAGATCTCTGCCTACGACATGGATAGGAAACCTTTGGCACTCCAGATGTTGTGGACTACATCTCCCTGGCAAAGCACCATGGAAGGTGTAGTCCGAAACATCTGGAGTACCTATCTCTGGTCTACAATCTGTTCACAAAATTGTGAGCACAGCTGTAAATAGGCTGATAGCTTTCACGATCATCCAGTGTGATGAAAGAAACTGGAATTGGGGGAAGAATTACATTTCCCAAACTCCTTCCCTGTTGCTTGATATCTGCATAACTTCCTTCAAACAGTCTACTCTGGTTACTGATCTGGCCTTGAGTATCACTCCCACACTCCATAGTAGAAAAGTTCTTACTCAATGTAACATCTGTGTAAATCACTGTTCCATCCGTTTTCTCCTCCAAGTTTCTAGAATAATTCCTCAGTACTTGATCCTCTTTAGTCCATTTTTTTGTTTATATTTTTTTATTGAGGGAGAAACAGGGGAAAATGTATAATACACATCTGCAGTACATGTCATAAACAATGCAGTTTACAAAAATCAATAATAAGACAAAATAGCCATCAGGATAATTGAAATAAATGTATATAACTGAGTAAATCCTCTTTCTCTCTTTTTTATTTCATTATAAAATAATAAACAATTGTGCCACACACGAAAGATACAGAGCAGGCTTACAAAAATATATTAGTATACAAACATAAGCATTAACAAACGGACAAAACAACAAAATCCACAAGACAAAACTGGTACTTATTCAACAGTTAAAGTCATTATTACAAACTGAAAATAGGGAATATATTATTAAATAATCAATGGAGAGGTGAAGGCAAAAAAAATATTAAGAAGGGATGTGCATATTTCATAATGACCCCAGAAACAGGTAGATCCACTGTGGGTGTGGTGGCTGAAGGGTGCAGTGGAGGTAAGTTTTATTTACCTCAGGCTGTCCCTCCTGGTCCCCGCCATCTTCATGCTGCAGGCAGTGGTGTATTTTGGATTTGTGCTGCCCTAGGCACAACTAAATTCGGGCAACCCTAAAATCTAAATTTGCCCCCCCAAATTCGTGTCAAGGCCACTTTTTTGTCTGACAGACACAGTCCCTCATTGATACATGCACTGATATACACTCACTGACAGATACACAGTCATTGGCACACACATACAGTCATTGGCACACACTGTTTAACCAGCATACTCTTTCACTGACAGACACACACTGACACACCCATTCACTGACAGGCACACACTCTCAGATACACATAAAATGACATACACACACTGACACACCCATTCTCACTGACACACACTGACACTCACTCACTCACTCACTCACTCACAGTAATGTGGACAGCCCCAGAACACGAGGCAAACAAGACATTTGTCTGGGAGCTTGGGGTGGCATTTTTTGGCACCCACCCCCCCTCCCCGCCTCAAAGTGCCGCCCTAGGCAAATGCCTTGTTTGCCTTGTGATAAATACATCCCTGGTTGCAGGTCCTATTTGGCTCCTGACACTTCAGTTTCCATTGGCCACAACATTGCTGTACTCTCACGCATGTGCAAGAGTACAACACTGAGGTCTATGGAATATCCTGTGAGACTGTGTGGCCCACCGGGATACCGGGAAATTTCCTGGTGGCCCGCGGAACCTGGGGCTGGCTAAACAACCAGGAAGAAGCAGGACCTGTTGTTTGATTTGATTTGAAGGTGTCAATTTCTACAAAAAAAAAATCAGCATTTTTTGTCAAATGAAAAAAGAGGTAACACTCTTTGCACATAAAGTGCTTTACGTGTTTGGAGTTTTCCTTTGAGCCAAAGCATTTGAATATTATGTTCCAAATTCTCTCTTACAATGCACCTTTAGTTGCAAACAACATATATTCATGTTGTAAAGCACAATGCACCGATTGCGTGGATTTTAATAGGAGTAATAGGAGTAATAAGGCAAAGAGTTAACATTAAATTACTCACAGGTACAGGAACATCTCATAAACCAGTACATTCTTTGATGCAAAATAATATCCTTCATAGTAGCATATTCTCTCTGGTCAATAAAATGTTATATTAACAAATCAAAAAGGAGCCGAGGGAGTAGTAAAGGGAAATAAAATAAATCTTAAAGATTACTAAAACAAATGAAAACTTGCATTTTACTGGCATGGGGTTTTGTATAAAGAGCTGTGTTACTCATAGAATTAAGAATCCCATCGTACACAGCATTTGTGAGAACTTTTAGATAAAACAGATTTTCAACAAATGCCTTTCTTTTCCATTGCCCCCCGCCCCCCAAGAAATTGTTATGTATGTTAATATAAAAATCTGTCAGTCTGTATGTCTGTCTATCTTTCTATCTATCCATAAAAACACACATACCATCATACATATATCATTTTTTTGTTCTGTTTGGTCTTCAAATATGCCCGAACCTAAAACTTTTTTTTAAAAAAGTGATTTTTTTTTAAGATCTACATTATTTCTTCTTAAAAAATGTTTTAAATGTACATTCGTCTTATACAGTTTATGTCTCTTCTATCTGCAAAATACTGACAGTGGTTTTAAACCAGTGATGTTTTCTGATGTTGGACAGAATTGTGTTGTCTAGTAGTAAAAAATCCATGGAATAACATAACTCATGATTTGAGCAATAATTCAGGAAGACTTGGTATGTTCCTTACATGTGACGTGGGAAGTAGTTAGGAGAAAACATGAGAAGCAACGGTACATGGTTACATCATGAGTAGGTCAGGGATTGACTGTCTAGCAAATAGCGAGGGTAGATCAAGCCTCCGTTCCCCTCCTCTCAGACATGCCCTGGCCTGACCCCCATGATGTGTAGGCTTCCCACAGGCTTGTCTGCATTTCTCAATGAGCACAATCATAATAATGATAATGATTCCAGACACCCGCAGACTATCCAATAAATAAAAAGAAACATTACAGACAAAAAGAAACCCTCATTGTTAAGAGAACTTTCAGAGGACAGATGAAAGCAGGAAAGGAGGGGGATATGGAAACCGCTACTATCAGTATAATCAGATATCTTAACATGTGGGTGCCTGGGTGACTAGATCGGTGGCTTTATGAGAAGAGGAAGTAATGGGATCAGCATATAATAGCATTGGTCTAACTAGTATCAATATAACGTGTCACACGGCCTTGTTTTATTAAAATATACACAGTACGTACCTTGAATTATCTCGTAATTATATATTTATAGCTCTTTAGATTCTGGCACTGTGCAGGAAATCCTGAATGCCTTGTACTTATATTGTATCATTTAATTACATTGTTATGTTATTGTTACAAATGACCGTCTTGAAAAAATGTGCATTGTCTCTTTTTACAAACTTGTCAAACTAATTGCAGAGATACATTTAATATCATACAGAGTAGGCTGCTGCCTATCGACCAGACCCTCAGCCCACCTTCTTTATTCTATAAATCAGGGCTTCCCAACCCAGTCCTCAATTACTCCCTAACAGTCCAGGATTTAGGGATTACCCAGTTTTGTCTCAAGTGCTTTTTTTCCTTTCAAAAACACCTTAGACACAATTGAGTAATCCCCAAATCCTGGACTGTTAGGGGATACTTGAGGACTGGGTTGGGAACCACTGCTATAGATGATTGTTGCCAATTTAGAGGTATTACTGAAACTTCTGTATTAAATATACTTAAATTTCATAATAGAGACACCAAAGCCAACGGCAATGGTTGGATTTTTCAATCGCAGAATAAACAGTTTCCTATAGGCCCCTGTCTGTCAACGGGTGTCTGTCTACTCAGTTTAGAAATATTCATTTTTTTCGTTATATGTATATATTTTAATATACGTTTTCATTTGCTATATGGTATTTTTTATTTTGTTTGCTGATATACTCACTGACTCTCAGTTATGTCCTCCAGATCACAGAGCAAGCACAAATAACTTTATTGGGCAGGTAGGGGTCTCTGAGAATCTTGTGCCTACAAGGATTCACAACCTTCTAAAATCGTTCTTTCAGCTAAATTGCAAACCAACAAAACAGTGAAATGGAGAATGCATTTACTAACCATTTATAACAAGATGGAAAGTCTAAACACAATGGTGGAGATCTTTCACGATTAATGCTGTGTAATAACTGGATTATCACATAGCCTTGGGACAAAGTTATATAACATAGTGTGCTTTATAGTCCCTTTATTCTGACTCTAGCAAGCGGTCTTGATTTCAAAATGTCAGAATTTGCATCTTTTTCATTTGTGCGCTACTGCTGATTATTTTGCTTTAGAATTGCTTGATAAATAAACATTATGACAATAACTGCTCCTATTAAATTGTAAAGCTATATTTATAGTGCGCCATTTATTTACAAATAATAAAGAGTATTATTAATAATCTAAAATTTTACGTTTCACAGACTCAGTGGCAAACAAAGGCTACATTCAGTGCTGACACTACAGAGAAAGCACAAAGAGGGGTCTATTCACTAACGTCTGATTTAGTGCAAGTTATTCCACAAGAAAAATAGACATTAATTTCCACCTCACAGTATTCATTAACAAGATTAAAGGGGATACGTGGACAGAATGTATCACAATTGTTACAATGCTCTTATTAATGGTTTCAGACTTAGACAAACCCTTTGTCAGTCAGTAGTCAAAATCATGTGCGTCATGTGTAGTTTTGAGCATTTTGAAAAAATGTACTGTCAGACATAAAAATAGCAAGAAAACTGGGAAAAAAGTGAATTAGAATCCAACAAGCTAGTCATTCTTCTGTCAATTAAAGGGTTACTCCACCCAAACATCAGTGTTTTCATAAAACAATGGTTTTGGTTTTAGTAACCCCTTCTGTGCTGGCAGACTGTGGAGAGGATGGGGCGGCACGGAGTGGGGGGCTGTGCCAGCAGATGCTAATTTTGCACAGAATTGACATTAGCCAGCCTGGAACTTTGTTTTGGTAGTGAAGGGGTTAATCTCTGTATGAGTCAAGGCACCATGACCACTTCAGATCACTGAAGTGTCATGGTGCTTGGAATAGCCATTTAAAGGGACACTCCAGGATTAAAAATGCAAGCCCAATTACAATTATTTATATAGAGCCAACATATTCCGCAGCGCTGTACAACAGGTAAAGCAAGACAAACGATTAATTCTGACAAAACATGTTAGACATACAGGAACAGTAGCTGAGTCCTGCCGTACAGGATAGGCTGTCTCTCCCGCGCCTTGATCACAGAGAGGCCGGCAAAGGATTAGGACTGCACTAAGATAAAAAGTGCTGCTTGAGTGGTATCAGTCTGTTCACCAGGGTGTCCCCGGCTAGACAAGAATGTCTGACAAGTCAGTGATAGTAGTGAAAATCTTGATTACATAAGAGGAGCTGTGGCAATCCTGGACCCCAGATTCATATGTTTGGAAATCCTATCATTTCATAACATTCTAGCATCATAGAGGAAAAGGCTAGGCAACTGATAATGGTACATTTAAAGGATCATTCTAAGCACCATAACAACTTTGCATCATTTCCTGTTAAAATCAGTGCATTTTTAAGCCTGTATCCCTGTTTCTTCCTGGTGTTTATGCATACTTGCAGTTTGCAAACCTTAAAGGGATACTACAACCAAAAACAATAAAACCTGTTTTTGGTTAGAGAAAACTTTCCTATCCTGGTATCCCCTTAAATGTTAAAGGAACACTATAGGCAACCAGACCACTTCAGCTCATTGAAGTGGTCTGGGTGCAGTGTCCCTATTGCACTTAGTGCGGTATAACGGGGAGGTATAATGTGCACACAGCATTTGCCACACATGCACATCAGTGCCAGAATGTCGTGGAACATCAGATGGGGCGAAGCGTTGACCAAGCGCCGAGGGACATCGGCACCGGGATAAGGTAAGTACATAAAAGGTTATTAACCCTTTATTAAATGCGGAGGGGTGGGGGGGCAGGGGGAGTGATAGTGCCAGGAATACAGCTTGGTATTCCTGGCACTATAGTATCCCTTTAAGTAAATAAATAAAACTTCCCTGAAATTCACATATAGTATCTTTGCACGCAATATGGAAATGGCATCACGTAGTTTAAAAAAGTGGTTAAAGAGATACTATAGTGCCAGGAATACAAAGCTGCCTCCCACTTCCCTCGGCCCCGGTAAATAAAGGGTTAAGAGGCCAGAGAACCCATTGGGCTTGGTGCTGACAATCACAATGGGCCTAAGTACAGAATCATATTGACAGCAAACACTACAACCAGGGCCGCCATCAGAAATTTTGGGGCCCATGACAAAGCACAAGGTCTAGGCCCCCCCCCCCATTCCCTCCCGGGCCCGCCCACGCCCTACCTAGTCCGCTCACAATGATGCAGGACTGAATGTGGTGTGTATAGTGGACGTGAATTAGAATGTGTGTAATGGATGTAGTGTTTGTGTGTATTAGATACTGTTTGTGCAGTGAATGCAGAGTGTGTGTTTGTGTAGCGGATGCAGTGTGTACAGTGAACGCAGAGTGTATTTGAGTAGTGGATGTAGTGTGTGTACAGTGATGTAGTGTGTGTTTGTGTAGTGGATGTAGTGTTTGTTTGTACTAGATGAAATGTGTTTAGTGGATGCAGTGTCTGTAGTGGATGTAGTGTGTGTATTAGACGCAGTGTCTGTGTATAGTGAATGCATATTGTTTCAATTTGTGGTGGATGTAGTGTGTGTACTGTGAATACAGGATGTTTGTGTAGTGGATGCTGTGTGTACAGTTAATGCAGAGTGTATGTTAGTGTAGTGAATGCAGAGTGTGTGTTAGTGTGTAGTGAATGCAGAGTGTGTCAGTGTAATGAATGTAGTGTGTGTTAGTGCAGTGAATGCAGAGTGTGTGTAAATTTGTAGTGAATGCAGAGTGTGTGTTAATGTGTAGTGAATGCAGAGTGTGTGTTAATGTGTAGTGAATGCAGAGTGTGTGTTAATGTGTAGCGGATGCAAAGTGTGTGTTAGTGTAGTGAGTGCAGTGTTAATGTGTAGTGAATGCAGAGAGTGTGTTAGTGTGTAGCAGATGCAGAGAGTGTGTTAGTGTGTAGCGGATGCAGAGTGTGTGTTAGTGTAGCGGATGCAGAGTGTGTGTTGTGTTAGTGTATGCAGTGTGTGTTGTGTTAGGGTATGCAGTGTGTGTGTATTGTGTTAGTGTATGCAGTGTGTGTGCGTGTTAGTGTATGCAGTGTGTGCGCGTGTTAGTGTATGCGGTGTGTGTTGTGTTAGTGTATGCAGTGTGTGTTGTGTTGTGTTAGTGTATGCAGTGTGTGTGTTGTGTTAGTGTATGCAGTGTGTGTTGTGTTAGTGTATGCAGTGTGTGTTGTGTTTCGTGAATGCAGTGTATGTTGTGTTTTTGTATGCAGTGTGTGTTGTGTTAGTGTATGCAGTGTGTGTTGTGTTAGTGTGTGCAGGTGTGTTGTGTTAGTGTATGCAGGTGTGGTGTTGTGTTAGTGTATGCAGTGTGTGTGTGGTGTATGCAGTGTGTGTGTGTGTTGGTGTGTCTGGTGTGTGTGTGTGTTGTGTTGTGTGCGGTGTGTGTTGTGTTAGTGTGGGGTGTGTGTTGTGTTGGTATCATGGTGTGTGTGTGGTGTTGGTGTGTGCGGTGTGTGTGTGTGTGTGTGTTGAGTGTATGCAGTGTGTGTGTGTGTGTGTTAGTGTATGCAGTGTGTGTGTGTGTGGTGTGTGTTGTGTTAGTGTATGCAGTGTGTGTTGTGTTAGTATACGCAGTGTGTGTGTGTGGTGTTACTGTATGCAGTGTGTGTGTGTTAGTGTATGCAGTGTGTGTGTGTTGTGTTAGTGTATGCAGTGTGTTAGTGTATGCAGTGTGTGTGTGGTGTTAGTGTATGCAGTGTGTGTGGTGTTAGTGTATGCAGTGTGTGTGTGTTAGTGTATGCAGTGTGTGTGTGTAGTGAATGCAGAGAGTGTGTTAGTGTGTAGCTGATGCAGAGAGTGTGTTAGTGTGTAGCGGATGCAGAGTGTGTGTTAGTGTAGCGGATGCAGAGTGTGTGTTGTGTTAGTGTATGCAGACAGCCACTAGAGGTGAAGTTAACTCTGCAAGGTAATTATTGCAGTTTATAAAAAAACTGCAATAATTTAACTTGCAGGGTTAAGGGTAGTGGGAGTTGGCACCCAGACCACTCCAATGGGCAGAAGTGGTCTGGGTGCCTGGAGTGTCCCTTTAAGCACCCTGAGTTTGGCGAAACTGCATCTAATAATGCGCTTGCTCTATACTCTCTGGGGACAGTTCCCTGCTGTACCACCATACTCACTTGTCCTCTCCTTACCTTCTTACTAGCAGACAGGAGCTCCTTGTGAGCAACCTGCGTCAGAGAAAAAGTTGGCTGTATTGAAGGTAGAATTAAGGGGACATGCCACACTATTGGAGAGGCTGAAACAGAAAGAGCATTTGCACAGCTTTACCTTAACTAATTTATAGTCAGCCAGTCCACACAAGTTTTGTTCCTACAGCCCTCCTAAGTTCCTATAATATATATATACAGTAATTAATGCAAGCAAATCCAATCTACCGCAGCTTGAGGCTGTGCTCAAACACCAGTTCACAGAGGTAGAAAAGTGGATCACAAAAAACAAACTCTTCCTAAACACTGACAAAACTGTCACAATGATCTTTGGAACAGTTCGGAAAATTACACATTTACTATCTATCCATCAAAACAAAATCAAATAGCACATTCACTGCAATCCACTCTTTCAAATACTTGGGTATGATGTTAGACCCCATTCTATCTTTTGGCCTGCACATAGAAAAGCTTGCATCTAAACTTTATCCAAAACTAGGTGCCCTGTTCAGAAACAAATCCTGCCTAAGCCCTACAGTAAAGGAAAAGATTGTACAGCAAATGTTGATGCCAATCATTGATAATGGGGATGAAGTAGATGCACCTACACCACAAACCCACCTTAATAAACTTAATACATTGTATAACTCGTTCTGCCGCATTGTGCTACAATGAAATTACATGACCCACCATAGTGATATGCTAAAAGAACTAAACTGGCTGTCGCTGGAATCCAGACGCACCCTTCATCTTTCTAGCCTTGTGTTTAAAGGACCACTATAGGCACCCAGACCACTTCAGCTCAATGAAGTGGTCTGGGTGCCAGGTGCATCTAGGTTTAACCCTTTTTGGGGTAAACATAGCAGTTTCAGAGAAACTGCTATGTTTACAAATGGGTTAATCCAGCCTCTAGTGGCTGTCTCATTGACAGCCGCTAGAGGTACTTCCGTGCTTCTCACTGTGATATTCACAGTGAGAAGACGCCAGCATCCATAGGAAAGCATTGAGAATGCTTTCCTATGGACTGGCTGAATGCGCGCGCATGTGCATTCAGCCAGGGACGTCAGAAGAGAGAGGAGAGTCCCAGCACCGAGGGAGCCCGGCGCAGGAAAAAAGGTAAGGGATTAACCCCTTCCTCCCCCTTCAGCGCCACGGGAGTGGGACCCTGAGGGTGGGGGCACCCTCAGGCACTATTGTGCCAGGAAAACGAGTTTGTTTTCCTGGCACTATTGTGGTCCTTTAAGAGCTTTTCTGGGAAGCTCCCACCCTACCTAAGCAGAATGCTCTCCCCTGCTGTTCCCACTTCCTATAACCTCCGATCCAGTACCAGCACGTTATTTAGTCTACCTCAATACTAAAAGAAAGCGGCTCGATCCTCCTTTTCCTACAGAGCACCGCATTTATGGAACAACCTCCCGCACACTTTAAAATCTTCCCCAGGCCTAAAATCCTTTAAGAGAACCCTCTCTACATACCTCAAAACAGGATTTGTCATGGTTTATTATATATTTCCTACCTGTTCTATGTTAAATTTTGTATATATTGTGTATTAATATTGTTTTTGTATTTTATTGTAGCCTATTGTATCAATGTTTTGTGGACCCAGGACATACTTGAAAACGAGAGAAATCTCAATGTATCTTTCCTGGTAAAATATTTTATAAATAAATAAATAAATATATATATATATATATATGAAACAGGGGGTAGTTGCACTCACCTGAACATGCATAAATGGAGGTGCTGCTGGGGGCCAAATAATACAAAACACAAGATCCAGCGCACTCACCTATCCACTAAACAGCAACTTCAATGTTGAAAGATTGTATTAGTTTTTTTAAAAACACATAATCTAGGCAAAAATAGTGGGGGTTTAGTTACATTATATGATCATACATTGCATAAGCCTGCCACAACATCAATGTACCCCATCTTTGGCAGGTCCTACACTAACAGCCTAATGTCTGCTCTTATGAGATTAACCTACTTGGGAAAAAAATTCCATCTGGGGCTCTCTGCAGTACAAGGCTAAATAGGGCCCTGGGATGACGTTGGGGTACATTGACGTTGTGGCAGGCTTATGCAATGTATGATCATATAATGTAACTAAACCCCCACTATTTTTGTCTAGATTAGGTGTTTTTAAAAAAACTAATAAAATCTTTCAACATTGAAGTTGCTGTTTAGTGGATAGGTGAGTGCGCTGGATCTTGTGTATTGTGTGTGTGTGTGTATATATATATATATATATATATATATATATTATTATTATTATTATTTTTTTTTTCTTAAATCACTTGGCATGGAGCCTAAGCTTCACCCCCCCTCCCACTTATTATTAGCCCCTATGTTAATCCAGTCCTTGTCACAACTGGATCTTATATGCATGCATTGAGTAATTTAAAAATCAAGGTCAGATAGAGCAGATCACATTTACAGTTCATTTCAAGACACAATCTCACAGTGGACAGATATATGGTTGGCCGACGGCCCTAAGCAGACATGGAATATAAAGTATGGTCAGAGAAACTGCCTCTTTAACTAAAGAATTACAACCCTAGATACAAAGTGCTGCTTCTTGTACGTCTCAATCATTCTTCTGGGAGTTCATTCCTGTTTAATATTAACTGAGTGAAGCATTAGGCTACCTTAGTTTAACCTTAGTGTTCCAAGTCAGCTTTTCTTTGAAGAAAGACACTCCCTAGTGAGCAGTGCTTAATCTTCCACAGAGATCTTATTGCCTGTTTTATGAAAAAGTCACCGAAAAAAACTTGGCCGCTGCCTATCATTGCACACCAAGGGCCCATGCTCATATATATTTAATGCTACAAAAAGTAAAATGTCAGCTTGTGAAGCAAGCACATGTGAATAACTCAGTCCGCCATTATTCATCTGCATTGCTTCTGAAACCAGTTTCCTGCCCACACACATAGTTTTGACAGAAACCTGAATTCTGCCCAGAAAAATTTCCTTGAGTTTCCAGTACTGATCCAGCAATTTAATTGAGTCATTTACAAGTGTTCTCCAACAGCAACAATCAAAGGGGGTGCCCAGCATCTCCCCGACCTCATAAACGTATGCCATCGTAACCCGTCATAACCAGTCCCATGCCTTCTCATGATGTCACCCTTGATGCCAACCAGACTGTTCACTTCCTGGGGGAGCTGCAAAAGGAATGTGAAAAATGTAGCCATAAGAATAAAGTGTTGATTGTGTGCGATGTGAATTTTTTTTTTTTCTGCTGGCGAAGGGCACTTTTGGAGGTCTGCCAGGTGCACGTTTGCAAGTTATCTTTTAACAGGCTCAAACAAGCCTTGGATTTGCAGACTTTGATCAGAAGTCACTGCTCCTAGACCGGGTGCAGCAAGCTCTGCCAATAGTTGTAGTTTTGCACGGTTCTTTCGTGCATGCTAAAACAGCACAGCTCTTTGGCAATGCCAGCTCAGAGGCAAGAAAAAATTACAACCAAACAGGACGTTCCTGCCAAGCAGGCAGGTGGACTTACAGCGGGGTCATGGAGCACAGATGTCAGTGGAGCCTGTAAATGACAACATTAAAATGAGATTAACCACTATCCAGACCTATACTAGTATCTAACACACTCAAATGTTTTAATTGTAAATTTCACCTTGCATCTTATGAGGGGCATTTAGGCAGGGGCATTGCCAATTTGCAAAAAGACCAAGAGGAGATATTATGTCACCTCCCATCCGAGTACTGCATGAATCTTCATTTTCAATCTCCACACCTGCTGTGATTTTATTAATTATTATTAGTAGTAGTAGTATTAGTGTTAAAGGATCACTATAGGGTCAGGAACACAAACATGTATTCCTGACCCTATAGTGCTAAACCCACCATAAAGTTGTAAAGCTAGACTAGAGGCAACTCATGTGTAACATTTCACATCTGGCATAGGAGCACTAGTTCGAGTCACAACTTTAAAAACCTTCTGATATTTATCACATTCCTATACAATCAGATTAAAGGACCACTATAGTGCCAGGAAAACATACTCGTTTTCCTGGCACTATAGTGCCCTGAAGGTGCCCCCACCCTCAGGGACCCCCTCCCGCCCGGCTCTGAAAGGGGTTAAAACTTACCTTTTTTCAGCGCTGGGCGGGGAGCTCTCCTCCTCCGATCCTCCTCTTCTCCTCCCCGTCGGCTGAATGCGCACATGCGGCAAGAGCTGCGCGCGCATTCAGCCGGTCACATTGGAAAGCATTATCAATGCTTTCCTATGGACGCTTGCGTGCTCTCACTGTGATTTTCACAGTGAGAAGCACGCAGGCGCCTCTAGCGGCTGTCAATAAGACAGCCGCTAGAGGAAATAGGGGAAGGCTTAACCCATTCATAAACATAGCAGTTTCTCTGAAACTGCTATGTTTATGAAAAAATGGGTTAACCCTAGCTGGACCAGGCTCCCAGACCACCTCATTAAGCTGAAGTGGTCTGGGTGCCTAGAGTGGTCCTTTAACCTCTCTCATTTAGAAAATGGCCATACCACCTCTACCAGGTAGCCAATTAACCCCTTCAGGACGGAGTCAATAGTACACGTTCTGATCAAAACAAAACGTAAACAAAAACTGGAATTTGTGCTATATGTCTGTTCAACCGTAATTCATATAGGTGGCTTTCCCCCCCCCCCCTTAGACCCCCTATAAAAGTTTAAAACTCACAATTTCAAGCACCACACGGGTCCGCCTGTGTTGGCTCCACCCCCTTTGTGACGTCATCAAAATGGCCGATTTTTAGCCAATCCATTGCTCTCCCATAGGAAAAGCATTGGATTGGCTAAAATCGGCACAGGCGGGGCCAAATGCGTTTTGCCCAATCAGGACCTCCTCATAGAGATGCATTGAATTAATGCAACTCTATAAGGAAAATTCAGCGTCTCCATGCAGCCAGAAAGCCCCTCTACCGGCCATCTAAGGAGTGGCCATTTCGAGGCGTCCCTAGGGGTAATGTAAACACTGCCTTTTCTATGAAAAGGCAGTGTTTACATGAAAGTGCCTGAAGGGAACTATTATACTCACCAAAACAACAACATTTAGCTGTAGTTGTTCTGGTGACTATAGTGTCCCTTTAACCCCAAGCCATGCTGTATGAAGCCTGCACCCACATCAGTACCTCCTACAAAGTCCTATATAAATAATTCCAAATATGGTGCATTAAAATAGCACTGCAGGGACAGTCTGTATTTTATGGTCCTGTCCCGCTCTCTCCAGGAATAACAGCGAGGGTGCATCATTAAATATGTTAGAGCTGTGGGGGCGGCCACAGGAAGCCCTTCAATAGTGCCCTGTGCATGCTGGTCCTGTATGTTGAAAGCCAGCCCGGAGCATTCTGTCAGCCTTGGTGCTTGACGCCAGGGTGACACACCCCTTTAGAGGGCGGATTCATTACCCGTTTCTATATTCTATACCTGGCACTGTCACAAATTGTGTAATTGGAGTTGTTATTTCTCTTCCAGTATTACAGGGAACTCTGGGCTAATAATGAGTTACCGCCAAAATTATACCCAGGGTTATTTTTAGGACCACACTAAGGAGTATAGACACTGTCAGTCCCTCCCCCCACCCCAATATGAAATACATCTTATTCCTACACATTAAATCTGCAACTTGTATAAAGCAAGACTCCATAATGTACAAATTGGAAAAAAAGAATCAACGGAGGAACTTTATAACCGAGGAAGGAAAAATCCCACGGCTCCTGTGGAATAGCATGTTCTAAACAAAAGGAACGCACAGCATCGCTGGTATAGGCAGAAACAACGATTAATCACACACATTTTTAATGAGGATTTTTCATGTCAATTCCTGTCTATGTTGGAGGGGCTGTAAAACCCGCTTTAATTAATATCAACTGTGAATTACAGTTGCATTTACTTTAATGCTCTTAAAGGGCACTCCTGGCACCAACACATACAATGTGTAAGATTAGGTTACAGAGAGTTTTGCTAAGTGCCTTATATTTCACTCACATTATCTAATTCCTTGACATACAATTTGTTTTGTTTTGCTCCATAAACCCACTTTTTCTGTTGCTTGTCTCCCATCCTGCGATGTATTTTTGTTTCTCCAAAACTACTGCTGTAAATTATGATGTGACTGAGATTTCTCTGAGTTGTAGGCCAACTGTTTCCATTCTGCTTTAGAAAACTGATATTTGAACTACAACTCCCAACAAGTCTTGCTGTGCCCATAATGCACAGCTTATGGGGAAAGTATTGTAGTGCTATAGAGTATACAATATAGTAGGTGTGACAAAATGCCTTTTGTCACTGGTTTTTTATATGACCAACTGCCCTTTGCCCCTGGCTGTTGGAGGAGCCTGATTGCCAGCCTCCTCCCTCATGACTATGGCCCTGGGGTGTATTGCCATTTAAAAAGACTATTTGGGGCTTATTGGCTTCTAAAAGACTGTTTCTACCCATTTGAATCCATGGGAAGATGTGTCTCTTCCCCTCCCCCGTTTCCTGTCTATTGTTCCAGCAGGGTGTTGTCCCAGGCACACTGCCAGACCAGTTGGAACTTGCTGTTTTGCCCCTCCTCGGTCTCTCATCAGCTCTTGCTATGTTTAACCCCATGGCGATTTGACTGTGTTTGTGGTATCTGAGCGCTGTTCGGATATAGTGGGCGCTCAGATCCAAGCTATTTGGGGATAGGTTGAATGTGGGGGTTCTGTTAAGTATAATAGGAATTATGTATTTTTATGTGTTTTTATTGTTGTTGTAAATGGAGATATTTTATGTATGCTGGAGATAATTGGCTTACCACACCCAAGCCATGCTTGCAGATGGTCACAAAGGAACTTTCAACTAACTTTTGACCCACTGGACCAATTTGTATGATTTTGACGTATGTTTGTATTTGGAGTATGCTGATTCTGAAAAGGTAAGTTTCTGTGAATGTGATGTATACTTTTAGAGTTATGAATATGGTGTAAAACTGTGTATTTTCCTGCCTATGATAATTAATTTAGACCATTGTGTTCAGTAATTCTATCACAGGCAGAGGGGAGGATTTTGTATGGGAGTGTCTGAGTGTATTGTACGTATTGATTGGTTGTTCTGCAAAACCCTGTGGGCAGTACTATGTGTGTAAAATGTGCATAAAAGCAGAGTGTTTGATTAAAAGCTTCAGTTCTACTTCACCCTCAATTTGGAGTGCCGTCTCTTATTGGGGGAATCTGCTACAAGGGATTGATATGCTCTGCATACTCTGTTGCTATATTCACTGCTAAGTTCCTTTGTAAGAGCTTGTTCCTGTCATGCTCTCTGAAGGAGTCTACGGTGGTCATGGTGTCAGCTGGAGTGCTTAGAGCCCTCAGGAAGCGCTAGGAGCATCCTTCAACGGAGGTACCCAGTCGGGGTGCCAGGTGATCCATTACAGTAGGCATTAATCATTTCCAGGTTTGGTGAGAGATCATTACAAATCCTGCACTGACTAGAGTTTGGCAGGTAACAGAGGAAATTCAAATTTGAGAATTTGTTTTTTTTAATTTTTAATCAATGGACTCTGCATATTCTGCATATTTTTTGAATCCACTCTCAATATAATGTATAAATTCACTAATTTGTAGTTACACTCTGTGGCGGAACCTACCGCCAATTTCATATACTTTGCCCCTGTTCGTGTGTTTTTCCCTTTTTCCATTCAGGAGTTATTTTATGAAAACACTATCCATTCGTCTCCTGAATGAGGACCACCTCTGTATCCCATTAGGATGTGCACACCAGCAACTTTAGTGCAAAACTGCAAGGGAAGTAATTCATGAATGCTTCCCCTGAGTGGCCGCCATTTCGTATAACCAAATACACGTGGTCGACAAAAGAATGGCGGTCATCTTGTCTCCAGAACGTGGGCAGCAGCACTTGGTCGTCGAGTGCCTGAAACTCTTTTCGGCTAGGCACTTGCACGAACCCCGGTAAAGATTACACCGCTGCACATTCTACTTCCCCACCAACAATGCAAACGACGTTCAGGAGATATGAATAACCGAACAGGGGGAGCATTGGACCCTGAAACTAAGAGATTCCCTTGCATGCTGTTCGCACAGTAACCCTTGAACGGAGACCGGCTGGTCAAAACTTTACCCCAGTGTCCGCAGCACCAGACAGATGGCACCATACAGAACACACCTAGATAGGCCTGGAAAACAGCGAAACCCACACGACCTCTTTATCTACACAAAAAGTTTACATGTTTCCATGTTATCGGTTTGCTATCCAGGGTACATAGAGACCTGCGCGTCTCACCCACATCCTACATTGTTATTTCTGAGATCTGCGCATCTCATATGACCAATTGTTATAACCCACGTGTTGTTGATTATCTCCTTAATTGAAGTGTTGTGAAACGTTCGAAAACTCACCAATCTTCAATAAAAAGAGATTTACAAAAAAAAACCAAAAAACTTTACCCCAGTGGCATTCCAGTTTCACCAAACCGACCTGAGTAATATTTGAATATTTTATATACTCAGATCAGGGCTATCGTGGGATATGACTTTTGTGGGGTTCCTAGTTATGGTGGGGGCACTTTTGGGGTACTGTATATTTTGTGTCGATTTTCCGTACCCGAGAGATAATTGAATTATAGGTTTTTCTCATGCAATTATCTCTCATGCACAGAGGATCTTGGGATTAAAACCCCTGTATTATTGTATTGGAGACCCCATGTAGAAGTCTGTGCATAAAAGCCGTGTGTGGCCAGAATAAAATCAGTTGACTACTGGGGGAATGGATGTCTGTATGCTTTAATGCTTCCAGAGTGGCTGAGTGAAGGAATAAGCGAGGGTAACCAGTCGGGTTACTCATGGTCCGCTACACACTCCTTCTTGGTCTCTCCACTCTGCTTGTGGTCGTCTTCTCAATCGTTACTGCTAACTCGTGCTTGCAGGACTTCTTAAGGGGGCTTCCTTAGCTTTGGAACAGCCTGCTACCACCATCAGACTCTCCCCTAGTCTTCCATTATTTAAGAAGTGCCTCAAAACCCATTTCTTCAGAAAAGCTTATGGCCTCCCAAAGTAACTTCTACTTCACAAACCTGTCTTTTGAAGGGCCACACTCCATTCTTACCTTCAAGTTCTGCTACTTTCCCACCCCCATGCTACTCTTCCCATCCTTCTATTTACCGCGAGGCTAACAAGGCATTTGCCTTGGGCAGCATTTTCAAGGGGGGCAAAAAACCCAGCTCCCAAATTCCCCCGGCAGATGCCTTGTTAGCCTCATGTCATGGGGGGCCCAACAGCTGGCCCACAAGGTACGCGGCCATGTGTATTGTAGAAGGGTGGTAAGGTAGTGCAGATCTCTATGCTCTTCTTGCTCTGCTCCTTCGAGTGTATGCAGTGCTTTAGGGAGCCGGAATATGATGTCACTCCAGTCCTAACTGTCACATATTCATCCCCTTATAGAAATGTGGTTAATTACATTTACTGTCCACACAGGAAAAGTTGTGCCGAGCAGCAACCTAATCCACAGAAGGGTTAATGCTGAGCAGTAATTGTGCAAATGAAACCTGGTGTCATGTATTCATCCGCTTAGAGAAAAGTGATTAATGACATTTACTGTCCACACAGACAGCTGGCTCTACTGGCGGCCGCAGGGGGAGCTGGCTGTTCTGGCTCTGCTCCACCGCCCTCGCGCCCTACTTAATAAGACCGGGGCCGGAAGATGACATCATATTCCGGCCCTGGTCTCATTAAGCTGCGCGCTGGGGAGCAGAGACAGCACAGCCAGCTTCCCCTGCGGCCGCCATCAGAGCCAGCTCCCCCTGCGGCCGCCATCAGAGCCAGCTCCCCCTGCGGCCGCCATCAGAGCCAGCTCCCCCTGCGGCCGCCAGAAGAGCCAGCTCCTACTGCGGCCGCCAGAAGAGCCAGCTCCCCTTGCGGCCGCCATCACAACTCCCCCTGCGGCCACCAGCACAGACAGCTGTCTGCACACAGGTAGCAATTATGTGTGTCAGTGTGAGTGCATGTGTGTGTCTGTCTGTGTCATGGTGTATGTGTGTCTGTGTTATGGTGTGTGTCTGTCTGTGTCATGGTGTGTGTCTGTGTCATGGTGTGTGTGTCTGTGTCTGTCTGTGTCATGTAATGTGTGTCTGTCTGTGTCACGGTGTGTGTGTGTCTGTGTCACGGTCTGTCTGTGTCATGGTGTGTGTGTCAAAGTGTGTGTGTTTGTCATGGTATGTGTCTGTCTGTGTCATGGTGTGTGTGTGTGTTTCTGTCTGTGTCACAGTGTGTTTGTGTTTCTGTCTGTGTCATGGTCTGTCTGTGTCATGGTGTGTGTGTCTGTCATGGTATGTGTCTGTCTGTGTCATGGTGTGTGTCTGTCTGTCATGGTGTGTCTGTCTGTGTCATAGTGTGTGTGTGTTTCTGTCTGTGTCATGGTGTGTGTGTGTCTCCCCTCGACTGGTTCTGCCTCTATGGCTGAGATCATCAAGCTTGATGATCTCAGACAATCCGCACTGACAAAGGAAGCACCTCTAGTGACCGTCTGAGTGTCTGTCACTAGGAAGCAATCTGAAAAGTCAGTGTTAACATTGAAAAGCCTGCAGGGACAGGCTATAGACACCAGAACCACTACATTAAGCTGTGTGTGTGCGCCTGCTAGCGAGTGGGCTTGATTGCATGTGTGTGTGTGCCTGCTAGTGAGTGAGCTTGTGTTTTTATGTCAGTGAGCTTATGTATATCAGTGAGATTGTTTGCCTATGAGGCCGTGTATCAATGAGCTTGTGTGTGTCAGTGAGATTGTCTGTGTCTGCATCTGAGTATGCTTAATGTCAGGGCTGCCATCAGAAATGTTGGGGCCCCTGACACAGCTCAAGGTCTGGGCCCCATGGTGCCTGCATCCGAGTCCGCCCAAAGTGCTGCCCCCCCTCCGAATCTGCCCACAGGGATGCAGTGTCTGCAGGGCCGGTGCAAGGATTTTTGCCGCCCTAGGCAAAAGTAAAGTTTGCCGCCCCCCCATGTGACATCACAATGCCCCACCCATATGATCTGCCATGTTAACTAATACCAGTGCTGCAGTGCCGCCGTGTTTACATTAAAAGGCCTGCAGGGACAGGCTAGACACCAGAACCACTACATTAAGCTGCAGTGGTTCTGGGGACTATAGTGTCCCTTTAATGTGAGGTAAATTAGAGATTAGTGCCACGAATAATATACTAAATTGCCTACTTACAACCAGATGAGGATGATGATGGGCTCTAGCTGCCGTCTGGCTCCACTGGTCTGGTGTACAACAGGTTCTCTGGAGGCGGTTTGTAACTGTGGTCACAAAAATCAATGTTCTGGGAGAACGGGAAGCAGCTCCATTTTTTTGAGGGCCCTTTACACAGCTCAAGGTCTGGGTCCCAGGGTCCACCTTCATATTCCACCAATGAGTTTGTTCACAGGGAGTGGAGTGTGTGTGTGGGGGATGTCCTGATGTGTGTAAGGAATGCATTGTGTGAATCTGTGTTTGTATGTGGAAGAGCTGCAAGATGAGTTTGTGTATGTATGGGATGTAGTGTGTGCGTCTGTAAGGGATGCATTGAGTGTGTGTAAGGGGTGCATTGTGTGTTGCTGTGTGTAAGGGATGCATTGCTTGTGTATGTGTGTCTGTGTGTAATGCATTGTGTGTTTTTCTGTGTGCAAGGGGTGCATTGTGTGTGATGGATGTCAATCTCTGCCCCTCCCCCCGTCAATTTCCTTCTCCCCCCCTCTCCCTCCAATTTCCTTCTTCTCCCTCTCCCTCTCTCCAATTTCCTTCTTCCCCCTCCAATTTCCTTCCTCTCCCCTCCAATTTCCTTCCTCTCCCCATCACTCAAATTTCCTTCCTCTACCCCCATCCCTCAAATTTTCTTCCTCTCCCCCGTCCCTCAAATTTTCTTCCTCTTCCCGTCCTCAAATTTCCTTCCACTCTCCCTCCCTCAAATTTCCTTCCTCTCCCCCCTCCCCTCCCTCAAATTTCCTTCCTCCCCCCCTCCCACTCAAAATTTCATTCCTGTCCCCCCTCCCTCAAATTTCATTCCTCCCCCCCCTCTCCCATTTCATTCCTCCCCCCTCTCCCATTTCATTTCACTCCCCCTCCCATTTCATTCCTTCCCCTCCCTCCCTCAAATTTCCTTCCTCTCCCCCCCCCCTCAAATTTGTTCCTCCACCTCCCATTTTATTCTCTTCCCCTCCCTCCATTTCATTCCTCCTCCCTCCCTCCCATTTTATTCTCTCCCCCTCCCTCCCATTTTATTCTCTCCACCCTCCCTCCCATTTTATTCCTCCACCCCCCCTTCCATTTTATTCTCTCCCCCTCCC